>CM031946.1:25665250-26265250 GCA_018749465.1 Paracanthobrama guichenoti | reverse complement strand
ATTTCACTGCCGGTTGTATATCCTGTATATAACTGTGTATGTGACAAATAAAACTCTTGAATCTTGAATCAATATGGGCCAACATTTGTAAAGAATGCTTTCAGCACCTTGTTGAATCAATGCCACGTAGAATTAAGGCAGTTCTGAAGGCGAAAGGGGGTCAAACACAGTATTAGTATGGTGTTTCTAATAATCCTTTAGGTGACTGTATAACACCCGATGTATTTGTTTACATCATAAGAATAATGGCATCTATGTTATTGCTAATATTAGTGTTTGTTTATCCCGAGGTTTATTGTACTCAGCCGGATCTGGGCCATACCCAGATCAGATGTGCCCAGACATGACCAAAATGCATTCTCGAAGTGTCTGCAGAGGCCGTGTCAACTAGACTCTCCCTTGTGAAGGCCTCATCGCCACAACATCCAGTGGCACTGATCCTCCATAAGCCTGTCTCCGGCGTCAACCTTCAACCAGATGGAACTGGACAAATATTCTGAATATTCAGATCTAATATGACTTCTGATCTATATTGTTGTCTGAATCATAATCATACTCTGTTTGTTCGTTGGCCCCCCCCGACTGAGCCTGGTTTCTCCCAAGGTTTTTTCTCTATTCTATCACCTGATGGAGTTTTGGTTCCTTGCCACGGTCACCTTTGGCTTTTGGCTTGCTTAGTTGGGGACACTAAAACTAAATATTCAACTATATTACTGATCTGCTTGCATTGACACCACATGAGAATTGAACTGAGAATTGACATCACTGTTTTGAGTGTCTGTCCAGCCGAATAAAATTTTGTTACAATAATTTCCTGTTACCACTGTAAAGCTGCTTTGAAACAATCTGTATTGTAGAAAGCAATAATATCAATAGGCTATGTCCGAAAACGTAGGCAGCTGGCTTGTTGCCTCTCTGCCTTATCAGACAATGACTTGTAAGGCAGCGTTTGTCCATGAAGGCACCTCACAAAACTGATTGTAGGAACAGACTTCTTAGGCAGCGTAACAGTTTAATGATCTACAGCAAAATAGAGCGAGCTTTGGTGAGAACTAAAATATTTAATTACTACATTAGTAATTTCTTGCTAGAAATGACATCAGAATTGAAAATGTTGGTCAAAAAAAAAAAAAAAAACTGACCAGCAAACGCAACTTTCGGATACCAACTGTCACAGAATGGAACGCACAGGATTGTGGGATATCAAAGGCAGTGACGGATACATTTATGCTGCCTTCAAAACTCAATCAGATTAAAGTCTCTCAAGAGACAGGAAGTGAAGATAACATTAGATTTTCGATGCATCTTGATGCCTTCCTACCTTGAAATGTGTCCTCCGAAGGCAGCATTTTCCAGGTTTCAGACGCAGCCATAAAGGTGACTTAACTTGACTAGGCCACGCCCCCTGCAATACCACTACGGACCACCGGACCACAGTTTGGGAAGCACTCGGTTAGTTTTCTTTAAATGTGAAACTCAAGGTTTTGATAAACTTCAAGAAAACTCAGGCAACAAATGGTGTGATGTCTTTCTGGGGAAAAAATGCCAAAATTAAGTTTGTCTGTTTGAAACAGCTTTCAAAAGTGAACTTTCCTGAAAAGTTCTGGCATGTAAATCGTTGCAATGATGTAATAAGTTTGCGTCCTCTAGGGCTCTTGTCAATGCCTTGGCGAGAGCTTTTTTACAATAGGAGTACTTCAAAGTCAAGTCAAGTCACCTTTATTTATATAGCGCTTTTAACAAGTCCAATTGTTTCAAAGCAGCTTCACATTGTTAACAGGAAAATAATGCAGAATTTGTACAGCCGTTCTGGTGAAACGGTGATGTTATCCAGCTAATTTCAAGTATCATATAGTGTCAATGCGGGCAGATCGGTAATATAGATGAAATTAAGGTGTCCCCAACTGAGCAAGCCAAAAGCCAGAGGCAACGGTGGCAAGGAACCAAAACTCCTTCAGGGTCAGAATGGAGAAAAAAACCTTGGGAGAAACCAGGCTCAGTCGGGGTGCCAGTTCTCCTCTGGCCGACGAACAAACAGTGTATGATTATAATTCTGGCAACACTGCAGGTCTTAAGTCATATTAGGTAAATAGATATTCGTAAGATTATTTGAAAGATTGGAGTCGTCACGCCGGAGACGGGTTTAATGAGGATGTCGTGTCGATGCGGCATTTACGGGGGGAGTTTATTTTACACACGCTCTCTGCAGACATTTCAGGGATGCGTTGGTCATGTCCAGGCGCAGGTCCACCATCTGATCTGGATACGGCCCGGATCCGGCTGACTCCAGTAAACCTCGGGATAAACAGAGACACTAACATTAGCATAGATGCCATTCTTATGATGTAACGAGTACATCAGGTGTTATGGGAAGTGTTCCCGGTTCCGGCTGACCTAGTTAATGCAGCCTAGCAATCATTTACTGATTTGAATAATAGAAATTGATAACGTTTTATGTGTAAGCCATAGTAAAGAGATGCATTTTTAGTCTAGATTTAAACTGACAGAGTGTGTCTGCTTCCCGAACAATGCTAGGAAGACTGTTCCAGAGTTTAGGCGCTAAATAGGAAAAGGATCGACCGCCTGCAGTTGATTTTGATATTCTAGGTATTATCAACTGGCCAGAGTTTTGAGACCGCAATAGACATGATGGAGTATAATGCGTTAAGAGTTCGCTCAAGTTCTGGGGAGCTAAACCATTTAGTGCTTTGTAATTAATAAGCAAGATTTAAAAATGTATACAATGTTTAATAGGGAGCCAGTGCAGTGTTGACAGAACCAGGCTAATATGGTCATACTTCCTGGTTCTAGTAAGAGCTCGAGCTGCTGCGTTTTGGACCAGCTGGAGTTTGTTTATTAAGCGAGCAGGGCAACCACCCAGTAAAGCATTACAATAATCTAGCCTTGAGGTCATGAACACATGAATTAACTGTTCAGCATTTTGCATTGAAAGGATGTGCCGTAATTTAGATATTTTTTTGAAGATGGTAGAAACATAGCTTTCAAATTAAAGATTGGTATCAAAGAGCACACCCAGGTTCCTAACTGACGACGAGGACTTGACAGAGCAGCCATCGAGCGTTAGACAGTATTCTAGGTTACTACTTGCAGAGTTTTTTTGTCCAAATATTAAAAATTCATTTTTTTCTGAATTAAGTTGCAGGAGATTACTAGACATCCAATGTTTTATATCAGCTATGCATTCCGTTAATCCTGTGAATTGGTAAGTTTCGTCAGGGCATGAAGAAATATAGAGCTGAGTATCGTCAGCATAACAATGAAAACTAACGCCATGCTTCATAATGATATCTCCCAGTGGTAGCATGTGCAGGGTGAAGAGCAATGGTCCTAGCACTGAGCCCTGCGGTACTCCATACTGAACTTGTGATCAGTGTGACATCTCTTCATTTACTGCTACAAACTGATAACGGTCAGATAAGTATGATTTAAACCATGCCAATGCAGTTCCACTAATGCCAACATAATTTTCGAGTCTATTCAAAAGAATCTTGTGGTCGATAGTATTGAATGCAGCGCTAAGATCAAGTAACACTAATAGAGAGATACAACCACGATCGGATGATAAGAATAAATCATTTGTAACTCTGATGAGAGCAGTCTCAGTACTATGATACGGTCTAAATCCTGACTGGAAATCCTCACAGATACCATTTCTTTCTAAAAAGGAACATAATTGTGAAGACACTGCCTTTTCCAGTATTTTTGACAGAAAGGGTAGATTTGAGATCGGCCTGTAATTGACTAATTCTGTAGGATCAAGTTGAGGTTTTTAATAAGTGGTTTGATAATAGCCAACTTAAAGGTTTTCGGTACATATCCTAATGACAAAGAGGAGTTAATGATATTAAGAAGAGGATCTATGACCTCTGGTAGCATCTCTTTAATAGCCTAGTCGGTATAGGGTCGAGCATACATGTTGTTGATTTAGATGATTTAACGAGTTTAGCCAATTCTTCCTCTCCTATAGCAGTGAATGAATGTCATTTTTTCTCAGTGACACAACAATGCTCTGTCTGATGTGATACTGTAGTAGATGGCTGCATGGTTATAAATTTCTTCCTAATATTATCAATCTTACACGTAAAGAAGTTCATAAAGTCAAACTGAAAGCAAAATGAACAGTTTTTTCATGTTTACCGTAAAGTACTTTTAAAATAATCAGCTGTATAAACTTCTATATAATGAAGAACATTTACATATTCATCTAAACACCACTTGGGATCTTATGTGAACCTCAAGGTTGCTTTATTTCTGCAAGTCTTTCCACAGTGATGGCGCATGAAAGGCTTCTCTCTGGTGTGTCTGTGAAACCCATTCCACACTGATGCCATATAAAAATGTTCTCTCACACATGAATCTTCATGTGGTACTTAAGGGTTTCTTTATATCTGAAAGTCTCTTCACAGTAACCACATTTAAACGGCTTCTCTCCAGTGTGAATTCTCGTGTGCCTGTCAAGGTTTCCTTTATGGTTGAAACTTTTTCCACATTGTTTGCAGGTGAAAGACTTCTCTATAGTGTGGATTATCATGTGGTCTTCAAAGTGTCCTATTTGATTGAAACTCTTTCCACACTGAAGGCACATGCAGGGTTTCTCTCCAGAGTGCATTTTCAAGTGGACTTTAAAGTGTCCTTTATCATTGAAACTCCTTCCACACTGAGGACATGTATAAGTCTCATCTCTCGTGTGAATTCTCATGTGCTTTTTAAGGCTTCCTTTCAGAGTGAAACTTACTTCACACTGTTGGCAGGTGAAAAGGCTCTCTTCAGTGTGAATTCTCATGTGACTTTTAAGGTTTCCTTTTCGGTTGAAACTCTTTCCACATTGTTGGCAGGTGTAAAGCCTATCTCCAGTGTGAACTGCCATGTGGACTTCAAGATTGCCATGTTGACTGAAACTCTTTCCACACTGAGGGCATATGTAAGGCTTCTCTCCAATGTGAATTCTCATGTGCCTGTTAAGGCTTCCTTTTTGAGTGAATCCCTTTCCACACTGTTGGCAGGTGAAAGGGTTCTCTCCAGTGTGAATTCTCATGTGTTCTTTAAAGTGTCCTTTTTGAAAGAAACTCTTTCCACACTGAGTGCACATGTAGGGTTTCTCTCCATTGTGAATTATCATGTGCCTGTTAAGGTTATCTTTCAGAGTGAAATGTATTTTACAGTGATGGCAGGTGTAAGGCTTCTCTCCAGTGTGTACCAGCATGTGCTTGTTAAGGCTTTCTTTTTGAGTAAATCTGTTTCCACACTGTTGGCAGCTGTAAGGTTTCTCTCCAGTGTGAATTCTCATGTGGTCTTTAAGGCTTCCTTTTCTACTGAAACTCTTTCCACACTGTTGGCAGATGAAATTACTTTCAGTCCCTGTCTTCTGAACTCTTTGTGAGGAAGTATTTTCAGGTTGTGAGCAAATAAACAATGTTCTCCCAGTTATGAGATCAGGATGATTGTTATATTGATCATTCTCTTCCATTTCATTAAGTACACTCTCCTCTTTCAGTGCCATTAGGTCTAAGGTGAAAAGAGAGAGAGAAAAAAGTTAACCCCAGTTTAATGGCACAAAGCAACAGACAAATGTAAGACACGTAAAGCATAAAGATACTAAAAAAATTAATCACACAGTAATTCCATTAACAATTCTAATGACTTTCTAAAAGAAAACTAGCAATATTTTGTCAGGAGCAAGCAGAATATGCTTTTTATAACTTTGGAATAAAAGATGGGAGATAGGAGCCAATGTTCAAACTTGAGGTTAGTGGGCTTACCAGAATCTAAAGAGGGATTGGACCCAATTAACTTTCTCCAGACGTGGTTAGCTGTATGGATAGAATTCTTTCTAAAGTCATTTACACCTCTCTAATTTGGCTCAAATGAAAATTGTCATTTTGACCCTCCTCTACAAAACAGTGGATTACTTAGTAAATATACATCGGTTTATACCAGCTGCGCCGCGGCACGAGGATGGAACAAAACTTTGTCAGAGCCGTGATGCGCTGCAGACATGTGCAGTGTAAATGCAGATTGGAAATGGAAAAGATCAGAAGTCTGGCTACATTTCACCAGACTCTATGCCAACAGCACACAATGCAATATTCACGACAAGATCATTTCTGCCAAGACCGCCATCACAACAAATCTGAAGCATTTTACGGTGCACGGAATAACTTTAATTTAAGAGCAGAAAGTTGCTCCGTATTGGACTAGAGATGTTCCGATACCCTTTTTCCTTCCCGATACCGATTCCGAGACCTGGGCTCAGGGTATCGGCCGATACCGAGTACTGATCCAATACCTGGGTGTGTATCTATATATACTACTAGCCCTGTATGAATTTCTAGAATTATTTTATGGTGTGCTTCCGACTTATCCCTTAATAAAGCATAAACAAATACATACAGTGAACTACTGTATTTATTACAGTATTTTTATTATCTGACATGCATTGACAGTAATATAATTTTTTTTTGAAGCGAAAAAGATCTTCAAATGCAGCCACAAATCTAACACCTCAAACTGAAAAGGGTATTTTAGTTTTACAATATAACTGTATAAAAAAAACTGCAACAAATAAATCTAGGAATATAAAAAACTATATATTAATCAGAAAATAATCTTTACAACAAAACAAGTGAAAAATAAGTAACCATCTAGGAAAAATTATTATTATTAGTAGAGACGTATTATTATTGTATAGAGACAGCTAAATCTACTGTACAACAGTAGCCTAATATATTCTTTCAACATCTTCACGTTAAACCGAACTTTTATTTTGACGGGTTGCCGTGAAGACCTTTGAGTGTCTGTGTTCATGATGAGTTCTCAAATGAAACGGTAAATTCTCATGAAGTGATGGTTTATGCGTTCATGTCCTCACATAGTGACACACTACAGAGACTACAACGACAGCGAGCGTCCCGTCATACACGCAGAGACGCAGAATTTGCAGGTAATATTTAAATAGTGTTTTGCAGTTTAATATTCAGTATATATTCGGCTACAGTCTGGAGCACTGCACTTAGATAAACACAGAAGCGACTGAACGCAGCTGCTTGTACTGAATATACTCACGAGTCGGTACTACCGGTACTACAGAAATGCTAGTATCATCAAATTTTTTAAATTTCAGTACCGAAGTACTGGTTGGTCCAGTCTGAAATGCTGCTAAACAGCGGACATACTGCTAACGAGTTTTCATTTCTTCTTCGCTGCTCTAAACAGTGGTTGCTTTTGGCAGCACAGCACAACTTCCTGTTTGCAATGCATTCTGAGCAGCGAAGAAGAACTGTGCAGCGAGCGGTTAGGCAAAGCTCGCGGTCATAATAACAAGATCTTGTTTAAGAAAATGGTATCGGATCGGTACATGTGTTCAAGTACTCGCCGATACCGATACCACAACAAATTCTGCCATCGGTGATATTATCGGTGATACTAGTATCGGAACAACTATATTGGACCTCAAGAAGAACTGAACATGAATTCAGTTCTTAACAGGCTCAAGAAGAGCGTAACATAAATGAACCGGAACTCAGCATATAGGCCCATAGCAAGCTTGAAATGTCTACTTTAAATGAACCAATTCAAATCGAAAACAAATACTTTATGTAATCCAAATAAAAGGTGCATTTCCCTCTATAGGCGCACACGTTCAATACTGTGGAGATGACGAGTCAGGATCGTCAATTTCATCTTTGCAGCCAACAAGGACTCACTAAAAAAACACTAGTTTATTTATAAACAATTAAAATGAATGTCTCCTTGCTATTTTCACATTCACTAGGCTACTTTTGCCAGTGCTTAGCGGCAAACTTTATGTGTGCGCCTGAGTCTTTGAGTCTGTAAGTCAAACTGAAAAAAAATTAAACCAGGGTTTTTTTTTGAGGTAATGTCATCTTTTTAAAAAATAAAATTTCGAAAGTATCGAAGTATCGAAACAAGCGTCGTTCAGGAACTGGTATCAAAGTCAAAGTATCAGTATTGAAAATTTTTGAACAATACCCAGCCCTTTGTGTACCATGTTATGTATTATGTTAGATACCCAATAGACACAATTACATGACAGAAAGAACAAAACAAAATGCTTAAAGCTTGGTTATTTTGGTCTCTTACCAAATTTTAATTTCAACTTTTAAAACAACCTATGGACTATTTATTTTTTCCAAATTAATAGTAATAATATAATTTTTCAAAATAAATAAAGTAATGAGCTAGTAATAAAATAAGAACAAATAAACAAATTAAAATAGGGCAAATAAATACTATGTAAAGATACATATACAAGATACATATGTTGTTGCTGTTCAACTTTAACGACACATACACATTTTTGATCATTTTCACCATTGAACAAATTTAAAGGGATACTTCAGTGATTAGCATTAAGCTTTGTATCAGCAGAAATCCTGTAGTATATTCAAATGATCGTGCTTCCTCCCCATATCCCCCTGAGACAAGAGATTTATGCATTTTATTTCTGGAAAAATTCCTCCGATGACACAAATAACGTCATTTTCCGTCATCTGAGGATTTTTTGTCCAGAGGCTAAAGACTACAGCCAGTAGTAGGAGCTAGTTCTGCATGTTTTCAACCCGCCCATGGGGGGTGGGATCTCACTCACAGCGCTCGGGCAGATGCGGGCATTCATGTAAACGGAGCGGTGCGGAGCAAAGTGAGTGTTTCAACTTTTCAAATGAATTCCTATGAAAGTTAAGCTTCCGTAGGCATGATCTGAAAACACGGCAGACTGAACACGTGCCGTGAAAGAATGCCACGCCCACGCTTACCTCAGCTCTTCGCTCTCGTGATGAATGTAATCTGCCTCCTGCTGCGTTTGTGCCGTGTACTCGCTCGGCTCACTCACATTATATTGAACAGACACGTTCAGTTTTTAATTGTAGTGTTCTCTAACTGAACTAAATGATTTTATTATTATAAAGCAACAGTAGAGGCGGTGCCGCGGTGGGCAAGTGATCCATTGAACCAGTAGCAGTGGCTTTGGGAGTGGCCTCGTGGGCAGCAGAGCAAGTGCATTCTGGGAGTTGTTGTCTTTCATCCACATGAGACAAAAATACATTTTCTGGCTTTTCTCAGTCTAGAACTCACCAAATCCAAAAATAATTTCACATTTCTACTACATAAATGACCCAGTTTACACATTCATCTTCCCAGCGCTGAAGTACCCCTTTAATAAGGATCTTTGAGAATGAAACCAACCTGATTGTTCTTCAGTATCTTCTTGTTTCACTATGAATGTTTCCTCAATCTTCACGTCTTCCATCTCCTCTTTAATAAACGCCATCTTTATAATAGTGTGTCACGTGGATCTCAGTCGCTTCACCAGGCGTTTATCTGTGTTTGTCGTCCTGTTTAAGATGAGAATAATTAACAGAAAGACAAATAAATCAGAAGACAAAAATGTCAGTGTCCAAAAACTGTCATAAGTTTGGTCTCATTTTAAAGACAAGATTATTGTTGAATTAAAAAAAAAAAGTTTGAAAAAGGGAGACATAAATAAAAATTATAGAGGTTTACGTTTATTAAAATGATTTATGACCATTATTTTATATAAAACATATTTCATAAAACATGTTGGACTCTTGTTTAGATTTCCAAAAAATCTAAACAGGCTGTGTTCCAAATTTGAGGTTGACATCTCAAAAAATGAGCTTTCAGTAAGATTTTGTTTGTGTGCAGTACCAAATGTTCCCCATTAGATTCCAGAAAAGCTCCACTGGTCACACAGCGGTTGGGTTTGTGATTTGCAGTACAGTAGATTTTCTCTCAAATATTACACACGTGGACACACATTTGTTTTTATTACACACTCTGACATCCATACCAACACACCCACACAATTAAAGCTGCATAATTTATCCAATTGGCTCTATAACATGCAGAAGCAGAAAACAGAAATAAAGTGAGTATTGCTTCATAGACCAAACCCGAGAGAATGGCACCATCTGGTAAAACAAAAATAGTACAAATTTTAATTTTAAAGCCTTGACAAAAGAATGAAATCCTAATAACAACTATTGCATGTTTTTATAGTATGGAAGCCAGTCTCCGCCACTAAAAAAATAAATAAATAAGAGTAATTGCGACATTTTATCTCAGAATTCGGACTATTTTTCTCATAATTGCGTGATATAAAGTCACAATTCTGACTGAGAAAAAAAGTCAGAATTGTGACTATTTCACACAATTGCGAGTTTATATCTCAGAATTCTGACTTTATATCACACAATTGCGAGTTAGTCACAATTCTGAGATATAAACTCGCAATTGTGATATAAAGTCACAATTCTGATATAATTTAACGCAATTGGAAGTTTATATCTCAGAATTGTGGCTATTTCACGCAATTGCGAGTTTATATCTCAGAATTGTGACTATATCATTGTGAAATAGTAAAATTTCAATAAAAATACACACGTGCCAAAATGAATGCCGTTGGCATTAACACAAGAAAAATTATTTAAAAAAAACTAAACTGAAAAAGACAAAACCGTCCATAAGGTCACACAAGGGTTAATTAATCATTTGAACATTATCGGTAATGTCTGTGGTCTTTTCAGGCAGGATAAGAGATGTATAGAATCGTTAAGATTGGTATGTCCATTGCACACTGCCGACACAGTTAACCGACTAAGCACAAAAATATGTGCGCAGTTATGGAGGAAATATTAAATATGAACATACATCTGTGTTTACATTGCAGAAATTGATTCAAATAGCCTGTACAATAAATATTAATACAAGCCTCTATTACTACACTCACCTAAAGGATTATTAGAAACACCATACTAATACTGTGTTTGACCCCCTTTCACCTTCAGAACTGCCTTAATTCTACATGGCATTGATTCAACAAGGTGCTGAAAGCATTCTTTAGAAATGTTGGCCCATATTGATAGGATAGCATCTTGCAGTTGATGGAGATTTGTGGGATGCACATCCAGGGCACGAAGCTCCCGTTCCACCACATCCCAAAGATGCTCTATTGGGTTGAGATCTGGTGATTGTGGGGGCCAATTTAGTACAGTGAACTCAATGTAATGTTCAAGAAACCAATTTGAAATGATTCGAGCTTTGTGACATGGTGCATTATCCTGCTGGAAGTAGCCATCAGAGAATGGGTACATGGTGGTCATAAAGGGATGGACATGGTCAAAAACAATGCTCAGGTAGGCCGTGGCATTTAAATTGGCACTAAGGGGCCTAAAGTGTGCCAAGAAAACATCCCCCACACCATTACACCACCACCAGCAGCCTGCACAGTGGTAACAAGGCATGATGGATCCATGTTCTCATTCTGTTTACGCCAAATTCTGACTCTACCATCTGAATGTCTCAACAGAAATCGAGACTCATCAGACCAGGCAACATTTTTCCAGTCTTCAACTGTCCAATTTTAGTGAGCTTGTGCAAATTGTAGCCTCTTTTTCCTATTTGTAGTGGAGATGAGTGGTACCCGGTGGAGTCTTCTGCTGTTGTAGCCCATCCGCCTCAAGGTTGTGTGTGTTGTGGCTTCACAAATGCTTTGCTGCATACCTCGGTTGTAACGAGTGGTTATTTCAGTCAAAGTTGCTCTTCTATCAGCTTGAATCAGTCGTCCCATTCTCCTCTGACCTCTAGCATCAACAAGGCATTTTCGCCCACAGGACTGCCGCATACTGGATGTTTTTCCCTTTTCACACCATTCTTTGTAAACCCTAGAAATGGTTGTGCGTGAAAATCCCAGTAACTGAGCAGATTGTGAAATACTCAGACCGGCCCGTCTGGCACCAACAACCATGCCACGCTCAAAATTGCTTAAATCACCTTTCTTTCTTATTCTGACATTCAGTTTGGAGTTCAGGAGATTGTCTTGACCAGGACCACACCCCTAAATGCATTGAAGCAACTGCCATGTGATTGGTTGATTAGAAAATTGCATTAATGAGAAATTGAACAGGTGTTCCTAATAATCCTTTAGGTGAGTGTATATTGCACTATATTGTATTAAAATTCAACATTTGCCATGCATCATCTTGGAAATAAAGAAGTCAAGGTTATTTGTCTGAATAAGTTGTGATGAAAGTATTTTATTTCTTGATTGAGCAGCATCCGTTTCAGACTCTTAAAGGCAAATTTCTGTGTTTTACTAGAATTACAGTTTCCATAGGAGTAAAGTGTTATGTAGGCTTGTTGTGTAATTAATTATTAATAAAGGTTAATAAAGGCCTTCTGAAGTGAAGCCATGTGTTTCAGTAAGAAAAATATTCATATTTAAAACTTTACAAACTGTAATATCTAACTTCCGCTAACTGCCGTACATGTATTCACAAGAGACTGGCGTTCCAGCATATGACGTAGGACGCTCCAGTGAGAATATGCTAGTTCTCGTGAGAACCAAGTTAAATTTTGCTCTATCCTTTGTGCTTTCGTGTTCATCACCAGAACTTACGCTACGCCTGCAACCTCCCCCAGTTTCTCTTGAAGCCAATAAGGAAGTGACTTATACTGCAATTCATCGACTGGCCACTAGGGACAGGCTCCAGAAGGGAGCAGAACCTCATTGAGCTCCATGTTAAAATGCCCAACTTTACAGCAGAATAAAACATGTTTACAGCCTGGTATAAATTATGGTTTTGATCTATACGGCTAATTTTGCCCTTCATGACAACTGTGAGGGGGGTGAATGTTTTATAACTCATTCGTTTACATTATATCAAGTCTTAAAGGTCTGCATAATTAAGGGCGTGGCCACTTTGAGTGACCGGTGGATAGCCGTTTGTCTGCTGTCTGTTAGTCATCACGTCACCTCAGCTCCACCCACGTCCCCTCTTTGCCCATTTTCTGTTATCCGGGAGTGACGCGCTGCCAAAATGGCAACGGCCAGCTCGTCTCTACTTTACGCTTCAGAACTGCTCTTCAGAATCCTATGGGTGACGTCACGGACACTACGTCCATATTATTTTACAGTCTATAGTTTTGACATGCCCTGACATTTGAGTTTATTTCTGTTACTTGTAACATTTTCATGGCTAAAGTCTGATGGTTCTTCATTCAGTGCCATCTGAGGGGTCAAAGGTCACATACATTCAATGAAGAGCTCCTTGCTTTACACGGATTGAGATTTCTGTTGATGCCCTGAATATTTTTTACAATATTATTCATTGTAAACTCAATTACTCATTGTTTAAAGACTTAAATTCTTTGCGATCTTGCATTGGGAAATGTGATTTTTGTATTGTTTGACAAGTCTTATATGATATTTGCCACAAAGTGGTGAGCCAATATCTAGCTTTATTTGCAAAGAGTGACATGCTCCTTATATACCCAATCAAGATATCATCAACTATTACCAATTCCCCAGCTTATTGTGGGTGGCCATATTTTTTTTTTTTTACAGTCTATGGAACGCGCGTACACATTAACTGTGCTTGTTTACACTGTTTGAGCAGCTTCGAATCACTGAATCATTTTACAAGGCTCGAAATTGCGACTATTTTGGTCTCAAAACATATTTGGGAGCATTTGTGCGAGTGCAAATAATTGAGGTGCGAGTAGGGGTCTTCAATTCCAGGTTTTTTGGAGTCGACTCCGATTCTCGACTCCCACTGTAGGAGTCTATGGAATCGACTCCTCGACTCCATTAACTTAACATCAAAACAGGTTCAGAAATGAGACAAAATTGCAGTTGTTACAGACTAAAATCCCCTTATTAAAACTGCACAATTTAAGCGTGACCGTCCAAATTAGTCCAATTTAGAGACGTCTTGATGATTGGCTATTCTACCTAGCTGTTGCCGATACCTCATTTTACAGAGGGAAAAGTCACAAAAAACAGCTGTTGTCGAGTGATAGCGCTAAACATAATCATTGTCTTAAAAGGTGAGTTAAAGATGCTAAATACATACAATAATGTAAACTAATTGATGTGTTTCTTCTTGATGATTTATTTTTTATGATTTATGGTTAGTTTAATGATTATGAACACAAGGTTTTATATTTTTAACATGATACAGTTAAGCAACATCACATCCAGAGTGTTGTTTTCCTGAATACCATCACGATTGAAAATGTGACATTGATTTCATAGTGTTCAATAAACAGTTCAAATCAAGCCACTTACACTTTAGACACAATATTGACTGTTTTTGTTCCGTTTCACAGCGAAAATAATTCCAAACGAAGATCACAGCAGAACCACAGTGCGTCTTAATACTCTTCCATTACTGAATGATTCAGCGTTTTGAACGAATCGCTTTGAGTCAAAGATTCAATGACCCAGAGCGATTCTATTGGGTGAAAGAACTTTTAATGGATAATCTGTTCAGAGCCTGATTAGAATTCTTACAAAATCACGTTATGATTTTTGTCATTTAAATTGTGTTAAAACAGTCTTTAAAGTCTTGCAAATCATGCGTTTCATATACTAGTATATAACCAAAGCTATAAGTTGTGAAATTAAGCATATATCGTTCTTAATGTTTTTTAGTGAGCGTACGTTCTAGCATAGCATACAGCTACCCGATTAGCTTAGTTTATACACCACGGTTGCACTTACCCTACATCTTAAAAGCCCTAGCCCCGCTTTAATGTTTATACAATTAAAAAAAAAAAAATCCTGTTGTATTTATTTTGTGCACCTGTTCTGTATATTATTGTTTGTTTTTTTATTCTTTATTATTTACATTATAGGTACATTACTATGTTATGACTTTGTATTGGTATTATTACTTAGTTTTGAACCATTTAAATAATTTACAATATGTTAGGCATGTTATTGCTCCCATTATAGCAATCAATGACATATTTCAAATAAATGTTGTTTGTGTGTACTTGGTATGACAAAGAATTCATAGTTCATTTTAAATTTATAGTATTATATAGTATTAAAATTTATAGCATACATTTTTGTATTATTATTATTAATGTTTTGATTAGCCATTAAATGAAACATCGCGATAACAGCTTTTGATCAGGCATTTAAAACAGCTACCACGTTGGGTCCTAAGCAGACACTATTTCACAGGAGGACGGGATTTCTCATGACACCACCTCATTCTTGAATGAATCAGTTGTTTGAAAGAATCGTTTGAATGAATGACTCACTCATTAAGATGGTCACTTTCTGCCACCTACTGGTGGTTTCGTTTCATGTTTAAAATATTATTCTTTCCAACATTTGTATATTCAAAATATATTTTAAACAATCTCATAACATTATTCAATGCTATTTTAATCTTTCAGTGTAAATGATTTAATTTGATTGGCAAAAGCCCTAGTGTCTTATTATTCTAACTGAATTTATATAGGTAATATTAGGTATTTATATATATATATATATATATATATAATCCTATATATATACATAAATATATAATTTTATATATAGACAAGCACCTTTTTTTTTTTTTTTACCAGTCTGCACACACACACACACACACACTGCACACACACACACACACACACACACACACACACACACACACACACAAACATATATAATAATATATATATAAACATTTTAGTTGTGGTGATCCTAACTTTTGAAGTTGCGAGCACCAGTGCTACCAAGTAAAAGAGTTAATTTCGAGCCCTGTTTATGTAGCAATTGATTCAATTGACTCAAGAGTTCATTACTTTCCAGTCGTGAGTAAACCGACTCACGTTAATGAGAGTGAAATGAGACGCTCCTTTTCTTTTACTCATGAGTTGATGCTATTTACTCCCAAAAATAACACTCATTAATGTTAAATAAAGTATTGCAACGTTACTGTGAATGAATGGTTAATGTATTGTACATGGCTTGTAAAACGATTCAATTTACTGAACCGTTTGCATTGCTTTAAATGCGTAAAAACACAAACCTTTGTGTAACTTTCTTTAGCAGAATCACAACAGATGCAAGAGTGCGGCACAGCCTTATGACGTCACAGCACCAAACCAAAATAAAAGTCCCGTTTGTATGTTGCTCCCTGTATCCCAGTGTGCATACTATCCACCCTAAATAATTTGAATTGAATAATCATAATCGTTGAATAATTAATATTGAATATTACTAATGCCACATACTATTTTGGATGGATAGTATGCACATTGAGATGCAGGCAAAGTATGACAAATGCAATAGTTAAAAATACAAAACCGTATATGGCCAACAGAATTCATATTTTGTGTCATTTTGGGATGTTCGATATAACCAAAATCTTTTTCAAGATATAAGACATTTTAATTTAAATAACAATAGATATTTTGGTTATTCGATTTTTGTTATTACAAATAAGAACAAAATGCAATTTCCAAACAATAGAACAAATCCTTCAAACATTTCTAAAATGATAAAATGGGTATCAAATATTTATAAATAAGTATCATCAGTATATGTAATGTATGCGTGTGTTTTATCCTGTGTGTGACAATATAGTAGGTGTAGTGCAAAGGAATATGGACATATTTCTTAAAAGAAAAGCTCCAGATCCTTCTGGACCATCAACTTTATCCTCTTGTAGACGTCCAGGACGACTACAGTGAGAGTGAAGACAGTACATCGACAGTTACTTGTCATATGGCTTTACCTTTATCAAAGATCCATCATGTCTTCTTCCGCTGTTTCTGGTATGTGGGGACAAATTGTTGAATGAAGAAATGGTTCTTAGCAAACTGAAACGGCATCTGACATCAAAAAAATCACCCATCACTAGTAAGCAAAGATGCAGAATATTTGATTTGATTAAAAAGGCAACACCTGGGAAGGTCACGTGACCCGGAGTAAGATGGACGTTTGAGACTTCGCTCCTTGCCAAACCAGGGCTCAAAGTCTTTTTTTCTCCAAACAAACGTCACTTAATCAGTTCATTTTCATTTCAAGTATGCCTAAACCTCCTCGTGACAAAGATTTTCCTATATTTTCGACGTCTGGCCCGTCCACCAGGAGGAAAAAAGCGACGACTAAACCGACGCGTGTTCCACTACTGAAGATAAGCATGGGCGAAACTTGCACCCTGGAGGCTATCGCCAACGTAACCATGGATCAGATTTTGACTGAAATCAAATCTGTAGCCTCACGCGTTAATAACATGGATGAATCTGTCGACTCGTTTGAATATGATAGACAGTACTTTGGATGACATCCATCGCATCGGTAGAGTTTCTCTCTCTAATTTATCTAATCGGACAACAGATTTGGAAAGGCAAATGGACGAAGCCGAAACTCGGATCTCAACCACTGAGGATAGTTGCGATAACCACAAAGCCCAAATATCAGCTATGCAAAAGATAGTGGATATGCTACAGCTGAAGGTTGACGACCTGGAGAACCGTGGACGTCGGAAGAATTTAAAGATTGTCAATCTCCCGGAGAAAGCGGAGGGTTCAACTTCACTCGTGGACTTTCTCCAAACGTCCATTCCAACTTTAGTCGGCCTACCTGCTGGCTTTTCTCCTCTGGAGACTGAAGTATTCTAGTGCGATTTCTCCGATACTCTCAGAAAGAAGCGGTTCTCAGAGCAGCTTTGAAGAAGCGTGACATCCTCCACAACAAATCCAAATTGAGGTTCTATTCTGACCTTTCGGCGGAGGTCCTGCACAAAATGTCGTGAGTTTGACTACATGATGGCTTGTCGTAATATGCGTCGAGGCTTCGCTTATCCAGTGCGACTTCGATGTCTTCACAACGGGAAAATTTGTCTTTTTGATACCCCTGAATCAGCCACTACCTTTTTGGAATCTCTTACTTGAGGTATTTTTGTTCTTACTCTCGTTTACAGGAGGAATACCGACTTGATTTACAGCGAGTCCCTGTCATCATATTTTCTTTTCTTTTGACTATTCAATGAAGCTATTGATAATGCCATTATCATTTACGTAGTTCTAAACATTTTAAATGCTTATCTTTTTTTTCTCTTCTTCTCTGATTTATACCTGCTTCAAAGTGATATTTAAATGAGGTTTGATTTAATTTTAGGTATAGCTCCCCATTTATTTATTTTATTCCTAAGGGGCTCTCTTTTCGCCGTTGGGTCCTTATGTTTTATTCATCTTTTGGTTTGGCCGTTGTCTCTGGTGACTTAATTGTTATTGTGGTCTCTAAACTGGGTTTGGATTTGTTCTTGATTATTACGCTCGTTGACTTCATTTTGGGGGGTGTTACTCTGTCATTTGGCGACAGAGTCGGGGTGGGTGGTTTTTGATGTTTTATGTGTTGGTTGTAAGTCAACTCTCTGCCATCTTTGCCCAAAAAAAAGTTTTATATATGCGATTGATCCACAGCCTTTATGGCCGGTTTACTTAAACTTATCACTTGGAATGTTCAAGGGATTGGACATGTAATTAAACTCATATGAAAAAAAAAAATTTTACATAGTACTGCTTCAGGAAGCAAAATTATTACTGACACTGAACACTCAAAGCTGGGGAAAGACTGGGTGGGTCAAGTTTACTTTTCCTTCTACTCACAGAACAAAAGAGGGGCAGCCATTGTTATTAATAAAAATCTACCTTTTATTTTAGAACATAAAGAATCTGATCCTGAAGGGAGATTTATTATGATAACAGGATCAATCTTCAAATACCATGTAGCATTTCTTAATGTTTATGCTCCAAATTATGAGTCCCTTAACTTTATATCACAGATGATCTTACTGTTCACTTACCACTGTAAAGGCTTAGGTTTTCTAGCCTGAGACTTTAATTGTATAATGAATGCTTCCCTAGACAAATCTTCATCTGCAAATTGTATCAAACCCCAAATCATCTAAGGTGCTTAATAATTTATGTCCAGATTCTGGCTTGATAGACGTATGGCGTCAATTAAATCCTAAAGTGAGAGATTATACATTTTATTCTCACCCCACAATTCATATTCCAGGCATGACTATGTCTTTCTTCCTAATCAATTTTTGCATGCAGTTCAGTCTTGCAATATTGATTCTATCGTCCTATCAGATCACGCAGCAGTACGTTTGCAAATTGATCCCGCTTTCAGTATCCCTAGAACTTCAAATCGGAGTTTTAATACATCTCTTTTAAACAGCGATCCTTTTTCATCTTTTGTTTCAGATAGTGTGTCTCAATTTTGGCTCGACAACAGAGATTCTCCAGTGTATTCTGCATGATTTAGGATGCAGCTAAAGCCACTCTACGTGGTCATCTTATTTCTTATACTTCCCATCTTAAAAAAAGTCAAAGACAGTAATAGGAAAAATCTTGAAAAGGAGGTAACCAGATTGGAACAAACACATAAGCAATTCCCTACAGTTTCAAACTTAAAAGCTTTGGTGAATGCAAGAACTAAGCTAAATATGGATCACACCTCCCATATTCAGAAGCTTCTGCTCTTTACTAAACAAAAATATTATGAATTTGGCAATAAATTTAGCCGGTTACTAGCATATCAACTAAAGAATCAAAATAATGACCGGTCAATTAATATTATACGAAATATAAATGGTGCCACTTCGAGTGATCCTTTAGCCGTAAACAGTACTTTCAAGGAATTCTATAAATCTCTATATAGTTCTGAATCAAAACCGACGGACTCTGATATTGCTGCCTTTTTAAATAATATTACATTACCATTATACTCTGAGGAAGATCGTTTTAACTTAAGTGCCGTTTTCAGTAGAGGAAGTTTGGGCAGCAATTCAGTCCATGCCGAATGGGAAATGTCCTGGCCCAGATGGTTTCCCATTTAAATTTTTCGAAAAAAATTCTAGTCTAATATCCACCTGATTTGTATGCCTGTGATCAATGGTATCTGGAAAGGTGAAAGCCCCCCATCATGGAGACATGCTTCAGTTAGTTTACTCCTAAAAAAAGATAAAAATCCTCTAGAATGCTCATCTTACAGGCCTGTTAGTCTTCTTAATGTGGACTATAAGATAGTGGCGTAAGTTTTGGCTTGTAGATTGGAATCTATTTTTCCTAAGGTGATGAATCCTGATCAAGCAGGCTTCATGCTCTTAATGCTATACATTATTTTCATACTCAGAAAAAGACATTAATGATATTATCTTTGGACGCCAAAAAGGCTTTTGACCGTGTGGAGTGGCCCTTCTTATTTTTAGCTTTGGAAGAATTTGGATTAAGCTCTAATTTTATTAATGTTGCTAAGCATCTTTACACAGATTCTATTGCCTCTGTCAGTGCAAACGGTTTGATGTCCGAAGGTTTTCCAGTATGTAGAGGTTGCAGACAGGGATGTCCACTACCACCCCTATTGTTTACATTATTTATTGAACCTCTGGCAGAGTCTATCAGAACTAATCCTGCTATATCTGGAATTATAATTAATGGGAAAAAACACGTTATCTGTATGCAGATGACACTCTTTTATATTTTGAGAATTTGCAGACCTCCACTTCCGCAGTTTTGAATTCCCTAGCCTCGTTCAGTACTGTGTCGGGTTATAAAGTTAATATCGAAAAGTCTGTTTCCATGTCTTTCAATTACTCCCATAATTCTCCGATACAATTTCCTTTTGAGGTTTCTAAAAAAAGGTTTTAAATATTTGGGCATATTCCTCACTCCTGACTTGAACAAATTATTCTCCTTTAATTCAAAAAGTTAAAAAAGAAAAGTGGATTTAGAAAAGTGGTCCTCTTTGCCAGTCTCCCTTCTTGGGAGAATTAACGTCATTAAAATGAACATACTTCCTCGACTAAACTATCTTTTTCAAAATCTTCCAGCAACAGAGCAAAGCAATTTCCCCATTCAGATTAGGAGCACTGGATTGCTGGACTGGAGTTTTAAAAGTCTGTCTGACTTCTCAGGAATGTTTAACTCTATAATTTTGAGATAATTTGAACAAATTAGAATAGAGTTTGATATTCCCTTCGAAGACTTCTTTAAATATCTTCAAATTCGGCATTTTATTGAGTCTCTTCTAAAGCAAAAAAATTTTGATTCAAATGATCAGAATTGGAAGAAACCAAAGGTTTTATTTAACTTGCAGCGCTTGGGGTTTGTTTGTTTGATTGTCTTTGTCTTCCTTGTTTGTACTATTTGAAAATCCTTAATAATAAAAAAAAGGTTATGTGACACTACAATAAGAACTGAATGACTGAAACAGAGATTGAGAAAAGCACAGACACACATCATCACTCATCGTGACACACACACACACACTGATCTGACTGTCTATATGAGGATTGATTACACACATTTATTCTGACGTTATTTCACTGAGAGAAGTTCAGCTGTAGTATTAATGTCATGAAGAGAAAATAAGAGGCTCTATAACATCTCACTGATACTGATTTATCATGCAGCTCAAAGCATTATGGGTAGAATCTCTCTACAGTCTATTCTGATTCATCAACAGTTTCACTGACGATCCAGTATAATAAACCATAAACCCAGGATAGAGTTGAAAGACTGCTGAAAGACTCTACAGGGAGTTCAGTCTCTGTTCTACTGCTGATGGACTCTACAGGGAGTTCAGTCTCTGTTCTACTGCTGATGGACTCTACAGGGAGTTCAGTCTCTGTTCTACTGCTGATGGACTCTACAGGGACATCAGTTCTTATGTTATTGTGTCTGAATGAGTAACTGGAGGAAGAGCAGACCAAACTCCAGGACTGATCATTAGATCCAAACACACACTCATTAACCACTCCCTTCCTGCTGATCCTCTTATACGACACTGATATAGACACACAATCACTGCACTCAATCTCCCAGTAACAGCGTCCACACACACTCTCTCTACACACCTGAGAATACACATCAAATCTGTCTGGATGATCAGGATACGGCTGCTCTGTGAGAGTGAATGTAATCACCCTGTTCCTCTCAGACAGAAGGAGGCATTTATTCACTGTGTTCAGATCCAGAGTGAACAGATGGGAATCTGATGGAGATAAAAACACATCACAATCAGTAATTATGAATCTGTCTGATCTTTTAATGTAGCTGAACTCATGTTCACTATATCAGCAGTGTCTCAGTATAGTTTACAGGAAGAACAAGAAAGTTTTAAAGTCTCAAGAGTTTTTCTGCTTGTTTTCGAAGTGACTTACATTGTAGGAAGTCGTTCCTGGTCCTGGGAAGAATGTTGGGGAAAGTGACCAAGGGTGGACTGGGGCTGACATTTGACCCAGGAGAAATCCTTGAGTTCCCCCGTGAATGTGTTGCTGGGATTAGGGCCTGAAATTTGAGTACATAAATTAATAAATAAAACAAATAATGATAGATACCTAATGTTGCATGCGGTCTCATTTAAGACATTTACAAACAAAGGCTCGTACAAACAAAGGCTCGTTCAGGAACCCCCGGTGAGGCGGGAAGTTAAGCGCTGGTCGCCCCACTCAGAGACCACGCTACAGGCAGCTCTGGACGATGTGGATTGGGACATGTTCCGAGCGAGTTCAGCCGATGTAAGCGAGTTCACAGATGTGGCGCTTTGCTTCATCAACACGCTTACAGAGCAAACCACGCAAACAATAACAATAACATCCTTCTCAAATCAGAAACCGTGGGTGGACAATTCAATCCGCGCTGCAGTGAACACACGCACTGCCGCTTACAACGCCGGTCTCCTTTCAGGGAATATGACTGAATACAGAACGTCCTGCTATGCTCTCAGACGTGCAGTTAAAGCCGCAAAGCTCCGTTACAAAGACCGAGTGGAATCTCATTTCCAACTCAACGACTCGCGGCACATGTGGCAAGGTCTGAGGTCCACCTGCTCGTTTGGATCTAAATCCTCTGCAGAGGTGAGCGCTGATCCGTTGCTTGTGAACGAGTTAAACTCTTTCTACGCTTGCTTTGACTGTAACCGCGGCAACGCGACTCTGCCAAGTGGCGCGTTAGAGGAAATTACTCAGAGCAGCAACAATCACGTGATCTCTGTCTCGGAGGATGAAGTTCGGAGAGCACTCAAGCGTGTGGACGTCAGGAAAGCTACCGGGCCGGATGGTATTTCAGGTCATGTTCTGCGATCCTGTGCTGATCAGCACGCCGGGTTGTTTACATCTATCTTTAATGAGTCCCTCGCTACATCTGTGGTCCCCACCTCCTTCAAAAAATCCACCATCATCCCTGTCCCTAAGAACAGTAAACCCTCTTGCCTAAATGATTATCGTCCAGTGGCTCTCACGTCTATAGTCATGAAGGTCTTTGAGAGACTCATTAAAAACACCATTTGCGCCTTCATTCCTGACACTATCGTCCCAATAGATCGACTGAAGATGCCATCTCTCATGTCCTCCACTCCTCCCTCACTGACATCGACAGCAAAAGTGGGAACTACGTAAGGCTGCTATTTATTGACTATAGCTCAGCCTTTAACACCATAGTTCCCATCAAGCTAACCTCCAAACTCCTGGATCTCGGCCTGAATCCTCTCTGCCACTGGATTGAGGACTTCCTCACTGGCAGGCCTCAGGTGGTGAGAATAGGCCAGTCCACCTCCATCTCCCTGAGTGTGGGAGCTCCACAGGGCTGTGTCCTGAGTCCCCTGCTCTACTCGCTCTACACACATGACTGTTTGTCCACACACAGCTCCACCTCTATCATCAAATTTGCTGATGATACTGTTGTCCTGGGCCTCATTTCCAACAACGAGATGGCATACTTGGACGAGGTGGAGCATCTAAAATCATGGTGCCAGGACAACTGTCTCTCTCTGAATGTTGGCAAGACCAAAGAAATGATTGTGGACTTCAGGAAGAGACAGCAACGGACATACTCCCCCCTCATGATCAGCGGGTCACCAGTAGAGAGAGTGAGCAGCTTCAAGTACCTGGGTGTAAACATCTCAGAGGACCTGACCTGGACTGCTCACATTCAGACACAGGTGAAAAAAGCCAGGCAAAGACTGTACCACCTGCGCCAGCTGAGGAAATTCAGGGTTTCACCAGCTATCCTGAAAACTTTCTATTTAGGGGCGATAGAAAGTGTATTAACTCAGTGCATCACAGCGTGGTATGGGAACAGCACCAGTCATGACCGCAAAGCCCTGCAAAGAGTCGTGCGCTTATCCGAGCATATCTCAGGGTCAGCTCTCCCGCTCTCTGCAGGACGCCTACACCAAACGCTGCAAAGGTAGAGCTACTAAGATCATCAAGGACTCTAATCACCCTGCAAACCCTCATTTCATGCTGCTGCCATCTGGTAAGCTTCTGAAGCCTGATGGCCAAAACTGAGAGACTCAGGAGGAGCTTCTTCCCCAGGCCATCAGACTCCTGAACTCAGTCACTTAACATCACGTGACTTCACTTCAGGATAAACATACTGACATTGCACTGCACTTTCTGTTCTCGTTGTTACTGTGTAACAACCTGTTATAAACCTGTTTGCACATTATACTCTTTATACATTTGTTAACCACATATTTATAAGTCTACAGTTTACTCACTGCACAGTCTACTTCAATTATTTTATTCCACTTTATTCTTTTTTTTTTTTTTTCTTCTACTTGACTTGATTATTTATAATTCTACAGATATATATATATATATATATATATATATATATATATATATATATATATATATATATATATATATATATATATATATATAGTACTTTTTTATCCTATTTCTATATAATTTCCCCTTGTGTTTTTAACTGTGAATTTGCACTGTCCATGGATCGGACCTGTTTACATTTCACTGCCGGTTGTATATTCTGTATATAACTGTGTATGTGACAAATAAAACTCTTGAATCTTGAATCTTAAGAAAAGTTACCGTTAGATTGCAAAGTAAGAAAGTTGTTACAGTATTTTACACCTCACAAGGATCAGTACATTTTATTATGGTTACTTTTCTTAACCCTCTGAGCCCTGAACTGTTTTCTGGGCCCTGGAGGTGTTTTGACATGCTCTGACATTTATGCTTATTTTTGTTACTTGTAAAATGTTCATGGCTAAAGTCTGATTACTCTGTATTCAGCACAAACTCCGCTACAATAATATGTGAGCAGCATGTGTGTAAAAGTTTGTAGTTTTGAGAAAATTACGTTTATGTATGGTTTGTGAAAAAAAAAGTCACTGAAATAAGGCCATAAAACCCATACTGACTTGTGAAAACTGGATCACGTAGGCTAGAATTTTTTTTAAATCACTCTGCCCTCTCATTCACATAAAACAATATGTCGATTTAAAATTTGACATGTTTTGTATCAGGAAGGCTTAATATTAATGTGTTTCACACCTGGAAAGACAAAGACAGTCCCCTATTGGCCCTATCAGGAGGGACTGTGAGGGAACTAGAAAAAAGAATGTGAAGAGATTAAAGGAATGTCTTTTTGATTTGTTTGCATTTATTTACAACACAAAATAATTAGGGATGCACTGATATGAAAATTTTGGCCGATACGATAACCGTCTCAAATATCCTTTATATTTGAAAGCTAATTATCGATATATGGGCCTATATAATAAACTTTGAGAGCCTGATTACAAAAACAAAAGGCTCACCATTAAGGGCCATGTCCCAAACACTTCAACATGATTCAAACCTATACAGTACAGTAGCCTATTTGAATCAGTTTAAGACACTCCTATGGCCAACTTACTTTATTAAAAAAACAAAGAAATGGTAACACTTTAGGTTTAATTTTTGTTAGCATTTAACCAGCAATGAATGAACAAATGTACTTCTACAGGATTTATTAATCTTAGTTCATGTTAATCTCAACATGCATGAAATAGCTTCCGCAAGGAAATTATTTTAATCAAACCATATTGTTGATGAAAATAATACGAGAACAATGAAAATGCTAGTTATTAATAATAATGCTTCTGTGTTTTTGAAAAAATATGTTTAATATTACAGTAATAGTACACATCTTTAATATTAGTCTATTAGATATCAAATAACGTTGCTGTTTGAGAGCGCGCGCTAAAGCTGAAGAGAATGAACAAGCGTAAACTGAAGTGCTTAGAAGGTTAATTAACTCAACTAAACGCATCATATATGAGAACAATCAGATTTATACAACTTATATTTGCACAAAATCACGCACAGGTGAACTAAGTTACATAGTCAGAAGGCCTATAACGCCTGTGGATGCGCTCTTCCTCTGTTACAGAGTGCGCGCTGAAACTGAAGATGATCACCGGTACAATGAAGCGCTGCGGGTTAACAACTCAACAAAACGCATCCTATATGAGATTAATCATATACTCCATAAACGTAATATTACGACTTACACTCACCTAAAGGATTATTAGGAACACCTGTTCAATTTCTCATTAATGCAATTATCTAATCAACCAATCACATGGCAGTTGCTTCAATGCATTTAGGGGTGTGGTCCTGGTCAAGACAATCTCCTGAACTCCAAACTGAATGTCAGAATAAGAAAGAAAGGTGATTTAAGCAATTTTGAGCGTGGCATGGTTGTTGGTGCCAGACGGGCCGGTCTGAGTATTTCACAATCTGCTCAGTTACTGGGATTTTCACGCACAACCATTTCTAGGGTTTACAAAGAATGGTGTGAAAAGGGAAAACATCCAGTATGCGGCAGTCCTGTGGGCGAAAATGCCTTGTTGATGCTAGAGGTCAGAAGAGAATGGGCCGACTGATTCAAGCTGATAGAAGAGCAACTTTGACTGAAATAACCACTCGTTACAACCGAGGTATGTAGCAAAGCATTTGTGAAGCCACAACACGCACAACCTTGAGGCGGATGGGCTACAACAGCAGAAGACCCCACCGGGTACCACTCATCTCCACTACAAATAGGAAAAAGAAGCTACAATTTGCATGAGCTCGCCAAAATTGGACAGTTGAAGACTGGAAAAATGTTGCCTGGTCTGATGAGTCTCGATTTCTGTTGGGACATTCAGATGGTAGAGTCAAAATTTGGCGTAAACAGAATGAGAACATGGATCCATCATGCCTTGTTACCATTGTGCAGGCTGGTGGTGGTGTAATGGTGTGGTCGATGTTTTCTTGGCTTTATATATATATATAAGAGCACTCTTACGAACATCTATTTACCTAATATGAATTAAGACCTGCAATGTTGCCAGAATTATAATCATACACTGTCTGTTCGTCAACCCGAGAGGAGAACTGGCACCCCGACTGAGCCTGGTTTCTCCCAAGGTTTTTTTCTCCATTCTGGCCCTGAAGGAGTTTTGGTTCCTTGCCACCGTTGCCTCTGGCTTTTGGCTTGCTCAGTTGGGGACACCTAAATTTAATCTATATTACCGATCTGCCCGCATTGACACTATATGATACTTGAAATTAGCTGGATAACATCACCGTTTCACCAGAATGCTTTACAAATTCTGTTGCATTGTTTTGCTGTTAACAATGTGAAGCTGCTTTGAAACAATTGGACTTGTTAAAAGCGCTATATAAATAAAGGTGACTTGACTTGACTCCAGAAGGGAGCAGAACCTCATTGAGCTCCATGTTAAAATGCCCAACTTTACAGCAGAAAAAACGTTTACAGCCTGGTACAAATTATGGTTTTGGTCTATATAACAAATTTTTACCTTCATGACAACTGTGAGGGGAGTGAATGTTTTATAACTCATTCGTTTACATTATGTCAAGCCTTAAAGTTCTGCATAATTAAGGGCGTGGCCACTTTGAGTGACAGGTGGATAGCCGTTTGTTTGTCTGCTGTCTGTTAGTCATTCCGTCACCTCAGCTCCGCCTACGTCCTGACTCTTTGCCCATTTTCTGTTATCCGGGAGTGACAGACGATGATGCACTGCTAAGATGGCAACGGCCAGCTCGTCTCTACTTTACGCTTCAGAACTGCTCTTCAGAATCCTATGGGTGACGTCAAGGACACTATGTCCATATTTATTTTACAGTCTATGGTATACACACACACACACACACACACACACACACACACACACACACACACACACACACACACACATCTTGTGGGGCCGAAATTTAAGTATACCAACATTACTTCCAAAACAACAAAAAAAAGCATAAGCATAAATTATAATAAGAAATGTGTATATAAATAGAAAATATTAAAAGGCTTTAATGCCTGAGGTGAAAAACAACATGATTTGTTGAAGGTCTAAGGTGCCTAATGACTTGGGGGTATTTTTGTTCATGTTGAAATATTACCCAGTCCCAGGAATGACCCATATATACTGCAACATATTACCAATTGATTGTTACATACTGTATTTGTGTTTTAAGCAATTTGTGGCCCTTGTTTTTGTACAGTTTTGCCTTAATCTCACATATTAGATGTGGTACAAACTCTTTCATTGGCAGTTTTTATATTTTCAGCATATTAACGTGATGTGTTTATATATGTATTCCTCTGACAGTCTTATTTTTAATTTTTTTTTTTTTTTTTTTTTTTTTTTTTTACGCATGTAAGTTTCTGTGCATTTCTGTGATTTGAGCGTGTGTGTGAGCGGGACTTTTATTTTGGTGTGCCCGCGTGACGTCTTCAGCCTGCGCTGCTGCTCTGCTGTGATTCGGCTGGAGAAAGGTTTGTGTTTATAATAATTTAAAGTGTTTAAATCTACGCACACCCTTCTGATAATATTTCCTATATATAATTAATTACTTTTGGGAAATGAGAGTCGTGTCATATATCAATCAGAAAGTGAAAGTGAAAGCAGCTTCTGACTCTCTCACTGAATGCATTCACTCCCTCAGACTCGACGAGCTGAATCTGCCTCAACATCTGCTGATAGTCTTAATTCATTGCCTTATTATGTCTCTGTGCATTAACGACAGTGGAAAATATAAAAGAATCAAGTTTTTAAAGTCACTTTAAATTGTGCTGTTCGGGCATATTAAAGACTGTTATTATATGATTCATAATCATATTATTAATGATGATTTGTTATAGTGGTGTCATTCAAATGTTTTGTTAATGCGTTATAGGAACAAATCCAAACGCTGATGAGTATTGATGTTGTTTTCATCTGGACAACTAGTTATAAGAATGATGCGTCTCTTTTATAACAAGATCTCGTGACAGTTTGTGATTTTAGATCAGCTCGCAGTGGGATGTGGTTTTGTGGTCTGTTCTTGAATCATTTTCCCTGGAGTCTTCAGTGTCCGTGTCGATTATGTGTTGATATCGTCATGAAGTGTAGGCCTTAATTTTAATGTGATAATATTAGTTATATTGTCGAAGGCATCAGCTATTAGAGAAATCTCTGATACACAATATCGCCGCCTATTGCCACAGCCATCATCAGAGTCTGATCCCTGCTCTCCTTCCTCTCCGTAATTGAAGCTGCAACCATTAAGTGCATGAAATGCCCAACACGCCACACTTCATATGAAATACTTATTTTAAGTATGTTAAAATATGTTTATATTTTTATACACCCAAGCATGCATACTTGCAGCATGGCAGATTGCTTAGGGTGTTCGATGTAAACACACGTCAAGGGTCCTGCCAGTAGTGGGCGCCATAAACAATGACAGTTACGTGTCTGATGTGCCACACTTCATATTTAATAATTGTTTATATATTTTTTATTATGCTGCCCAAGCATGCATACTAGTAGGCCTATAGAATGGTGTGTAAACTAATTTACGAGGAAAACCTGTAAATAATAAATCTGCTCCGTAGCAGAGAGTTTAGGGCAGGGGTGTCCAGGCCTGTGGGTCAAATGCGGCCCAGGGATGAATTTCAAACGGCCTGCAGCTTGTCTATTAAAATATATTATATGTGGCCCGCCATGCATAATTTACAAATCGTGCAGTTTCACAATGTCAACACAAGGTGGCAGTACTAGATTTTAGGACAGGGAAACAATAATTCGTCAACGCACCAAATATGGAACAAAACAGCAATGACCAAGTGATTAGGGTGTTCAATGTAAACACACGTCAAGGGTCCTGCCAGTAGTGGGCGCAACATAAACAATGACAGTTACGTGTCTGATGTGCCACACTTCATATTTAATAATTGTTTATATATTTTTTATTATGCTGCCCAAGTATGCATACTTGCAGGCCTATAGAATGGTGTGTAAACTAATTTATGAGGAAAACTGTAAATAATAAATCAGCTTCATGGCAGATTGCTTAGGGTGTTCCATGTAAACACACGTCAAGGGTTCTGCCAGTAGTGGGCGCCCATAAACAATGACGAACATCCGAGTAAATGAGACGGAGGAAGTTGGCGATGGAATGGTTTGATTATTAAAACCCAGAGATTTAGTTTGAATTTATTTTTCTTTCTGTTAATTGTTCTCATCTTAAACAGCACTATTATAAAGATGCCGTTTATTAAAGAGGAGAGTGAAGACGTGAAGATTGAAGAAACGTTCAGAGTGAAACATGAAGACACTGAGGAACAAACAGGTTGGTTTCATTCTCAAAGCTGATCTCACTCATTTGATCCTTATTCAAAATGTCCAGCTCTACAGAAATTATTGATATTTTTGAAGAGTGTCCTAATTAAACTGGTTTAATTTGACTTGGAGTGGGTCGCCTCATGTGGACAGACATGTTGAGATCACATCTACACACGTGTAGCACATATGTAGCAAACATTAAGCGCATATTAAACATGCGGGGCATATATGCCTTTCTGAATTCACAAAAACAATATGCTATGGTTTTTAATTGGTCTTAATACATTGTGCAGCGAATGGTCTAATAATGCGGTTCATGGATTTTTGTCAGTGGAATGCGGCACTTCCGGTATTTTGCCGGTTACTCAACACATTTTTTAAAATCTAGCAATCAAATTTAATTGAAGAATTGTGACAGCCCTAATCTTGAGTAACATTAAACCCAGTATCTACTTCTGATCATCATGAAGTGAATCATTCGTTTCTATAATTTAAAGGGTAACTAAACCCCTGATCACAGCCTAACTCCACCCACTGGCAATATTTGAAAAATGCTGGAAAAGTGGGCCGAGCCCAGCAGAGACAGAGGGGACGAACCGAGGGCGGGGCTGAGCGGGGGGCGTGCACCTGAGACCCGCAGCGACGGATTGATTGACAGCTGTCTTAACTCGCTATATACGCCAGCATGGTATTGTTGTTCGTTACCATGGCAACCACTTGCGTGTCAGGGTTTGAAAGCCTGTCTCATGTATGAAAAGTATCTGTACACATGACGGGCGGCAAAAATATCACAAGAAAAGTCTTTATTGCATTATTTAACCATATTTTAGAATAGCAAGCGTCAAGTAAGTTTCATTCATAATGTTTCTACTTCATGTAACATGAGAGTTCATACTGGAGTGAAGCCGTTCTCATCATGTGATCGGGAAAACGTTTCTTAGGGCGGGGTGAGCTCGTGCCAGGGGTGTGGATAGTGAGCCATTAGAAGAGCCAACATACACAATGGCAAACAACGTCCAATAGGAAAATTCAACTGCAGTAGCCACCGTTCAACCTCAAGAGGGCAGCACTCAGACGTTTTTACACCATACATTGTAGAATTAAAACACTTTATACCCAAACGTCAAAACATTTACTCGAATCAACGAATAGCACTAATAAGGCCCAATCTTAAAGATCATTAACGAAAAAAAGTTGGGTTAGGGTTTAGTTACCCTTTAATTATGCAACAGTATCTAACAACTTTTTTTTTTTAATGTGACAAATTTTTCCAAGTGATTTTTTTTTTCTTCTTCTCATCCTCAAATTTCACATTGGTGTCTTGTAAACGTGACTTTGTTACCAGGTGGACTGACTGAAAACACCTGAGTGTCTTTTACTTGTGGAAGTTATATAAAAGCAGACATTCACATTAGATCATGGCATTCGCTGAAAGTGCGTTGAGGTTTGTGTCCATCAGATGATCAGTGCTCAGACTGTGTCTGGATGGACTGTGGGCTTCACAGCCGAAACTGAAACTTTTGGTTATTGGTTATTCAGGGGTGTTTCATTAGGGATTTATCTAGACCAAGGGTGTCCAAACTTGGTCTTGGAGGCCCACTGTCCTGCAGAGTTTAGCTCCAACTTGCCTCAACACACCTGCCTGGAAGTTTCTATTATGCCTATTAAGACCTTGATTAGCTGGTTTAGGTGTGTTTAATTGGGGTTGGAGTTGAACTTGGCAGGAGAGCTTGGCCCTCCAGGGGCAGGACTGGACACCCTTGATCTAGACTTTGCAGGGCAGTGGCCCTCCTGGACCAGAGTCGCCCATTCCGATCCTGACAAAGTCACCAAACTTGGTATGTTCTCCTCAAGCCGGACAACTAAAATCACATGGATGTGGCTATTGTGGTTCAGGGCCATATCAGCACCAGTTGGCCTTGTTTATTTACCTGCTTAAATGTATCTGCCCACCATGTGACAATGGTGCCATAGCGCTTTTAACAGCTATATTGATGGTTTTGGTGTTTTGAATTTCTGAATGTTTTGATGTTGCTTTGTGCCATTTAAACTGGGGTTAACATGTATTTGTTCTTTTTTTGCCTTAGACCTGATGGTGCTGAAAGAGGAGATTCAAGATCCGAATGAAAAAGAAGAGAAAGATCAGTTTAAGAAACATGATTTCACAACTGGAGAAAAATCATTTGGTTGCTCACAGGCTGGAAAAACTTCACCAAAAAGAGCTCAAAATACAGAAAATAGAAGCTTTTTCATCTGCCAACAGTGTGGAAGGAGTTTCACTCAAAAAGGAAATCTTAAAACTCACATGAGAATTCACACTGGAGAGAAGCCTTACACTTGCTCTCAGTGTGGAAAGAGTTTCACACATCAAGGAACCCTTTATACCCACATGAAAGTTCACACTGGAGAGAGCCCTTACACCTGCAAACTGTGTGGAAAAACCTTGAATCGGAAAGGAAATCTTAAGACTCACATGAGAATTCACACTGGAGAGAAGCCTTTCACATGTGATCAGTGTGGAAAATGTTTCACACGTAAAGAGAGCCTTAACAACCACGTGAGGATTCATGTAAAAGACAGCTGTTGTGTATGTCATCAGTGTGGAATGAGTTTCAAAGACAAGAAACACCTTAAGACACACGTAATAACTCACAACGGAGAGAAGCCTTACATGTGCCATCACTGTGGAATGAGTTGCGCAAACAACACAAACCTTAAAGTCCACGTGAGAGTTCACACTGGAGAGAAGCCGTTCAGCTGCCAACAGTGTGGAAAGAGTTTCCCACGAAAAGAAAGTCTTAAGACTCACATGAGAAGTCACACTGAAGAGAAGCCTTACTCCTGCAAGCTGTGTGGAAAGAGTTTTACACATAAAGGAACCCGTTATAGCCACATGAAAGTTCACACTGGAGGGAAGCGTTTCACGTATCTTTAGTGTGAGAAGAGGTTCACACATCAAATAGATCTGAAAATTCATTTGCAGACTCACTACATTTAGAACACTACAATTTCTTGAAGAAATCCACTTAGGCCTGGTTTCATAGACAGGGCTTAGATTAAGCCATGATTAGGCTTTAGTTCAATCAGTTTAAGCAGCTTAAAAGGGATAGTTCACCCAAAAATGAAAATTAGCCCATGATTTACTCACCCTCAAGTCATCATCTTCTTTCAGACGAACACAATCAGAGCTATATTAAAAATGTCCTGGCTAATCCAAGCTTTATAATGGCGGTGAATTGTCGTTTCGTTTATTAAGTCCATAAAAGTGCATCTATCCATCATGTAACTGTGCCACACAGCTCCGGGGGGTTAATAAAGGCCTTCCGAAGCGATGCGTTTGTGTAATAAAAATATCCATATTTAAAAATTTATAAACTAAAATAAACAACTTCCGGCGGAAAGCCGTACGCAAGTCGACTTGCACTAAAAGAGTTAGGGAGATAAGAGAATGCCTTCAAAATGAGACGCAGAAGCTGGAAGTCCGGAAGAAAAGAACAAGAGATAATGAGAGAGGTTATATAAAGACTATAGAAAGGGTATGTCCAGTCAGGGTGACCTCATTTGGGTAGGTTACTGGTTTAAATATCCATGATGAGTACAGAGACTATAGAGGTTGCTTCGAGACCATCTGAAGAGCTTCTCCGGCACCAGAACCATCGCTGATGTTGCCTTGAGTAAAGAACTCTTTGATTATTTGTAGAATACGTTCAGTTAGGATTGTCCATTTTCAAGTCTACGTTAAAAAAAAAAAAGAGTCATGAAAGTAAACAGAATGAATAATAAACCATTTACATGTGATCTCAGTAATTTTCATTTTTCTTGTGTGTTTGCCTCTTCAGAATGAATCTTAAAAAACTTACTTCAGGAAAACACATTGATACAATACAATATGAAAAAATATATATATTTGTGTATCATTATAAACAGGACATTTATTGAACTTTCTGTGGGGCAGGTGTGAATTGTGTCCACATTTTTGCAGGTGTGAATTGTGTCCACTCATACATTCTTTTTAACATGTTTGCATCACATTTGTCACTATTTTCATTTTAATACAGGGATTATATGGTAAAAACAGTTAGACATGATATATGTGAACAGGGCTTTTATTTTGATCTGGGTGTGTGACGTCATAAGGCCGCGCCTCGCTCTGCATCTGTTGTGATTCTGCTGAAGAAAGGTTTGTTTTAAGAGTTTAAATCGATATAAACCATTCAGTGTTTTGTAATTTTTACTAGCGGTGTAAAATTAGTTTATTCACTGTTGAATTTAACATTGTAATGCTTTATTTAACTTCAATGAAGGATATTTTGAAGAGCTCAAACAGTGTGAATGTGAGAGAACGACAAAAACAGTAGCTAATATTGCCATGAAAGTGTTGTCATTTAAATATAATCTATAAATAATTATATCCAAATGTAGGTCATAAATGACTAAATATGAAATGACTGTATAGCTTATTAATTTGCAGCATTAGTTTTGGGTGTTTTTAGTGTAATCAGGTGATTTAAGTCCATTAATGCTGTTCACACTGCCTGATTTTAGCCCGATTTTGAATCGCCGATATGTTTTGCGAAATCACTGACAAATGCCCAAAATCATAGGCAAATCAGTGCTCGTGCATTCAAGTGACAATCACGCAGTGTGAATTATCAAAGACACGATCTGAGAGACTCGCCGATTAGTTGCGACGCCCGTGAGATATTTGGCATGCTAAATATCTGGACCTGTTGGCGATTAACAGTAATTTCCTCCACCATAATCTTTTTTTTTTTTTTTTTTTTTTTTTTTTTTTTCGTTGCAAATCAGCACACAGACAATTTGGATTGCAAATTTTCTGCAGTCTGTAGGTGTGTTGGACATCGGCTGCGGCTGGATGCAACCGATCGGGGAGGAGCTGCAAACGGAGGCGTGAAGTCGGACACTTTCTGCTTCCCGCAGTGACGCTCACGCTGTGTTTGCATACTTAAGTTAAATAAATGCAATATTTGTCAAATACACAGTACTTTATGTACTGCTTAATACAGTGTCTGTTTGCACAATAATAAAGTTCAGCACAAGCTTACACTATCAGTGAAGTGGGGTTTAAGTTTATTTTGATAAACATGACAATATAACATCACGACTAAAAAATCTGATTCGTGAGCATTAGTGGCACTGAAGGTTTTAGAATAAACACACGTGATCGCTGTCATGCGGTGAATCCAGCCGATCGTGGAACAGCTGTGTCGTCATCAGAGCTCGTGCAGTCGCTCTGGAGAAGCTGCGCAGAATGCACCAGCCGGCTGCTCTCGACTCGCTCTCGCGGCACTTTATTGACATACGTCACAGTCACGGGGCGTCGGCGCTGCCTGAAGTCAGACAAAATTTCTAACCGGCATGCACTGCTTCAAGTCAGCCGTCGATCGGGCTGCGCATTGCTGTATCAAGTCAAACAAGCCTTATATTTTTTTAATAACAATTCCAGTCTCGCGCGCACATGATCTCGTGTTGTTTCCTTGTCACTTCTCGCTTGTGAAACGTAGTTTGTGGACATGACAGAGTTGACGTGATCCTTCCTCTTGAAAAGTCATGCACTGTGAAACCTCCTGTCGCCGATCCATTGTGCAGTGTGAACAGAGCAGCAACTGAATGTTACACCAGATAGTCATGCAGTGTGAAAAGAGCAGTGATCCGACCAGTTTGAAAATTTTGCAGTCTGAACTTGGCATAACTCTCTCTCTGACTCTCTTACAGAGACTGAACTAGAGCTGACTGAGACTCTCAGAGATTTAGTTTTGAGTGTTTTTAGTCTAATCAGATGATTTAAGTCCATTAACTCTCTCTGACTCTCTGACCAGAGACTGAACTACTGAACTAGAGCTGACTGAGACTCTCAGAGATTTAGTTTTGAGTGTTTTTAGTCTAATCAGATGATTTAAGTCCATTAACTCTCTCTGACTCTCTGACCAGAGACTGAACTACTGAACTAGAGCTGACTGAGACTCTCAGAGATTTAGTTTTGAGTGTTTTTAGTCTAATCAGATGATTTAAGTCCATTAACTCGCTCTGATCAGAGACTGACTAGAGAGCTGACTGAGACTCTCAGAGATTTAGTTTTGAGTGTTTTTAGTCTAATCAGATGATTTAAGTCCATTAACTCTCTCTGACTCTCTTACAGAGACTGAACTACTGAACTAGAGCTGACTGAGACTCTCAGAGATTTAGTTTTGAGTGTTTTTAGTCTAATCAGATGATTTAAGTCCATTAACTCGCTCTGATCAGAGACTGAACTAGAGCTGACTGAGACTCTCAGAGATTTAGTTTTGAGTGTTTTTAGTCTAATCAGATGATTTAAGTCCATTAACTCTCTCTGACTCTCTGACCAGAGACTGAACTACTGAACTAGAGCTGACTGAGACTCTCAGAGATTTAGTTTTGAGTGTTTTTAGTCTAATCAGATGATTTAAGTCCATTAACTCTCTCTGACTCTCTTACAGAGACTGAACTACTGAACTAGAGCTGACTGAGACTCTCAGAGATTTAGTTTTGAGTGTTTTTAGTCTAATCAGATGATTTAAGTCCATTAACTCTCTCTGACTCTCTTACCAGAGACTGAACTAGAGCTGATTGAGACTCTCAGAGATTTAGTTTTGAGTGTTTTTAGTCTCATCAGATGATTTAAGTCCATTAACTCTCTCTGACTCTCTTACAGAGACTGAACTACTGAACTAGAGCTGACTGAGACTCTCAGAGATTTAGTTTTGAGTGTTTTTCTTTCTGTTAATTATTAATGAATTATTCTTATCTTAAACAGGACAAACACACAGATAAACTCCTGGTAAAGCGACTGAGATCCACGTGACACACTATTATAAAGATGGCGCTTATTAAAGAGGAGAGTGAAGACGTAAATATTGAAGAAACATTCAGAGTGAAACATGAAGAAACTGAGGAACAAACAGGTTGGTTTCATTCTCAAAGCTCAAGTCATTTGATCCTTATTAGAAATGAAGGATATACTAAACATTTACTTCTAAGGGTGTGTTCATACTTGGCATGTTTGATTCGATTAAAACGAACCCTGCAGCGATTGCTCTGTTTATCCGGTTGAGGCATCAAAACCACGTCTCCTCGCAGCAGATCATTTAAGTGTGTGACGGAGGGATTCCTGTCGCTGTTTCGTCTCCTTTACACATTTTTTAAGCTCTTCACGAGTTCTCAGGGGGTCATGCCTCCATCATATGTAGGCTACACACAAAACGAGCGCATTTATCCCAGCACACAGCATTGTTTTGGATGTTTGGTAAGTTCCGTCTCAAAATAGGCAATACATCAGAAAAGCCGACCAATCAGGTAATGAATGTATCCCTATGCCTTTAGGTTTGGTATCTTTTGGCCGGTGATAAAAATGGACGCTAAGCGGACGAGGACTAAATGTTTTTTGTTTGTTTTTTTTGGTCTGAACCAAACGTACCAAGCAAACCTATCTACAAGTATGAACAACACCTACATTTTAGGTGTACCATTTATCAACTGTAATATCAAGGTGCCTTGAATATAAACAGTTGCTGCTGAGTGAAAACATGAGACAAAGTACATTAATTGTATTGGGTTACTTATTTGGATATATGTAACCGGTCCTACTGACCCGCTCCAAGCTGGATTTGAACGGCTATGCGGCGTGGGAGGTGACACTAACAAGAGCACTAAAGAACGCATCCGCTAGTGTCCGCATCCTCTTGAGGCTAGGGGAGTGAGGTGTGTGTGTGTGTGTGTGTGTGTGTGTATATATATCTACTACTCACTAGGCTATTAGACAGACGATAGATAGATAGATCTTAAGTAGACGAAAAACAATACTTTTATTTAATGGATTATAAGCTATAAAGCCTCGAAAGAGCGCTTACTTTACAATCACAATTAAACTGTCACTCATCTCAGTTCGCGATCTCACAGCGTTCCATCAAAATCAGTGACGTTTTCTACACGGCATAATGAATCTCTTACTTACATTGTGTCTTTGTTTAAAGAGAGAATTCACAAGAGCGAGCAGAACTCAGCACTGAATAAAAACTCTGGCGTTTTGAGCGGTGAGTGGATTCTAACTTAAACGCCTCTGATTGGCCATTGCAGAGTCCAGAGTTCGCGTTCCAGAGTTCATCAAGAATGTCTATGATTGGCTACATTTCTCACCGCTGCAAAACATGCTGTAAATGGAGCATTTCACGTTCTCCAGAGCGCAAACTCAAAAGATCAGTCAGAGCCAGCAAAGCCAGTGGCTCAAAGAAGGATTGTTGTGAACTGTTGGACTTTTTTCCCCAAAGTCCTCCCCAAGTTCAATGATCGGCCAGGAGTCGAATTATCAATTAAAAGTATTAATTTATTAAGGATAATAGCGAGTCAAATTTTTTTTATCTGAGCTCAGGATTCAGAACAGCAAAGACAAGCATCTGGGCAGTCCAGAATGCCTTCACAACTTTTTCATGCATATTTATATTCTTGTTCTTCCGTCTTCTCCTCATGTACCATCTTCTCCAATTGGGGTGTATAGCGTCATCAGTCTCCAGGCTGCATTCTATAACAAGAGGTTAACCACACATACACAAAGAAAGTATAGCTCTGGCATTTTTCCATATCATAAGACATTCTCTTTTACAGTTTTGTTTATTCGACCTCAGTTTCCCTAGAAGTGGCTATGTGGTTCTCAGAAATCCCCTACCCCCGCAGTCTCACCTCCGTTTGACCCTATACCACATCTGCCTAACCTTAGTTTCACTTCACACCTTGTATTGGCTGCAAAATCATCGGCACATATCAACTGCAATCATCAGCACATAAGTAAGTTAAATCATATTAAGCAAGTTCCATAGCAATTCAATTCATAATAAACACACTCAATTATTGATACTTCACAATGAATAACACAATCAATAATGTAAATCATTATATGCAACACAATTAATACTGTAAATCATAATATGCAATGTTGTTAATGCTTCAAATCATAATAAGCAACAACATGAAATTAATGAAAATATCCTTCAGAACGTACACAAATAAAAGTACCCATTACAGTATCAAATAATGTATTACTCTTATCTGCAAGTTTGTTCTTTCTGCTCTTAAAAAAATTGCAAGTGATCCCCCTGGCTCCTCCACTGACCTCGAAGGGTTAATAACTGCCAGCTTGAAAGTTTTTAAATGTGTCCTAAAGAAAAAGTTTTATGAACAATATTGAGAAATTCTGCGATTATGCAACACCTCTTTATGTAGCTTAGTATGCATAGCAGGGCTGAAAACACCTGTTCCTGGATGGCCACAGTCCTGCAGAGTCTGGTTCTAACCCTGCTCCAACAAAGTAAATAAGGGGCATTCACACCGGAGGAACGTTTTCATAGTTCCTGTAACTATTGGTGGAAGTACCCACTTCAGTGTTGTCACTGCAGAAACTGGGTACGATTTTAGCTATAGGAAAACCTTTTGGGGGGACTAAATTAGCTCCTATTTCAGAGTAGGGTCAAACTCAGCACAATAGGAACTAGGAGTGATGCAAATGTACGTTGATTGGCCGAACATATGCAAAACACTGGCACCCGCCATTTTTAAAAAGCCATGTAAAAACAGTGGATTGCGTATAGGATCTAGCATACATGTTGTAAGTTTTAGTGTTTTACATGTTTAAATGTTTTGATGTCTGTTGCTTTGTGGCATTAAACTGGGATTAACTTTTATGCCTTTTTTTCGCCTTAGACCTGATGCCATTGAAAGAGGAAAGTCAAGATCTAAATGAAATGGAAGAGAAAGATCAGTACAAGACACATCATGATTTCTTAGCTGTAGAAAAATCTAGTAAAATTAGTTGCTCACAGACTGAAAAAACTTCCTCACAAAAAAGAGCTCAGACAGGAACTATAGGTGATTTCACCTGCCATCTGTGTGGACTACGTTTCAAAAAGGATGGAAACCTTGAAGTCCACATGAGAGTTCACACTAGAAGAAAGCGTCACCCCTGTCAACAGTGTGGAATAAGTTTCACTCAAAAAGGACACCTTAAAGTTCACATGAGAACTCATATGGGAGAGAAGCCTTACACATGCCAACAGTGTGGAAAAAGTTTCGCTCGAAAAGGACAACTGAACACTCACATGAGAACTCACACTGGAGAAAAGCCTTACACCTGCCAACAGTGTGGAAAACATTTTGTTCATAAAGCACACCTGATCAGGCACTTGAGTATTCACACTGGAGAGAAGCCTTACACCTGCCAACAGTGTGGGAAAAGTTTCACTCGTAACGCACACCTGAACAGTCACATGAGAATTCACACGGGAGAGAAGCCTTACACCTGTCAACAGTGTGGAAAGAGTTTCATTCATAAAGCACACCTGAACAGGCACTTGAGTATTCACACTGGAGAGAAGCCTTTCACATGCCAACAGTGTGGAACAAGTTTCGCTCATAAAGAATACCTGAACAGGCACTTGAGAACTTACCACTCTCAAAAACAAACATACAACAAGATTGAGAAAACGGCAAGCATTTTTTAAAGAAATCACAAGAAAAGCATCTGATCATAGCAACGTGGATATGTTTGTACGAGCCCTGCAATTCGGCATTCTAGTAAAGTCATGTTTATTTATACACTCACCTAAAGGATTATTAGGAGCACCATACTAATACTGTGTTTGACCCCCTTTCGCCTTCAGAACTGCCTTAATTCTACGTGGCATTGATTCAACAAGGTGCTGAAAGCATTCTTTAGAAATGTTGGCCCATATTGATAAGATAGCATCTTGCAGTTGATGGAGATTAGTGGGATGCACATCCAGGGCATGAAGCTCCCGTTCCACCACATCCCAAAGATGCTCTATTGGGTTGAGATCTGGTGACTGTGGGGACCATTTTAGTACAGTGAACTCATTGTCATGTTCAAGAAACCAATTTGAAATGATTCAAGCTTTGTGACATGGTGCATTATCCTGCTGGAAGTAGCCATCAGAGAATGGGTACATGGTGGTCATAAAGGGATGGACATGGTCAGAAACAACGCTCAGGTAGGCCGTAGCATTTAAACGATGCCCAATTGGCACTAAGGGGCCTAAAGTGTGCCAAGAAAACATCCCCCACACCATTACACCACCACCACCAGCCTGCACAGTGGTAACAAGGCGTGAAGGATCCATGTTCTCATTCTGTTTACGCCAAATTCTGACTCTACCATCTGAATGTCTCAACAGAAATCGAGACTCATCAGACCAGGCAACATTTTTCCAGTCTTCAACTGTCCAATTTTTATGCAGCTCGTGCAAATTGTAGCCTCTTTTTCCTATTTGTAGTGGAGATGAGTGGTACCCGGTGGGGTCTTCTGCTGTTGTAGCCCATCCGCCTCAAGGTTGTGCGTGTTGTGGCTTCACAAATGCTTTGCTGCATACTTCGTTTGTAACGAGTGGTTATTTCAGTCAAGGTTGCTCTTCTATCAGCTTGAATCAGTCGGCCCATTCTCCTCTGACCTCTAGCATCAACAAGGCATTTTCGCCCACAGGACTGCTGCATACTGGATGTTTTTCCCTTTTCACACCATTCTTTGTAAACCCTAGAAATGGTTGTGCGTGAAAATCCCATTATACACATTTCTAAGATATTTTGGGACCTTATATCTTCTTCCAGATTGAAGCATTACAAATTCGGAGTTAAGTGGGTACGTGGAATGGAATGCACAACCCTTGTTGCTCTTCTGTGTGTTGCCAGCAAATACAGTTTATCAAGCTGTTTGCTGCCATCCTATTATTTTTTTCTGCTATTCTCGCTATTCTCTGTAACTTATTTTTATTCCTCACTCCTATGTTACCATGCCATTAAAATAATCTCAACAGGTTTGCTCACTGATTACTTGATTTTTAGAACAAAGTTGCACCCGCATACTCAAACACACCAGCTGTGTTACTCTAAAGCTTGGTACATACTCCACAAGAACAAATCATTTTTTTTTCTTTTTTTCGAGGTGGCAAGAACAAGAACAAAGTTCGAGAAAAGCAGGTGCCGAACATGCCCGTTTCTCTGTGTTAACCCCGCCCACTTAAAATTTCGGACCAGTCACATAATAGTTCTTGGACACCCACAAGAAAAAAGTTCTGCTCAGATGATGTGTCGAGAACAAGCTGCGAGAACTCCCAAACCAGGGCTGCGATTAACTTTTTTCTCTGTTCTTGCGGAGTATGTAACGGCCTTTCATTTGTAGCCCATTGTTATGGGGAATAAAGATGCTTTCACATATACACTATATTGCCAAAAGTATTGGGACACCCCTCCAAATCAATGAATCACTTCCATGGCCACAGGTGTATAAAATCAAGCACCTAGGCATGCAGATGCTTCTACAAACACTTGTGAAAGAATGAGTCGCTCTCAGGAGCTCAGTGAATTCAAGCGTGGTACCGTGATAGGTAGTGATGGTCAGACCGAGGCTTCGTGAAGCACTGAAACAGTTGAAGCAAATGTGCCATATTGTGTCGAAGCTTCGAAACAATCCCACACCCGTCTCTACGGCGACACCTAGTGGTCACTTGCATGTGTTGATCTGAAATAACCTTGACAATGATCCATCTGTCTGACAGCTACGTGATCTTGGTTTTGTAACCTGTAGCCTCACTGTGAATAACTGGTCATGAAAAATGAAGATTAATAATATAAATAGACACAATGTGTCACATTTGTTACATAACATTTTTATTCAAAAACATCAATTGCTCTGCTGTTGGACTTATTCGACTTCTTTTTTTTTTACATATAATTTCTCCAGCCTTTGAAAATATCCTCTCATAAGGGACACTTGTTGCTGGCATGCACAAATATTTTTTTTAGCAAATGAGGGGAAATTACTGCTCTCTCTTTCCAATAAATGAATGGATCATGCGTTCTGGGCAATATCTAGCTGCCTATCACAATACAATACACAATACACACATCTCACTTTATTTGGTGTTTCCAAATGGACATGCTCCCACACCACAGATGCACGGCATCTCTTACGTGGAACCTCCATTTTTGTCTATTCTATTAATATATCTATCTATACATCACCTATGAATCTATATCTATATAATTCTATATCTCTAACTTATCTGTCACTATCGAACTTAGCCTATATGAATGTGTCACTATATCTACCCTAACTATCTGTCACTGTCTATACCAGTATATATCAGTCAATATATATAATTGAAATCTAGCCTAAATATAACTAACCAAAGCGCACTATAAATCTCACGTATAACACAAAATCTCTCTCCTCTCACAAAAACCCACGAGGTGAAGATGGATTAACTTCACTTTTAAATTGTGGGGAATTAGGTTGATACAGATGTGTGACTGTGTGGTTTGTTCCCGCCACTTTTAATCAAACGCAGTTTCGACAGGCGCACCTGATGAAACACTTGAAGCTTCATTTAGCTGTAGTCATGTGACATGGGTGTTTTGAATCACAGTTCGGAGCAGTGTTTCGAAACATCTGCGCTTCGGGATCTTGACACAGCGTCGAAACGTCAGTTTCGTGTCAGCCATCCCTAGTTATAGGTTGCCACTTATAGGTAGTCCATTCGTGAAATTTTCTCACTACTAAATATTCCACAGTCAACTGTTAATGCTATTAGCATAGCCCTGCAAAGAGTCGTGCGCTTATCCGAGCGCATCTCAGGGTCAGCTCTCCCGTCTCTGCAGGACGTCTACACCAAACGCTGCAAAGGTAGAGCTACTAAGATCATCAAGGACTCTAATCACCCTGCAAACCCTCATTTCACGCTGCTGCCATCTGGTAAGCGCTTCCGAAGCCTGATGGCCAAAACTGAGAGACTCAGGAGGAGCTTCTTCCCCCAGGCCATCAGACTCCTGAACTCAGTCACTTAACACCACGTGACTTCACTTCAGGATAAACATCGATACACTGACATTGCACTGCACTTTCTGTTCTCGTTGTTACTGTGTAACAACCTGTCATAAACCTGTTTGCACATTATACTCTTTATACATTTGTTAACCACATATTTATAAGTCTACAGTTTACTCACTGCAAAGTCTACTCCACTTATTTTATTCCACTTCTTTATTTATTTTTCTTCTACTTGACTTGATTATTTATAATTCTACAGATATATATATATATATATATATATATATATATATATATATATATATATATATATATATATATATATATATATATATAGTACTCTTTTATTCTATTTCTATTATAATTTCCTCCTTGTGTTTTTAACTGTGAATTTGCACTGTCCATGGAGCGGACCTGTTTACATTTCACTGCCGGTTGTATATTCTGTATATAACTGTGTATGTGACAAATAAAACTCTTGAATCTCGAATCTTGTATTATAACAAAGTGGAAGCAAGTAGGAACTACAACTGAGCCACGTAAAATCACAGAGCGGGGTCAGCGCATGCTGAGGCGCACAGTGCGCAAAAGTCGGCAACTTTCTGCAGAGTCAATAGCTACAGACCTCCAAACTTTGTGTGGCCTTAAGATTAGCTCAAGAACAGTGCATAGAGAGCTCCAAGTGCAATGCAAAATGTGGGATGCAGTGGTGTAAAGCATGCCGCCTTTGGACTCTAGAGCAGTGCAGAGCCGTATAGACCGAGAGTCGCGACAACTCCATTGACTCCAATGGAACTGTTTTGTTTTATTACAGCAATGTCAGCTCGTGGAGCCTCTCAATAGTTCTTGGAGCCACGCTGTAGAGTTACAGCAGAACAGAATGTGATGCACTTTTAAAAAGTAAGACGTTTAAAGAATAAGATTATATATTATCAGTACAAATAAATCAAAAAACCTTGCACATTAATGCCTGCTAGTAGATATTAAATTAGTAGACTTAAGGGATGTTATCATATAACAGATAAGTCTAGGATTGGCTTCGAGTTAATAAAATCTCAAGTTATTTACCAACTGAACAAGCAATAAGGAATATGGCACTGAATCATAACTGAAATTGCATTATACCACCTCAGATATATATAAATGATCAAATAAAACCATTTTATAGACCCTCGAATGTATAACAAGTACAGGAAAAATTATGGGTAACGGGTGTTGGCTTGTTTATTTGGAGCTTCTACTAACAATAAACCGCAGCCAGCAGCTGTAATCATTAAATCAAACATAACAGTGATAATCTACAGACTATTGTGATAAATGAAAATGTATCTAAAAAAAATCTTAATTTAGTTTGACGTTTCTGTGAACCCTTGCTTAGGGCTGTTTGGTCCCTGTACGACCGGAGCAGGAGCTTGGTCCACATTGCCGGCAGCAAGTCGGACTTGTTCCCGGTGCATGTTGGACTTCGGCAGGGCTGCCCTTTGTCACCGGTTTCTAGGCGCAGCCAAGGGCCGGAGAGTGTCCGGTTTGGCAACCACATGATTTTGTCGCTGCTTTTTGCGGATGATGTTGTCATGTTGGCCTGCTCAGTCCAGGACCTTCAGAGTGCACTGGGGTGGTTTGCAGCTTAGTGTGAAGCGGCCGGGATGAGAATCAGCACCTCCAAATCCAAGGCCATGGTTCTCAGTCGGAAAAGGGTGGCTTGCCCACTTCAGGTTGGTGGAGAGTTTCTGCCTCAGGTGGAGGAGTTCAGGTATCTTGGGGTCTTGTTCACGAGTGAGGGAAGGATGGAACGGGAGATTGACAGACGGATCAGTGCAGCTTCTGCAGTAATGCGGTCGATGTGCGGTCTGTCGTGGTGAAGAAGGAGCTGAGCTGTAAGGCAAAGCTCTCGATTTACCGGTCAATCTACATTCCTGCTCTCACCTATGGTCATGAGCTGTGGGTCATGACCGAAAGGACAAGATCCCGGATACAGGCGGCTGAAATGAGCTTTCTCCGCAGGGTGGCTGGACGTTCCCTTAGAGATTAGATGAGGTGAGAAGCTCAGTTACTCGGGAGGAGCTCAGAGTAGAGCCGTTGCTCCAGTATTAGTATGAATCTTCTAAACTCACAAACCTTCTTATGTGTGTATTCAAGCTTTGTTTTGTGAACTCCATGGTGATTATATAAAGAAACTGAAGAAGGTCAAAATCATTTCTTACAACAAGTGCAACTTTATCATTCATGTGATTCAATATTTTTATTAGCCCATCCATTCTCCTAGAGAAAGCAAAATTTGGTTACACTTACACAACAACAATATGCTCATAACTGACAAGTTTGTCCTTTGAGTTTTCTGCATACAGACGACACCATTTTCAAAACAATCCCCATTCACACGGATCTGCGAAAACGGCTAAAAACGCTGTATTCTGCTGCCAGGCCATTAGATGGCGATGAAACACTATAGACTGAACATGTAATACGCATGTGCATGACGTCATCATTTTCACATTCACATTCTTGTTGACCGTTTTCAAAAACGTGCACTTTGAAACCCATTTTCAAAAGTTTGTGTTTTCAGGCTCCCAAAATGCTGTTGTCATGTAAATGAACGGCCAAAACGCATAAAAAGTTTGACAGTTGTTACTAAGCGCTGTTTCCATATCTTCTTTAGCATGGACTTTAAAGTGTTGTGCTATTTTGGATTGAGCCTCCCCACAAACAAAGCAATAATTCTCTTCTGCTTTATCCAGAGTGGGTGACTCTCGAGTTTAGGGCTGCAACAACAAGTCGATAAAAATAATAATTATCGATAATATCAATAATAATTGATAATGAAAATCATCGACAACGATTCTCATTGATTTGTCGGGTCGGCCACCAACTTCCACCAGTCGTGTCAAATTACAGCAGTGAATAATGCATTTCTGTGGACAAAATGCATCTAAAAATAGTGGAGGAAACAGTGAGCTGCTGCTGGAAAGGTACATAATCCAAGCGCCCAAAACATGAGGATTCTTTATTTTAAGCTTTAAATAGCATTTAACACAAACTGCCTATTGTATTGTATTGTAACTGCCAAACTGCATATTTTAATATGAACTGCTGTTATAGAAAATATCTATGACTGATTTTCATAGCACCCTTTAAGCTCACTGCACAATAATATGAAGTCTTTAAAAAATACTGCAGTGTAAAACCACAGAACATCAATAAACTGTAAATTTATAACATAATGGATTTAAAAGTACAAGCCAGTAATGCCTGTAAAGTAATATATTAGTGTAGCACACAATCTTACACAGCTAGTAAGCTAACAATGTTCTGTAGCATCTGCGCTATGCTGCTAAAACTATCTTTTGGATCGAACTGTAATTATCTCCCACATCCAGGTTTCAGGTTATAATATGCAAAGGTCTAAACATTAATCTCTTAATCTCTAAAATAAAGGCTTAAACATCTAAAAAATGCACATTTAAGGGACTACTCTTTTGGTGAAAGTTTTCAGACAGCTTTCAAAATGGCCGCCAGACAGTGAACACATGGAAACCCGTATCTCGGTGTGCAATGGGCTGATTATCCTGAGAATACAGGAGGTATACAGTAACAAACACATCAATTGGTTAAGACATCAAGTAGGATGATAAATAATGTCTTTCTTTTATAATCGGAGCTCAAAGATAGGAGTGTGCTTAATGGGTACTTGAGCTTTATAGGTACGTTTACCCTATTTCCATTTTGCATTTAAGCTTCAAACTTCACTGAACGAGAACCGTCAAACAGACAGAACACAGTCGATAGAGAGACAATTAATTTTCAGCGCAAAAACATTAATTTAGCTGAAATATACTGTTGGACACTAAATTTAGGTTTAAAAGTAAAATTCACATATTTTATGACTAAAGGGATAACAGTGTGTAAATGAATATAAACGCAAGACATTTCTTATAGCTTATTTACAGAATAAAGAAATGACAGTAATAGGTTACTTTGTCCATAGTGAATGTGTGTGTGTTCCTGCAGTGCTTTTGTTTTTCTTTAAAGGGACAGTTCACCCAAAAAAGAAAATTAGCCCATGATTTACTCACCCTGAAGTCATCCTGGGAGTATATGACATTCTTCTTTCAGACAAATAAAATCGGAGTTATAATAAAAAAGTCCAGGCTCTTCGAAGCTTTATAATGGCTTGATGGGTCGTTTTTGAAGTCCATAAAAGTGCATCTATCCATCATATAACTGCTCAACGCGGCTCCGGGGGGTTAATACAGGCCTTTTAAGGCCCAGTGAAGTGATGCATTTGTGTAAGAAAAATATCCATATTTAAAACTTTATAGACTAAAATAACGAGCTTGTGACATGTGCTAACCCCCTGACGCTATGTACAGGAGCATTGCAAGCCTCTCGCGGATAGGGCTGGGCAGCAAACTCAAGCCCCTCTTCTCTTTTATCAAAATCCTCCGCCATTTCTCTTTAAAAATTCTCATTTTAGACTCTAATTCTTGACTGGTGTTTTGTTTTGCTCCATCCTCTGCGCATAATTATATTCTAAAAATGTTTTTGTTAAATATAAACATTTAAATTGCTGTCTTAAAATGAAATTATTCAAACACATTAAATATTGAAGAACAGGTTTTGGGTATGTTTGCATGACAATTATGTACTAAAAACGGAAAATACATTTTTTTTTTTTTGTGTACAGACGACCACAGTGTCAAAACGATCCACGTTCACATGGATGCGTGAAAACATTTAAAACTGCTGTATTCTGCTGCCAGGCCAATAGATGGTGATGTCACTTTGTGAAGAAACTACGCGCCTGAAAACTGACACCACTGTTTTCACAAATTTCACAAAGTGTTTGTAGTTTTACACCGAGATAATACCAGTATCGTTTTCAAAAATGTTGTTCTTTGAAACATCATTTTCAACACACTCAGATGTATCTAATATGATAAGCAGAGCTGCTTTACCTCATACTCATGACCGGAAAAGTGGAAGTGGTGCCGGTGAATGTGGCATAATAAAAGTCCCGCTGCTCGCGAGGCGCATGATGTGTTCATCTTATTAACAATCGCTCCAGCGGCCTTGCTCAGCTCCCACAACACTCAGTCCTGCTCTGCTTCATACTACAGTAACGTTAATAATCGCATCCATGAACATGATTTCTGCCCGAGTACTATCCCGATTCTTTTCCACCGGCTGTGAGGTGAAGACCACATGTCCCAAGATTCTGCGCTCAAGCTTGGCGTCATCAAACTACGCCTTTGTTTTGAATAGGCGACCTCTAGTGGATGGAAAAGTTACATAGTGCACCTTTAAACAAAGGGTTAATAAAACAGTAAAGCCAGAAACTGATTAACCATTCTATTTAAAATGGCTTAACAAGATTTAATGCTTTTTTAATAAATAAATAAATAGTGCAACAGTGATATAATAAAAATATTATTATAATTAATAGCAAACGTAATGCTTGGAAATGTATATTTCCTACTGACACACTACAGCAAAAGATATAAATAAAACCAACTGTGCCTACTTTTGCACAGTACTGTATGTTTTAAGGTTTCTTTTTAAAGAAACTCTTTTTAAAAAGGAATAAATTACTTACTTGAGACTTCACTGATGTGATTTCCAATTCTTCACGGGTAAAAAGCTTTCCTGTAGCTCAAACAATAAGAGTGTGGCACTAGCAATGCTAAGGTCGTGGGTTCGATTCCCAGGGAAAGCAAGGACTGACAAAATGTAAAAATGTGTACCTTGAATGCAATGTAAGTCACTTTGGATAAAAGTGTCTGCCAAATGCATAAATGTAAATGTAAAAAATGATTGACAATCCACATTCTCATTGGTCGGTAGTGTTGTCAAAGGATGAAATGCGTAAACACTGTGCTTACATTAATACATTTGGCTGATCACACAACTTTTAATTTTGACCATTTTTAAAGATCTTTTGTTAGGAAAAATTGGTTTTCAGAATCGACCAGATCAGTAGACTAAGGCACAGAGACACGCTTCTTTGAATAGGTTATGCAAGTGCAATTTTCAAAGTTATCTAATATCATATTAGAAAATGTTTCAAAATGTAATTTCATCCATTTCCTACATTGTTGTGAAAATTCCTGCGAGATTGTATTGTGGTAAAATGACATTCTGGTTAAAGGGAAACATTTTCAAATTCATACACATGCACCTCATGGCATTTAAGGTCGTTTTATTTTTTTAAAATGTAAAAAAAAAAAATAATAATAATAAAAAAAAACCTTAATAGGGGCATTATTTGAGGTCAGAAAACAACATAATTGGTCTCAGAATTACAAGTACACTTTGTGATGCTGGTGAGTAGCCTGACATTTTGTCCTTGCAAATCATATATACAAGAACACACACAAATCTTAAGTAACTAATATATACACCTCAATTTCTGAAAAGATGCTGGGTCTTGGAAGAATTCTCTAAAAAAGTTTACTGTATCATCACTATTTGTATTCTCCAAAATTCTAAAAATAATATGTTCATTTTCTAGCAAAAGCACATTAATTAATGTATTAATCCACTCAGAAACTCATGGACACATTTATTTACGATTAAACATGAAAAGATAATCTGTCCTTTCAATGTAATTACTGCAAAAAATATTTATTTTGGTGAAAGTTCAGTCATAGCCACCTAAATTTCATCTATATTACCGATCTGCCCGCATTGACACTATATGATACTTGAAATTAGCTGGATAACATCACCGTTTCACCAGAACGGCTGTACAAATTCTGTTGCATTATTTTCCTGTTAACAATGTGAAGCTGCTTTGAAACAACTGGACTTGTTAAAAGCGCTATATAAATAAAGGTGACTTGATTTGATACAGTCAGTAGAAGGATAAATGTTTTACATGCATAAAATACATCCGTTTTAAATCTTTACGATTTCATGCACTTGTTTTGATCACATCTGACACTATTTAAATTTGCGATAAAGGGATTATCTGGTAAGAATAGTTAGTACATTTCTATGCACGTCTGATTTTATACAACTGAGTGTAAGCAGGACTTTTATTTTGGTCTGGGTGTGACGTCATAAGGCTGCGCCGCGCTCCTGTGTCTGTTGCGATTCGCCTGAAGAAAGGTTTGTTTTTAAGAATTTATGCTGTTTAAATCGATAGAACCCGTTCAGTGGATTATAGTTTTTACAGTCGATGAGAAATGAGTTTATTAGAATATAATATTGTAATGCTGTATCTAACTTTAATGAAGGATATGTTGTGCGAGTAAAGCGCATCCACATCAGTAACAGAAGAGATGCGTCTCATTTCGCGTCATTCACTATCGGGACTCAAGTAATAATAAACACGAGTTTGGCCACTGGCTTAAAACAGTTGGAAATGCAATGAGAACAAACGCAATTTTTCATAAAATTGTAATAATAAAAAAATAACCAAAGTCATTACCAAATGTAGATCATCAATGCCTAAATACGTGTCTGTATGGTTTGTGTTCTTTTATTTTATTAATATTTTTATTTTATTTTTTTGTCTATTCAGGTCATTTAAGTCCATTTGAGACAGACCCAGAGATTTAGTTTGGATTTATTTTTCTGTCTGTTAATTATTCTTAACTTAATCCTGACAGAGTGTCCAAATACAGGAAAAACTCCTGCTGAAGCGACCAAGATCCGTGACACACTATTATAAAGATGGAATTTATTAAAGAGGAGAGTGAAGATGTAAAAATGGCGTTTATTAAAGAGGAGAGAGAAGATGTGAAGATTGAAGAAGACCTAAAAGTTGAAGAAACGTTCAGTGTGAAACATGAAGAAACTGAGGAACAAACAGGTTGGTTTCATTCTCCTCGGTCGTTTGATCCAGCTCTACAGAAGTGTAATCATACAGCGATTAATGCAGAAGTTGCCAAAACAAAACCATTATTCTGTGTAACACTGAAACCAATTTCTACCTCTGAGCTGAAAACAATGGGAAAAAGAGTTTTCTATTCATCCTCAAAAGTGCTTACTAACATTTTAACATACCTGAATATAAATCGCAGTAAATGTGCATAAAATCAAGCAATACATTAGTGACCGAGTGGATCATATCGAGCCTTCAGAGATGTAGTAGTGCTGCTACTTTTAATTGTTGGTTTAAAACACAATTTGGTGAATCGCGGGCTACTAGAACACAATGAACGCTGAACATTGTATTACGATAGTGTTATCATGTTACATATATGACAGCTTGGCACTGTACAGTTTGCACTTAACTTTGAAATGACTCAGCCAAACGCATCCTGTATGAGTAGTGTTGTCAAAAGTACCGACCGCGATACCAAATCGGTACTGATTGCTTTGAGCGCTATCGTAAACACCCCTGACTGGCCGTTATGCTCACACGCCCATCAAATACGTCTTTGATGGGCTACAACGATCAGCGCTTCACAAACATGTAAACATACATTAATGACGCTGTTCACGGAGCGCTTACGCGGATACACACGGAGCGTTTGAATGCAGGCGTCTATCAACCTACGCTGGTTGACTCCTGCTTGTGCTTTCAAACGCTCCCTCTCCCGCTTCTCAAACACTTCCGTGTGCTTTCAACCGCTGCCATGCGTTGATCATTGTGTGAGCCAGTCAGAGGTGTTTACGATTACAGCTCAACAGCGCTCAAAGCGTCACATTTTTTAAATTTCAGTACCGAGTTGGTATCGCGGCCGGTACTTTTGACAACACTATGAGGTTAATTAGATGCAACGAAAACTGTTCTTGTCCCTAATGCCGAGTTTAGACTGCACGATTTTCAAACATCATTCAGTCTCCGCTGTGTTCACACTGACCGATGGATCGGCGACGGGGTTTCACACTGAATGACTTTACAATAGGAAGATTTGTCGACAACTCTCTCCTGTGCGCAAACTGTGTTTCGCAACAAAAGTAAACAACGCAAGTTCCCGTGCGAGACTGGAGTTGTTATAAAAAAATTTAGACTGCAGAAAGTTTGCGATCCAAATTGTCTTTGCGCTGATTGGCAGCGAAAAGGAGAAAAATATGATTATGGCGGAGGAAATGGTTGGGGAGACACAGGGAGCAAGGATTGAGGTAAATAAATAATTTTGCAACGAGCTGCTGTTGCGGCTAGTCAAGCAAATGTTTGTGCGTTGTTTCTGTTTGATATAATTGTAAATGTATCTATTAAAATACTGATATTATGGTCTATAACTCCTCCCGCTGCTCTCTCATCGGCTGTCGGCCATTGCCGATGTAATTTTCAGTCAGAACACATTTCACACAGCAGGATTTTGAATCGCAGACAGCTCCAGATATTTAGCGTGCCAAATATCTCACGGGCGTCGCAACTCATCGGCAATTCTCTCTGATGGCGTCTTTGATCATTCACACGGCGCGATTGTCACTCGCGCGCACAAGCACCGATTTGCCTATGATTTCGGGTATTTGTCGGCGAGTCAAAATCGGGGCTAAAGTCGGGTAGTGTGAACTTGGCATAAGAGGACTATGGATTTTTTGGAACAAAAAGTTGCTTGCGACAAGCATTGAAATCGGGCCACGCTCCCAATCGCTTGAGGGTGCAAATCGGGCTCAAAATCTTAATGTGTGTGGCCTTCCTTTAGTAATCTGGTCTCAGACCTCTTTGTGTTCATACTGTTGCTTTTTGGATCTAGTCCAGTGGTTGATGGCTGAAGCTATAGCCTCCAAAATTTGATCCCATTCACTTCCATTGTATGTGTCATGCTTTAACCAAGAATTGTATTTTTAAAGAAAAGTTATTATTATTTTGTAAATAATAATAATAAAAAATAGTTACAAATACTTTTATGCTTAACTTGGAATATGGAATATAAAAACATCTTTCGTTTTGCACAAAAAAAACAACTTCAACTTCAACAACTTCATGTGTATCACACATCCACCTGTACAAATGTTTATTTTGAATTGTTTTCCTTGAATTATGTGTATTTATTGCACAAGGCAATGGTGACACCAACATAAAAATATTCATAATTCCTCTTTGCCGTTATAGATCTAAGGGTGACCGTTCCTTTTCTGTGATAGGTCCTAAATTATAAAATAGTCTCCCTTTCTATGTGAGGTCATCTTTATCGTTAACCATTTTTAAATATTCTTTAAAAACATACATTTATTCTGTGGCGTTTGAAACATAATTTAAATGTTTTCCTTTTTTTGCTTCATGTGTAAAGTACTTTAGGTTAACTAGTTTTTAAAAAAAAATAATGGCCGTGTCAGTCCTAATTTTAAGACTCTACATTTTTGCAATAGCGATAGAGCCTTGGTGCTGAATCTTTTCTTCATAAATGCAATAAATATTTAGATTTTATAGATTTCCATTGTTCATTATATGCTTTTATGTATTATGTGGCAATATGCATTGAATGATGGAGGTTAAAACATTGCGGTCAAGTTGAAAATAATGTCCCATTGTCTGTGCTGATAGCCTTGTGGGAGTTCGAACTCCGGCTTGTAGACCTTTCCTGATCCCATCCCCCCTTTCTCTCTTCCACTTGGACTACTCACTGTCCTATCATAATAAAAAGGCAAAAACACCAAATTTACATCTTTAATAAATAATGTCAGAATATCTGTGGCAGTTGTTTTCACAAGTTTACTTACAAATAACTAGGGCTGTGTGATATTGAAGAAAAATCTTGCTAAATAATGCGATAGTCGATATGCAATACCATATTTCTTTTTCTAAAATCACTATAAATTGTATTAATGTTTGTTTTAATATAAATTATATAACGGTTCACATTATTTCGGGGAAAAGAAAGAATCACTACAACTTCTGAAAGTGAACAGCAGTGTTTTAATGTTGAATAACACAAAACAAAATCACCAACACTGCTCCACTTGGTATAAGTAGGCCTACATCAACCTGAAAACATGAACATTCAAGTAAATGAAAACACTTGAAACAGTGGAGTTACTACTTTTGCTCTCATTTTGTTTTTGCTTGCTTCCTTAGTCACATTTCAGCATTCATGCTAAAATTGTTACAGATTTTTGGACAAAAAAACCCCCAGCGTTGCTTGGTTTCAGAGATGCACGTTGACATGTAACTACATTGCCTGATGTGCTGAAAAGTCTTTCAGAGGGTGTGCTAGTGGCAGGCACAAAGATAATTTTGCGCCAGCTTGCTTAAGTGGGGATGAACTGTTGAATGAACCCCTGAAAAATGTGAAAAGTACAATGAATTCACAACATTGTTACAATACTGTACTTGTTATAATGTTGATCATTAAAAGGTTAGCTCTGCACATACATGTATTTTGCACTTGGCAATATTCATCATGAGTTCTGTATTTTGCACAGTACTTACCATGATGATCTGAATATGAACTGGTAATACTAGCCATGGGTAATTTTACTGTGGTTAATAAAGTAGGCTCTCTCTCTCCTATACTCATCCGCTGGTCTCCAGGCCCAGTATTTGTATGAAGATCCCTGTACATCAAAAGTATGGTGCAGTGCAAATCTCTATCTATCATGGATTCATTGTCTAAATGTTTTGTTGTCTGTTGCTTTTTGTCATTAAACTGGTGTTAATTTGCTTTTGTCTCTTTTCGCCTTAGACCTGATGGTGCCGAAAAAGGAGAGTGAAGTACTGAAGGAAATGGAAGAGAACGCTCAATATAACAATCATTGTGATTTCATTACTGGAGAAAAATCTTTTACTCACTCGCAGACTGAAAATACGTCCTCACGAAAAAAGGTTAAAAAGACCAGAAGTAATTTCACCTGCCAACAGTGTGGAAAGTGTTTCAGTCAGCATAACAATCTTAAAGTCCACATGAGAATTCACACTGGAGAGAAGCCTCATAACTGCCAACAGTGTGGAAAGAGTTTCTCTCATAAAGTAAGCCTTAACAGACACCTAAGAATTCACACTGGAGAGAAGCCTTACACCTGCCAACAGTGTGGAAAGAGTTTTGATCAACATGAAAACCTTAAAGGCCACATGAGAGTTCACACAGGAGAGAAGCGTCGTACCTGCAAACGGTGTGGAAAGAGTTTCGCTCAAAGAGTAAGTCTTAACAGGCACATGAGAATTCACACTGGAGAGAAGCCTTACAACTGCCAACAGTGTGGAAAGAGTTTCACTCAAATTGGAAACCTTAAAGTCCATCTTAAAGTTCACACTGGAGAAAAACCTTACACCTGCCAACAGTGTGGAAAAAGTTTCAACCGAAAAGGAAACCTTAATGACCACATGAGAATTCACACTGGAGAGAGCCTTTTCACCTGCCAACAGTGTGGAATAAGTTTCACTCAAAAAGGAAGCCTTAACAGACACATTAGAATTCACATTATAGAGAAGCCTTACACCTGCAAACAGTGTGGAAAGAGTTTTGATCAATATGAAAACTTTAAAATCCACTTGAGATTTCACCCTGGAGAGAAACCCTACACGTGCACTCAGTGTGGAAAGAGTTTCAGTCAAAAAGGACACTTTAAAAACCACATGAGACTTCACACTGGAGAGCAACCCTACACATGCACTCAGTGTGGAAATGGATTCAATCAAAAACGTCACCTTGTAGACCACATAAGGATTCACACTGGGGAGAAGCCTTTCACCTGCCAACAATGTGGAAAAAGTTTCAACCGAAAAGGAATCCTTAACAGGCATATGAGAGTTCACACTGGAGAGAAGCCGTTCACATGTGGACACTGTGGGAAAAGTTTTGGGTATAAAATAGCCCTTAAGTACCACATGAGTATTCATGTATGAGAGAACTGGTTTTGTATGTCATCAGTGTGGAATGAATCTCACAGACATTAACCACCTTATGTTTGAGATACCGTATAGTGCGTTGATTACTGTTATGGTCCTAAATTCCCTTTATAAGGTCAAATTCCCAAAAGGAGAGGAGCCAGAGTCAAGAATTAGATTCACTCAGTGTTATTGAATTGAAATAGTTACTCAGTTTCATGTCAATAGAAGTATAAATCCCAAAACACAAAAATTGTTTCCATCCAAACGCAAAGTGAATCTTTTCAAAGTTTGCAAAAAAAATGTGAATAAGGAGCGTTTCCATCAAGTTGTTTGAGAGAATGACGGTGGTATTGGTAACCGTGTTTGTAAATCAAACACTATCAGCGGAAACAGTAGTGATGAGTTATTCGTTCCGTTAAGTGAACGTTGAGTCAGTTCCTGTCTGAGAGACATTTTCCTTTTTTGTATATTAATACAAGACAGAATAATGATTATCCTTTCGCTGCACTGAAGTCACTAACCGAATGTTATTTTGGTGTGATGTGTACATACAGTAGGCTACACGTTAACACAGGGGTCTCCAAACTCGGTCCTAGAGGGCCAGTGTCCTGCAGAGTTTAGCTCCAACTCCAATTAAACACATCTGAACCAGCTAAGCAGTGTCTTACAAGGCCCTAGTAAAACACTCATAATCATATCATTAACAGTAAGTGCTTTTGAGGAAAGGGATCGAATATTCAGCAACCCGAGCTTTATCATTTGGTCATCTGTATTGTATCTTTTTTTGATTTGTTGAACATCAATTACATTTTTACCATTAAATGGGTTCGAGAGTTTTTTTGTATTTAGTCATTCGGGGAACAGACAGTCTCTGTATGATAATGATATCTAGGTGAAAGACTCTCTTTGTGTTGGTGTTACGTCCCTCATTAATTTGTCTACAGCAGTGGTTCCCAACCACGTTCCTGGAGGCCCACCAACAGTGCACATTTTGCATGTCTCCTCAATCAAACACACCTGATTCAAGACATCAGCTCATTAGTAGTGACTCCAAAACCTGATGTGGGTGTGTCAGACAAAGGAGACATGCAAAATGTGCACTGTTGGTGGGCCTCCAGGAACGTGGTTGGGAACCACTGCTCTAGAAATATAATCAGACATAACACAGTGTTTTAAGTATGTGTGCGTTCAGACAGTAGGGGTTCAGACAGCAATAGGATCAGGCCACAAACCAGCACCAGCAAAAATATTTAATGCTTGAAATGAAAAAGTAATAAAGTGATAAAGAAATTAAATAATATTTACAAAAATGTACAACTTAACAGAATTGAGCAAATATCAACAAACAATCAGGTGGAGATGGAGCAAGAGAGTGGTGCTTAAATCAATAAACATTCACTGCTGCACCTCAAACATGTATCAAGCACAGCGGCAAACAAGCAACACAGATACTACTGCCAGTTCGTGACAACAGTGAACCTCAGATGTCAATCAGTCTCTCAGACTGGTCTCTCGAAAGAGCGTGCACTCGCCCAACCCAGAGCGTGTCTCCATTGAAGTTAGCGTCATTGATAAACAGCTCAGTAACTGGCGATTGGTGGCGCGATCCCAGACATCAGCTCCTGACGTCAGCCGATTGATAGGCGGTTCCTTCAATCGCATTCCACACCTGAAACGGACAGGTTGCACCCAAACACATACGCATACGCACAGCATATACCAAATAAACACGTTTACGTAGCACACTGTACTTCTGTGACGTGATACAGCTAGCAGTTTAGCCAGGCTATGTTATACATGTGGCAGGCAGTGCAAGTGACAATAACAGGAGATGACATGACTCACCATATTTTCAATTGTATTGTATAACACAGCTCCATATTCTGATAAATCTTCCTGAAGTTCTGTCAGGACCACTATCATCAAAGATGATTGACTATTAGCATATAGTTTGGATTGACGGTAGGATTCTGCTCTGAGCAATAACTCCCAGCCTATACATACAGCCTAGCATGGATCAGAGCAGGAAGCGCAGCTATAACCAGGGTTGCCAGGTTTTCACAACAAAACCCGCCCAATTGCTACTCAAAACTGGCCCAAAACAAGCCCAATCTTGTTTCAGGGGGGTCTCAGTAAAAACATTGCATTCAGGGGGTAAAATGTGTGGTTTTTTTGGCAGGGTTCGCTGCTAAAATTCACATTCCCGGGGCTAAATATCACATAATTGGAGTCGCTTCAACCCGTGGACATGAAAAACAGCCCACGGCGGACTTGCCAACACTGGCTATAACCCCTCCTAGGGTAGGCGTCTCCAACCCTGCTTCTGGAGAGCTACCATCCTGCAGATTTTAGCTCCAACCCTAATCAAACACACCTGAAGGAGCTAATCAATGTGTTTAGGGTTGCTTGATAATTAGACAGGCGTGTTAGGCCCTGTCCCAAATGGCACTCTAAACCTCACGGTCCGCACTTTCACGGCATAATGTCGCTTTGACTGCCGGGTAGAAATCCTCTGCGTAGCTCGCAAACTTGCGGTTTCAGCCGAAGTGCGCAAAGGGGGCGCTGGCGAGCACCCTACGTTAAGCTTAAATGACAAATGGGACACTCTGCGGTCTTGTGAAATTAACGGACACGCACGCAGCGGCCATTGTAAGTCCACAAGACCGAAAGTGCACATGAAGTGTGCCGTTTGGGACAGGGCTGTAGAGCAGGGTTGGAACTGAAGTCTGCAAGACAGTAGTTCTTCAGGAGCAAGGTTGCAGATCCCTGCCTAAGGTAAACAGAACAGAGCCAAAGGTATAGCAGATGTCATTAATGTTCTTATAGACATTAATTCAATATAACTTGACAAATTAATCTGATTTGAAGAGGAATATCAGAAGGCCAAGTCCTACTTCCAACGAGAGGTGGAGCTGGGAATGGAAGTGGGTAATTAGCTCTTGAGCAACACAATAAGCTGCTGAATAATACTGAATGGTTCTTATATAGAGGCACCATGATGGGAATCATAGTCCTATAGGTAGACGTGGATGAGCTGATGCAATCTTGACTAACGTGACCTACCAGAAGTAACACTACACTTGATGTCTATGGCAGATGAAAGGGATTTCTGAATTTTCTTACTAGAAATACTTCTCATTCGTGGTAGGCAATGATCTGAAAGTTGCCCCATGGCTTGTAATTGTTGGGACAAGAATAAAGAGTTTGTTTAAAGCTGTCATTTGCATCACATGGTCTTTTAAACCATGTATATGAACATAGCCCTAACTAACCAAATAAAGTGTGGAGCCTTGATAAGTTACCTTTGAGCTTAAAGGGATACTTCAGCGCTGGGAAGATGAATGTGTATTTAAACTGGGTCATTTATGTATCACATAAATGTGAAATTATTTTTTAATTTGGTGCCATCTAGACTGAGGATGAAAGACAACAACTCCCAGAATGCACTTGCTTTGCTGCCCTACGAGGCCACTAGAGATAATTCCAGAGTAAATCAGAATAGATCAAAATGTAACAATTTATTAAGTCAGGTAAATGTATAATGGCAATTACATAATCAATTCAAAGATAGTCCATACATAACATCAAATACTCTGAAGTAAAGAATGAAATATGGATACCTGACTTCTTAAAATGACATAAAGCTGAGCATCTATAGCAGACACTGAGCGTTACGGGCTGACCGATATAAAGGTTCAAGCCCTGACCCTTTCTGAAACATCTCCTTAAATATCAGACCAAGATGTAAAACTCTTTCAAATGGAAACATGTGTTAACAATGGGAATTTAAATTGAATCAATCTCCAATATGCCTGTATTGTTTAGAAGACCAAACGGCCGACAGCCATACCCACTGTTTTTAGCAAAATGTCTCTAAACTTCTTAAAACCTTTATTATATTCTTGTTTACTTCTGTGGGGATGAGATCTCTGTACCAATCGCAGTGAGACATTTCAAACGATATCAAGCATGTATAATACTGTATCGTACTTGTTCACATTAAACCATATAGATTTTGATGGTGAGAACTGGAGTAGGAATGGGGGAAGAGGCAGTGAAAAGAAAGGCATGTAAATTAAAGTCATTCTTAAATGATTCACTCAGCGTGTTATCAGTATGTTTTGGGTTAGAATTGGAGCTCAGCCAGCTCCAACTTGGAGAGACTGTGTATCTGTGTATGTGCGCAGTATTCTGTGTAACAGATCAGTGTTGGAGGTGGATTGCAGGCACCCTAAACGGGGTGGACTTGTTCTGGACAAGCTGGCACCTGCTCCAGACCTGGAAGGTCACTACATGCCTAATTCCGGGGTGTAAGCGTCAACAAGTGCTCTATGGACACGTGAACCTGATTAACTGACAATGTGTGGAAATTTACCACGACTGTTCATTTTCTCTGAGCCAATCAGAATCATCCACCTCGCAGTAATGACATGGATAGACCTTGAAAACAGTAGAACCGTTGGGACGATTGTACAGGATGACGAGACTGGTAGAGAGGGAGCGCGGCCTACAGACTCCTCGTGAGACTTGAAGCTGGCTTCTGCTGATGAAACTGCAAACTATTCTTCAGTAAATTTTTCTTTAAGCAATTGCACTCCTGACTCTTGGTCTTCATTCTTGGGTCATAAACAGTTTACCCCTAACAGTACCTACTCTTTTAGGGCTTGTTAAGTACGTACTTACTGAAATTAAGTACCTACTCAGTGAGTATGCGGTTTCGGCCGCAGCCTTTGTGTTGTGTTAGTGCGCAGAGCCGCTATAGCAACAGATGCAACCCGGAAAATGAAATCAATCGCAGTTGTGGGTGCACTTGTTTGCTAATGCTTGTTCCGAAATTATTTTGTAGTAAGTAGCGAATATGCTTTGGGGAAATGTATCGGAGTAAAAGTATAGATTTTATTTAGGAAATATAGTAGAGTAAAAGTAAAAGATGACAGAAATATAAAAACTCAAGTAAAGTACAGATTCTCCCAAAAATACTCAAGTACTGTAACAAAGTATTATACAGTACAGTATTATATTATATACATATTACAGTACTATACAGACAGCTGTCTGTACCCTCAGCAGTCAGCACAAACTATAGTACAGTGTTGAACACCCGTTATACATGCTGTGTAACACAAGAATAAATGGTAAATGGTACAATGGTTCCTGTAATGGAACCTATGGCTCGCCAGGTTTCTCACCCTTGGCCTTTACCAACGATTGATTGTACACCCCGGTACAATTCGCTTTTGCCGCCCTTTTATGTCCTATAAACGTATCGCATTTATGAAAATCCCTGCAGATTTCAGTTGACACTACTGTTTAACGAAACATGAATAAATGAGAGGGAAGAACGGGATATGCTTTATGTTGAAAAGAAATATTAAAGGGGTTATGGATTGAGAAATCCAAACTTTTCATTCAGCCTATGATATATAAAAGTTCATTGTGATATAAGAATATCCTGTAAGTTTCACAGCTGAAAACTTCCTTGTTAGTCAAAGAAAAGCTTTTATTGACACCAGGCCCAGAAAATGCTCGATCTCGGAATGTGCCAACCTGTGACGTCAGAGTGTGGTGAAACGCCGCCTCGACAGAAGACGACGAATGCCTGATTCTGTAGCCCCGCCCACCGATTCGAAACAAGAAACATAAATAACACGGGCCTTCGTGGAGCTAAACGGATCGCGCTACTGAGCAATAAACATGCCAAAGACAGCAAGATATTGAGCTGTGCCTGGTTGTGGAAGAACACAGTCCCTGCATAAGCTTCCTTCGGATTCTAATATTAGGAATGTGTGGTTGAACTTTATTTTTAATGAAGATCCAGCTCACGAGGGGAAGACATTGCGAGTTTGTTCCTTTATTTCACCACGGATTCATTTGTAAACGAAACTGGATTTGCAGACAGGATGAGATTGAATGAATGAAGCAACACACTAATGTGAATAAAAAAATGTTTTTATATGTGACATATCAAACAATCTGTAACAATGCAATACTATTGATTATGTGTATGCGTCTAACTGAACATTAGCACATGGTCACTGACTGGAGAATCCTTTATTTGAGGTGTTGTTGGTTCATTGCGATTCAGGATCAGACTCGGACATGTGTGGGCCAGGGCTTGCAAAGCCCAACGTCCCGGGACTATGTGTTTTCCAGACGGGCTACCAAAACGCAAGCCCGTCGGCAGGCCGGTGAATCTTAAATAGTGAAATAACATTCCTTTCTTGATGTGCGCTGTTCACTCTCTTGACTCGATATTTGAAGGAAAAATACAATTGCGGAAGTTTTGATCATGCTGATTTGTCTGACTCTGCAGTGAGGCTTGTGTGTGTGTGTGTTAGTGATGCACGGTTCGCGGTTATATCCACCAGGCCAAATAACAAAAAAATAACATTCCAATCAATCACGGGTGGATGAGAGATAAATCATTGTGTTTGTTTGATAAAGACGTTTTGCGAGCCCTGTGGGCGATTCATTCCGGTTACCTATTACTATAAAGAAATAGCCTATTACTTATTCATTATGATGTTTTTGAATGTAAAAACTACGCGAATGCCATAAGTTGACCTCAGGCAACAGTATTAAAAAAGCCAGTTCATGACCCTTTTAAAAGGGACATTAGTCGCAAAAGAGAACTGAATTCTACTGCTCTGAACGCAACACGGACAAGCATTGTAGCCTTGGTCTTCAGTTGCACGCCAAATAAACGCAGAAATATATCGAAATGCCAAGTCGAGTATTCACATAAACACAGTAGATCCAAGCACTGTGTGCGTTCTCTCTCTTTTGCACGCACACACACGAAGAGGATTTATGCTCATAAGGTAACTCAACCTCACAATGAAAGCCCTGCAGAATTAATTCCATAGTGCAACTTATTCATTGTTTGCTGCATACATGTTTGTTTTTAGTTTTCTATGGACATAGTAAATACTACTTTTGAAATGTTTTAACATTATTATTATATTATTTTTTTGTGTGGCTCTTTTGGAAAATTAACCCAAATTTTTTTTTTTTTTTTTAATGGCTCTTTGGTCAAAAAAGTTTTCCAACCCCTGCCCTAATCTAAAGTCTAAACTATTTATCACACATAAACATGTTTCATATTATTTATAGATCAAGTTGTGTGTCTAGCATGAGCTTATTAGAACGCAAAGTCTGGCATACTTGCGTTTGCATAAGCATTAACGCACATCAAGGGCGCATGTACAGCATCTAAATCAGTTTAACATATGAACACTTTTGGAAAGAACAAATGTTTCCTTTATTCTACTTCTCCCCAGAATGAATTCTCATGTGGACTTTAAGGTTTCCATCTTGACTGAAACTGTCTCCACAGTGAGGGCAGATGAAAGACTTCTCTTCAGTGTGTATTCTCATGTGGCCTTTAAGGTGCTCTTTTTGTCTGAAACTCATTCCACACTGTTGGCAGGGGAAAGGCTTCTCTCCAGTGTGAGTTCTTACGTGAACTTTAAGGTGTCCATGTTGATTGAAAATTACTCCACAATGTTGACAGGGGTAAAGCTTCCTTCTACTGTGAACTCTCAAGTGGACTTCAAGGTTTCCATACTTTTTGAAATGTAGTCCACAGAGTTGGCAGGTGAAATTGCCGATAATCCCGGTCTTTTGAGCTCTTTTTTGTGAGGAAGTTTTTGCAGTCTTTGAGCAACTAAAAGATTTTTCTTCAGCTATGAAATCATGATGTGTCTTGTACTGATCTTTCTCTTCCATTTCATTCAGATCTTGACTCTCTTCTTTCAACGGCATCAGGTCTAATGCAAAAAAAAAGACATCCCAGTTTAATGCTACAAAGCAACAGACAATAAAACATTAAAACTAATAACATGTATACTGGATCATATTAGTTCTTGGAGGGATTCCTGGTTGCATTCGCACCACCAATGTGAACTCTGAAGTGACATACGGCATCACAAAAGTCAGCGATTACTTAATGAGCATAACATGGAAAATATCCACGATATTAGGGACTTTAAGCAACACCTGCGAATGAAACGGCTACGGCGACCGGAAGTATGCCGTCACACCGCCGTAGCCGAGAACGTAAAAATCACTACTAAGCAACGGTAAACAGCACAGTTGTTGCATTCGGTCATTTATTGAAATTCATTGAAAAATTCATTTTAAAAAGCAAGAGAAGGATTGGTTTGGCATTAAATGATAATCGATTGTCAGAAGAAGAGTTTGTATTCTTGTATGATGCCAATAAGTCTAAAAACCTAGATTTACCGTGGAAGTAATACTTGACTTTTAACTGAAGATGAGTGCTTAAAGGGATATTTCACCACTGGAAAGATTAATATGTATTTAAATCGGTTCATTTATGTAGTAGAAATGTGAAATTATTTTAAAAGTTGGTGCCTTCTAGACTGAGAAAAGCCAGAAAATTAAAATTTTTGGCTCATGTGGATAAAGACAACAACTCCCAGAATGCACTTGCTTCGCTGCCCTTCGATGCCGGTTACACATGGCAGTATAGAAAGAAATTAACTAGGCTACTCGTTGACTCAAAACTGAAAAGACGCCGTTCTATTGCGAGTCTCCGTGTTGAGTTGGTTGATAAATGCATTTAAATACTAGCGTATTTTCCATCAAAATGGTGCTAAATTGCTTTGTATCGGGATGTACAGCCAAAACCAGGAAAGGACAAGCAGTAAGTTTCTATCACTTGCCTGTTTGGAGTGGTGCAAACAGTGGCTGCGAGCTATCAACCACCCGAAGTCTGGTTGGAAAACCTGAAAAACCAGTCAGGAAGACTACGAACCGAATGCCCTAGGAATGAAGAGAACCACTCTGAAGGACACCGTGATTCCATCGATATTCACCTTCCAAGATGACGAACAGCCTGGGCCATCTGGCACTAAACGCATTCACCTAGAGGTAAGACTCTTGCTAATACTCGACTATTTCTGATCACACAGTAGCCTATACATAGTGATAGTTGTTAGCAGGAAAAGTTAGCAAAGTAACGTTAGATAGACAACTACATACAAGTTGTATGTATATAAGTTGGCTGTTATCAAAGTAAAGCCACTGTTCTGTCAAACTGAACCCACCCCATATGGCTGTAGTCTCTAGCCTCTGACCAAAAAAGCCTCAGATGACGCAAAATTACGTTTTTTTTCCAGACACAAAATACTGAAATCTCTCATCTCAGGGGGACATGAGGGAGGGAAGCATAGTCATTCGAATTGTCCCGAGAACTTTTTCCCCAGGAACTACCTGCTGTTGTCTGTGTTTCCATCGCGGTCTAAAGTACCATGAAGATTAGTCCGGTGACGTAGGACTGCGTGCGTCAACTTTACAGTTCCCACTGGATTTCATCCTCGGAAATAAACGTAATAAAGCCTGAACCTCTTATCGTCAGTCCATCGGTCGTATTTTTTAAACTCCATTGTTAATTTGAAAGGCAAATGACTCTTAGGCCGTTTACAAACTGGCTGCGTGGCATGTCCGTTTTTATTTCGGCTCCCATGTTAACAGGTTAGAGCTTGCACACTGCCTGAGTGACACAAAAACGCGTGCATGCTAGAAATATAACCGACGCCTATTTTTCACGCGACACGCAAGCCTGTTGGAAGCGTTTCCAGGCAAAATAGAATAGGAAAAGATGTTTATATGTCATTTTGACATGAATACATATAAATAAATGACATTTTGATGTTTGAAAGTCTCTAGGTTGACAAATGCAGATCCTAATTGTAATAAAAAAAATAATCAATTTTGAAATATTGCACCTGTCAATACAGAACGAAATATACTGTAGCATATTTTGCCGTCAATACTGCCGACGATTGTCTTTGCTGTTTCAGTAGGCTATATATTTATGTTTAACGTACACCTAGCAGCAGCAGCGCCGCATCAGACACGTTTCTGGTGTGCAAAGACATAAACCGCCACGCGGCCAGTGTGTAGCAGGCCTTACTGCACGCACCGAAACAGATTTTTAGGTTGAAATGGAATGCTGCGTGAGCTCAACCAATCAGCATGTTCAGCGCCCAAGTCCAACCCCCGAAAGTTTCCAAAATTTGGAACTTTATTTAGACCCCGGTTCCTGTGGTCGAAACACACCAAGTACCACCCCAAAGTCCTAGTTCCTGGGGAAAGTTCCCGCGGTGGAAACGCGTCTAATGAAAGTACTTTGTCTCATGTTTTCACTCATAAGCAACCGTTTATATTTATATGTAAGGCTATACAGCCATCTAGTGATTACACCTTGATATTGCAGATGAAAATGGTACATCATTTAGATGTAAATATTTAGGGTATTTTAGTAAAATCCCCCATAAAATACAAATCAAAAGCAAAATATTTTTGACGTTTCAAAAAATATCCTTAATTTCTGTAGAGCTTGACATTTTAATAATGATCAAACGACTGAGTTCAGTTTTGAGAATGAAACCAACCTGTTTGTTCCTCATTTTCTTCTTGTTTCACTCTGAATGTTTCTTCAATCTGCACGTCTTCACTCTCCTCCTTAATGAACGCCATCTTTATAATAGTGTGACGTGGATCTCAGTCTCTTCACCAGGAGTTTTTCTGTTTGTCCTGTTTAAGAGGAGAATAATTAACAGAAAGACAAATAAACCCAAACTAAATCCCTGGGTCCTAAATCTCTCAATCAGCTCTTAGTTAGGGATGGGCGACACTTATTTTGTTTTCGACGCGATACCAACACTTTCAAGGCCAGCATCGCCAGATATCGATAACAATCCGATACCTCTAAACTGAACTTTTACGTTTTAACATTATATTTGAAAGGCATTTTAACATTCAATACGCAATTGCAATTTATTAGCTTATATTTTTGTTTACACATGGTTAAAATGTTTACTTGTAGTGGTAACCATTCAAGATTCAAGAGTTTTATTTGTCACATACACAGTTATATACAGAATATACAACCGGCAGTGAAATGTAAACAGGTCCGCTCCATGGACAGTGCAAATTCACAGTTAAAAACACAAGGAAGAAATTATAATAGAAATAGGATATAAAAAAAGTACTATCTATCTATCTATCTATATATATATATATATATCTATATATATATATATATATATATATATAATATATATATGTATATATCTGTAGAATTATAAATAATCAAGTCAAGAGAAAAAAAAGGTAACAAATAAGGATAAAGTGGAATAAAATAATTGAAGTAGACTTTGCAGTGAGTAAACTGTAGACTTATAAATATGTGGTTAACAAATGTATAAAGAGTATAATGTGCAAACAGGTTTATAACAGGTTACACAATAACAACGAGAACAGAAAGTGCAGTGCAATGTCAGTGTATCGATGTTTATCCTGGCGTGAAGTCACGTGATGTTAAGTGACTGAGTTCAGGAGTCTGATGGCCTGGGGAAGAAGCTCCTCCTGAGTCTCTCAGTTTTGGCCATCAGGCTTGGGCGCTTACCAGATGGTAGCAGCGTGAAATGAGGGTTTGCAGGGTGATTAGAGTCCTTGATGATCTTGGTAGCTCTACCTTTGCAGCGTTTGGTGTAGGCGTCCTGCAGAGAGCGGGAGAGCTGACCCTGAGATACGCTCGGATAAGCGCACTACTCTTTGCAGGGCTTTGCGGTCATGACTGGTGCTGTTCCCATACCACGCTGTGATGCACTGAGTTAAAACACTTTCTATCGCCCTTAAATAGAAAGTTTTCAGGATAGCTGGTGAAACCCTGAATTTCCTCAGCTGGCGCAGGTGGTACAGTCTTTGCCTGGCTTTTTCACCTGTGTCTGAATGTGAGCAGTCCAGGTCAGGTCCTCGGAGATGTTTACTCCCAGGTACTTGAAGCTGCTCCTCTCTCTACTGGTGACCCGCTGATCATGAGGGGTTGTATGTCCGTTGCTGTCTCTTCCTGAAGTCCACAATCATTTCTTTGGTCTTGCCAACATTCAGAGAGAGACAGTTGTCCTGGCACCATGATGTTAGATGCTCCACCTCGTCCAAGTATGCCGTCTCATTGTTGTTGGAAATGAGGCCCAGGACAACAGTATCATCAGCAAATTTGATGATAGAGGTGGAGCTGTGTGTGGACAAACAGTCATACAGTCATGCAAAGCCCTGCAAGAAGTGAATGCGTGTAGAGAGAGTAGAGCAGGGGCTCAGGACACAGCCCCTGTGGAGCTCCCACACTCAGGGTGATGGAGGTGGAGGTGGACTGGCCTATTCTCACCACCTGAGGCCTGCCAGTGAGGAAGTCCTCAATCCAGTGGCAGAGAGAAAGTCTACATTCAGGCCGAGATCCAGGAGTTTGGAGGTTAGCTTGGTGGGAACTATGGTGTTAAAGGCTGAGCTATAGTCAATAAATAGCAGTCTTACGTAGTTCCCACTTTTGAATCTTGCTGTCGATGTGAGTGAGGAGGAGTGGAGGACATGAGAGATGGCATCTTCAGTCGATCTATTGGGACGATAGGCAAACTGAAGAGGGTCCAAAGTGTCAGGAATGAAGGCGCAAATGGTGTTTTTAATGAGTCTCTCAAAGACCTTCATGACTATAGACGTGAGAGCCACTGGGCGATAGTCATTTAGGCAAGAGGGTTTACTGTTCTTAGGGACAGGGATGATGGTGGATTTTTGAAGGAGGTGGGGACCACAGATGTAGCGAGGACTCATTAAAGATAGATGTAAACAACCCGGCGAGCTGATCAGCACAGGACCGCAGAACACGACCTGAGATACCATCTGGCCCGGCAGCTTTCCTGGCGTCCACACGCTTGAGTGCCCTCCGAACTTCATCCTCTGAGACAGAGATCACGTGATTGTTGCTGCTCTGAGTAATTCCCTCTGACGCGCCACTTGGCGGTCGCGTTGCCGCGATTACAGTCAAAGCGAGCATAGAAAGAGTTTAACTTTCGTTCATGAGCAACGGATCAGCGCTTGCCTCTGCAGAGGATTTAGATCCAAAAGAGCAGATGGACCTCAGACCTTGCCACATGCGCGCGAGTCGTTGAGTTGGAAATGAGACTCCACTCGGTCTTTATAACGGAGTTTTGCGGCTTTAACTGCTCGTCCTGAGAGCATAGCAGGACGATCTGTATTCATTCATATTCCTGAATGGAGACTGGCGTTGTAAGCAGCAGTGCGTCATGTTCACTGCCGCGCGGATTGAATTGTCCACCCACGGTTTCTGATTTGAGAAGGACGTTATTGTTTTGCGTGGGCTTGCTCTGTAAGCGTGTTGATGAAGCAAAGCGCCACATCTGTGAACTCGTTTACGTCAGCTGAACTCGCTCGGAACATGTCCCAATCCACATCGCCCAGAGCTGCCTGTAGCGCGGTCTCTGAGTGGGGTGACCAACGCTTAACTTCCCGCCTCACCGGGGGTTCCTGGAGGAGCTTTTGTTTGTATTCGGGAGTGAGGAAAATGGCGGCATGATCCGATTTGCCAAACGCTGGAAGTGACCGCGCTTTATAGGCGTTCTTAAACGGAGAGTAGCAGTGATCCAGTGTGTTTGCTCCTCGTGTGGGGCAGGAGACGTGCTGGTGAAAGTTTGGCAGGACTTTCTTTAGGTTTGCTTTGTTAAAATCGCCGCGACAATGAATGCCGCGGCCGGGATGTTGGTTTATGACGCCGCTGGCAACATCATGAAGGCCAGATAAAGCCAGCGCTGTGTCTGCCTGCGGTGGGATGTAAACGGCGGTCGCGACAACCGCAGAAAACTCCCTAGGCAGATAGAATGGGCGGCAGATGATTGTTAAATGTTCCAGATGAGGCGAGCAGGACCGCGAGAGAATGGTGATGTTCCTGGGATCGCACCATTTCTTGTTGATCATGAAACACACTCCACCGCCTTTGGATTTACCGGCCTCGGCTGTTCTGTCCATCCGAAAAACAGAGAAGTTCTCCGACGGCGTCACAGCTGTGTCCGGGACCGCGGGCGTGAGCCATGTTTCAGACAAACAATAGACATTTTATAGACATGGAAATCTATAAAATACTGTAAGCCTAGTTCAACTCTGGTCACTGTAGTAATGGTTTATTTTCATAAGGGACTGCCAGTGACAGGCTGTTGCAATCCTTTTTATTCTGACAGTGTATGATTATTAACATTCGTTACAGTATAGAACATGATCAAAATGAACTTTTAAAAGTTCAATTTTAGTGCTGGGCAAACGATTAATCGCGATTTAAGTTGAAAAAAATTTGTGTTCAAAGCAGGCCGCCCGTCGCCGCTGAATACCGCAGTTAGGAATAATAGGACTCGGGTTCTATTTTATGGGTTTCTGGAACCCGGGGCCATGATTGAGAGGGACGGCCGGGGGCATTCGTATTGCGCTGCTAGAGGTGAAATTAGTTTGGCAAAATTAATATGCCAGAAATGTTTTCATTAATCAAGAACGAAAGTCGGAGGTTTGAAGACGATCAGATACTGTTGTAGTTCCGACCGTAAAGACGATGCCGACCCGCAATCTGGCGGCGTTATTCCCATGACCCGCCGGGCAGTGTGCGGGAAACCACGAGTCTTTGGGTTCCAGGGGGAGTATGGTTGCAAAGCTGAAACTTAAGTTTGTGTTTACATAATGTGTGTGTGTGTACACACACATACGTATACATTTAAGAAATATTTGCATGTATATACTGCACATATACACTCACCTAAAGGATTATTAGGAACACCATACTAATACTGTGTTTGACCTCCTTTCGCCTTCAGAACCGCCTTAATTCTACGTGGCATTGATTCAACAAGGTGCTGAAACTTTCTTTAGAAATGTTGGCCCATATTGATAGGATAGCATCTTGCAGTTGATGGAGATTTGTGGGATGCACATCCAGGGCACCAAGCTCCCGTTCCACCACATCCCAAAGATGCTCTATTGGGTTGAGATCTGGTGACTGTGGGGGCCATTTTAGTACAGTGAACTCATTGTCATGTTCAAGAAACCAATTTGAAATGATTCGAGCTTTGTGACATGGTGCATTATCCTGCTGGAAGTAGCCATCAGAGAATGGGTACATGGTGATCATAAAGGGATGGACATGGTCAGAAACAATGCTCAGGTAGGCCGTGGCATTTAAACAATGCCCAGTTGGCACTAAGGGGCCTAAAGTGTGCCAAGAAAACATCCCCCACACCATTACACCACCACCACCAGCCTGCACAGTGGTAACAAGGCATGATGGATCCATGTTCTCATTCTGTTTACGCCAAGTTCTGACTCTACCATCTGAATGTCTCAACAGAAATCGAGACTCATCAGACCAGGCAATATTTCTCCAGTCTTCAACTGTCCAATTTTGGTGAGCATGTGCAAATTGTAACCTCTTTTTCCTATTTGTAGTGGAGATGAGTGGTACCCGGTGGGGTCTTCTGCTGTCTTAGCCCATTCGCCTCAAGGTTGTGCGTGTTGTGGCTTCACAAATGCTTTGCTGCATACCTCAGTTGTAATGAGTGGTTATTTCAGTCAAAGTTGCTCTTCTATCAGTTTGACCCATCAGTCAGCCCATTCTCCTCTGACCTCTAGCATCAACAAGGCATTTTCGCCCACAGGACTGCCGCATACTGGACGTTTTTCCCTTTTCACACCATTCTTTGTAAACCCTAGAAATGGTTGTGCGTGAAAATCCCAGTAACTGAGCAGATTGTGAAATACTCAGACCGGCCCGTCTGGCACCAACAACCATGCCACGCTCAAAATTGCTTAAATCACCTTTCTTTCCCATTCTGACATTCAGTTTGGAGTTCAGGAGATTGTCTTGACCAGGACCACACCCCTAAATGCACTGAAGCAACTGCCATGTGATTGGTTGATTAGATAATTGCATTAATGAGAAACTGAACAGGTGTTCCTAATAATCCTTTAGGTGAGTGTAAATTTATATTATTTATAAATATAGATATTTAACATATAAATACTTTATGTCAAATATATACATGCATGATAAAAGCATAATAATTATACACAGTACATAGACACATATATTATGTAAACACAAACTTTTACTTTGGATTAATCACGATTAATCGTTTCCCCAGCACTATTCAATTGCACAAACTTTGTAGGCTACAATTTAAATGATGGGCTGCGTTTCCCAAAAGCGTCAATGATTTCTTGTGATACTTTTGGGAAACGCAGCCCCTGTCTGTGACTGAATGGTTCTTGCTGCATTTGCGTATTCAGATGAACAGGAAAATAGTTATTCTACACAATTATTCGCTAACATAGGTTATGTGTCCAATTCAATGCATATTGTATGCATTACATTTCTTGTTAAATAAACAAAATCACTGGTAAAAATAAAACACCTTAGTATCAATATTTTTTAAGTATTGATACTTTCGTCAGTATCTATTAGGGGTGGGAGGAAATTCGATTCTTAGATGCATCGCGATGTGGACGATTCTGAATCGATTCACAAATGTAAAAAAAAAAAAAAAACAATTTTCTAAATGTTGACGGAACGCAAAAGGTGCAACTCTGAAGCGTGGGAAGTGCAGTGCCCGGACTGTCTGTGGCGTGCTCATAACAGAGACGCATGATGGCTGAGCGAGAAACCCGACCAGCACCCTCTGCATTAAAAGCAGAGGAGTGTATGGAAGCACTTAGGCTTCTATGAAGTTGGAGGGGAAAATGACCTGGACAAGAGCCACACTACATGCAAGTTGTGTCAAACTAAACTAAAATATTTTCGAAACACGACAAACATGAAAAACCATATTACACGTTTCCAACGCTCGGTTGTACCGCTAGTTTCTGCCAACCAGTACAGACTATCGCAAATTTTATGGTCAAGGATTTGCTTCCGTATTCTCTGCAGATGTTAATTTAGTGTTCAGATGTTCATTTCATAAAAGCTGTTTTTGATTGTGGTATACAAAAGGAAAAAAAGTCTGTGCTCAGGATTTAGTTTTAAGTCTTAAGGCCTGTACAATAAAAGAGCCTGCACAACGACAGGAAATAAAAATGAACAAAAAACCCAAACATGTGAGCTCCACTCATGAACCGCTCACCGGTAAAACCACGTGCGCTCAAATCCAGCTCCAACATGACATTTCTCTGTACTGTAGCCTACTATAGGCTACTTGTAGCCATTAAAACACGTATTTAGTTTCATATGTAATATGTTTTTTTTATATTATTATTTAATCTACGTTGATTATGAAAAGTGAACAGACACATCAAAAGATGCACGTCAGAAGACATAAATGGACAGAAATGATTTTGACCACTTCATTAAAGAAAGACTTTCAACAAAACAAAACTTAAAGTGAATTTCATTTTGTATAAATTGTATCTTAATTTTAATCAATGTTTTATCAACCAATTGCCTGGATTTAATAAGCAAATATAGCAGACAATGACATGGAGGCTCCCGCACCGTGCCAACAACGGCTTAAATGAACAACTACTAGAAAAAGGCTTTAGTCGGGGGCCGCCCTACTTATTTCAGACAGGCCAGCATGTGTCACAAAGGGCATTCTGGGTTGAGCGCGTGGCGCTGAGCGAAATGAGCTTTACAAATCTTCAGAATTATTAATATTAATATTACCGCTCTTTCTACACACACTGGGCCACAGATGGTAAGCACAATTACATTAACCCAAAACTAACTTAATTAAAATGCCACAGCCCATACTGTTTTTTTTTTTTTTTATTATTATTATTATTATTATTATTATTATTATTATTAGAATATAGACATTAAGAGAATAAATTGTTACATTATAAATTGGTACTTTTAAGTAGGGTTGTCATTGTGGTACTTCTACTTTTACTAAAGTAAATATGTCTCTGGTTATTTGTACTTTTACTTAAATACTGAGACTCAGAACACGTAATAATCGTAGCTCAACAGCGGCTGGCTGAACTGAGTCGCACTGAGTGATGTCAACTTCCCTCTTCGATTGATTGGCTAGAGGATGAGCTGTCAATCTAGAACTAGTGGACCAATAGTGATGCTAAGACCCGCCCCTGATTTACATGAAACTCGAACTGCAATTTTTGGAAACGCGAGCGCAGAATGTGGAAACGAGCAAAGGCGAAAAGAGCACGGACATACAAAAACTGAATGAAAATAAGAGCAGAAAACATGATTTTGTATGCGATTCAGATATTTTTGATTTCATGTTTCAGTTTTGAGCACTATAATTTTAAACTTGTTTAAATGTTTGATTCACGCTTATTTATATTTCTGTGATCGCGTTGTTTGTGATTCTGGTTAACTTTGCATTTATTTTTCAGTTTTGTGCGTTACATTTTCACATGCATTTTTAAAATTTGAATTCACGCTTATTATTTTTTGATGCGTGACCGCAATACATTTGGTGGGAATCTGATCCCATGCTGCTGGTACAGAATTCTATATTTCGGTATAAAAGCTGTGATTTTGGGACAGCAAAAGTTTTATGTTGGTTATTACTTTATGTTAGTGATTCAGAATATGCTGAAGTCTATTAATTTACTACAAGAATGCTGCTACAGACACTCTCCCTGTTGATTCTTTGCAATGTTGGGACATGTTCTGGCAAATGTAACTTTCCTGTTGACTCGTAAAATCACTTCCATTTGTTTTACTAATAAAAGACATCGGAAGTAAATTCATTATGGGTCATTACAAATACTTTGCTTTTAAAGTACCAAGTGAGAAAACAGAAAATCTGTATAGAAGAAAGATGCCATCGATAATCGTTTCATAATGGCATCACAGCTCTCTGAATCGCAATCGAATCGTGAGTTGTCTAGAGATTCCCACCCCTAATATCGATACGCCCATCCCTACTCCTAGTTTAGTAGTTCAATGCACTGGTAAGAGAGTCAGACAGAGTCAAAACTTTCAAAATTACAAGATTCAACGGCAAGTTCTTGACACATTTTGCAAGTCTAAATTGAAACCACAACGTAAATAAAAAGAAACAAAAATAATTGAATTTAAAATTAAAGTGCATCACTAGCATGTTAAACACCAACTAAGAAATCCCCAAAAATGATCCCACTCAAATGAGGGAAACGTTAACCCAAACTAATTCAGATGGAGGAGAAGAGATTTAAACAAAAAGAGATCAAATCGACCGCTTACTGCATTTATCATTAATTAAATCACATTTTTTTAAATGTACGTTTTATCTAAAAACAAATGTTTGAAGTATTGTAGTAAATGTTGAATATTTCCCCTAACCGTTTGTTTAAACAATTTAGTGGTATCAATTTTATTCTTCGATGCAGTTTTGATATTAACAGAACACCCCGTCGGTTATCTAATTTTCACACGCAAGTCCTTTTGACGCAGTGTTTGGTTTTTAAACAACTTCTCACTCCTTTTTTTAATTTGAAATAATAAGGTATATCACACCAAAGAACTTTATTTTGTAGACATTGGATTGGGTCTAATATATTATTAGTTAGTCAGTTGTTGAATTCTGATGGTCAGCTTTTGAGTATTACTGAACTATGAATTAAATTCAAGTAAAGAATATTGCATTGTCGTGAATTCTATTTCTGCCCAAATTCAACGGTTAAGGAAAACACTCAAAACTAACACTACAACATAATTAAATAATACAAATTATACATACCCTTAAAATATTAGGCAGTTTAGCCATTTAATGATTTGTGTAAATCGAGACAGAAATAGAAATCAATCGCTTCGAATCACTGAATCATTTGTTCCGAATCAAACGGTTCAATCCGTTTCTCTCATCACTCGCAGAGACTGAGGACCCGGGCGTCTCAATCAGCTCCCGGGTTCAGTAGTCAGGGTTTTAGTCAGCCCATTGACAGATTCCCTGACTAACGTACTGAACTGGGGAGCTGACTGAGACGCAGACTGAATTCATGTTTGAACTGATACACGATAAAGAGCGAAATGAGACGCTCCTCCTGTTACTCATGAGTTTAATTCTGTTACTTTACGCACACAACGTTGATGAATGTTAAATAAAGCAATGCATCGACACATTTAATAATACACCATTCTTTCTGCGTTGCTTTAACAGCTTAAAACACAAACCTTTCTCCAGCAGAATCCCAACAGATACAGGAGCGCGGCGCAGCTTTATGACGTCACACCACCACACCAAAATAAAAGTCCCGTTCACACCTATACACACACACACACACACACACACACACACACACACACACACACACACACACACACACACTAAACTATGACAAAATTACACAATGGTAAAATAATAACACAATGGTAAGTTAATGATACAGTTCACATTGAGAGTTAAAAAATTAAAATTAAAGCAATAACACAATGCAGTCAATTCATTTTCTGTGTCTTAATGAAGTACTTCTTATTACTTATTTTCCATGTAGACTCTACATTCTACAGTCACAGTAGTTGTGTTCATTGTCCCATCCTGACGGTTCAGCCACTAGCCTTTCCCAGAGATTGATCCGCTCCAGTGTCTCTCCGGTTCATCCACTGTCCCAGAGTCATCCATTAGTTCTGCTGTTTCTTCAACACTAGCCTTTCCCTGAGATTGATCAGCTCAAGTGTCTCTCCGGTTCATCCGCTGTCCCAGAGTCATCCATTAGTTCTGCTGTTTCTTCAACACTAGCCTTTCCCTGAGATTGATCCGCTCCAGTGTCTCTCCGGTTCATCCGCTGTCCCAGAGTCCTCCATTAGTTCTGCTGTTTCTTCAACACTAGCCTTTCCCTGAGATTGATCCACTCCAGTGTCTCTCCGGTTCATCCGCTGTCCCAGAGTCCTCCATTAGTTCTGCTGTTTCTTCAACACTAGCCTTTCCCTGAGATTGATCCACTCCAGTGTCTCTCCGGTTCATCCGCTGTCCCAGAGTCCTCCATTAGTTCTGCTGTTTCTTCAACATTTGCCTTTCCTGAGATTGATCCACTCCAGTGTCTCTCCGGTTCATCCGCTGTCCCAGAGTCCTCCATTAGTTCTGCTGTTTCTTCAACACTACCCTTTCCTGAGATTGATCCACTCCAGTGTCTCTCCGGTTCATCCGCTGTCCCAGAGTCCTCCATTAGTTCTGCTGGTTCTTCAACATTTGCCTTTCCCTGAGATTGATCCACTCCAGTGTCTCTCCGGTTCATCCACTGTCCCAGAGTCATCCATTAGTTCTGCTGTTTCTTCAACACTAGCCTTTCCTGAGATTGATCCGCTCCAGTGTCTCTCCGGTTCATCCGCTGTCCCAGAGTCATCCATTAGTTCTGCTGGTTCTTCAACATTTGCCTTTCCCTGAGATTGATCCGCTCCAGTGTCTCTCCGGTTCATCCGCTGTCCCAGAGTCATCCATTAGTTCTGCTGTTTCTTCAACACTAGCCTTTCCCTGAGATTGATCCGCTCCAGTGTCTCTCCGGTTCATCCACTGTCCCAGAGTCATCCATTAGTTCTGCTGTTTCTTCAACACTAGCCTTTCCCTGAGATTGATCCACTCCAGTGTCTCTCCGGTTCATCCGCTGTCCCAGAGTCATCCATTAGTTCTGCTGTTTCTTCAACACTAGCCTTTCCCTGAGATTGATCCACTCCAGTGTCTCTCCGGTTCATCCACTGTCCCAGAGTCATCCATTAGTTCTGCTGTTTCTTCAACACTAGCCTTTCCCTGAGATTGATCCACTCCAGTGTCTCTCCGGTTCATCCACTGTCCCAGAGTCCTCCATTAGTTCTGCTGTTTCTTCAATCTGCCATTGATCAGCATTAAAGGGATAGTTCACCAACAGAGGAACATCCTCTCATCATTTGCACATTCCCACATTTACCCTCATGTCACACACTCTTAAAAATAGTGTACAATTTCAGTAAAAAAAAAAAAAACTCTCTAATAGTAACAGTAACAGACTATAATAATCCAAAATAGTATATCACTATAATACATATGTTAAATTAGCCTAAATCAAGACACAGTACACAACTTTAATTTTTACTGCCTTCCACACATTAAAAAATAAATAAATAAATACTGAGGAAATACCATAACTTCACAAGCAAATAATTATGTGGGTCCTTAAAAATTGGATTTATTAAGACCATTAAAAAGTCACAAATAGTATAACAAACTTAAATGATCACTTTAATAAACCTTACATTTTGGGACAGAGGTGCTGTGGTCTGGATATATGCAAATGTATGTTGTTTGAGAGTGTAGAGACTGAGCAGTTTAGCTTCAACCATCAAACAAAAGCTTTTTTTCTTATGGCTTGTGTTGACTTTATCATCATTTATTAGTTTATGGCTTTAAAATGATACAAGTGACCCAAATAATGTTGATGACTGTTGAAAGATTATGAAGACTACTGATTCTTGGACAATCATATTTTTAGGCATTTTATACCCATTTTAAGGTATTTCAGACTCAAATGGACTTTATATATCCACATTTTAATATCAGAAAAAGTATTTATATGCATTTCAATACTGACACAAATTAACTCTCAAGTTTCTCACTATTTGCCTTTCAAATTAATGTATATCTGGTTTTACCTTTTAGACAAAGTCTCTCAGTCTTTAGTAGTCTCCTAATATTTTCAGCACATCATTGGACAATAAACATTTAAATATGTATTTCACTAATGCACGCAACTGTCACCTCGTTTATTAAAGGGTTAGTTCACCCAAAAATTTAAATTAGCCCATGATTTACTCACCCTCAAGTCATCATAGGTGTATATGACATTCTTCTTTCAGACGAACACAATCAGAGATATATTAAAAAAGACCTGGCTCTTCCCAGCTTTATAATGACAGTGATTGTTGCTCTGTTTATGAAGTCCATCTACCATCATATAACTGCTCCACATGGCTCCGGGGGGTTAGTAAAGGCCTTCTGAAGTGAAGCAATGCGTTTGTGTAAGAAAAATATCCATATTTATAACTTTATAAGCTTCTGCCAGATAAAAAAAAAAAAAAAAACGTAACTGGTGTGCAATGTCGTCAGACGTAGCGCAAACATTTTGAATTGCGAGAGGCGTTACACTTTTTCCGTAAGTTGAATATGGAAGGCGATCTGGTGGAAGCTAGATAATTTACTTTATATAGTTTTTATAAATATAGTGGCTTATTCTTACCATTTTTTCTTTGAATTACCGCCGGGTGTGAATTGCGCTCAAAAAACGTTGACTCTTCTCTGACCAGCTGACATAAACCATACAGTCCTTTCAGTAAACGGGATTCTATGCAGTTATGAAGTGTTTTCTGTGTGTTGACAAATCTTTTGCAATGTTCTAACAGACGGGATTCGCACACAACGTCTACTAATGTTGCGTCTACTAATGTCCGATTCGCGACCTAATGACTCCTTTGAACCAAATAATTTTAGCGACTGGTTAATACTGGGGCCTCATTTATAAAACTTTGCGTATAAACCTTACTAAAAGTGAACATACGATATTGCGTACGCAAACGAAAATTGACATCTATAAAACCTTGCGCACGCATACCTGCACACAATTTTCCATTTATAAAATCACAGCCTACCTGATAATTTGCATATGAAAAAACAAAAAAATCTCACATACCGCCCTTTACACGCCCACATTCAACCATATATTGCCAATGCAAATCACCTCATTAAGTGGCCATGCATATTAATATGAGCCAGCAATGGAGACCAAGGCAAAGAAACAAAATTTCTCTGACACCAAGAGGTTCTTGTGACAGAGGTGGAGGAAAGAAAAGTTATTTTGTTTGGTAGCCACAGCAGTTATGATCACGCTTCTTGTGGTCTGATTGGTTGAAGGACTATCCAATTGTGTGCAGTCATTTGAACTATGCCCGTTGATCAGACCTCTTGTGGTTTGATTGGTTGAAGGACTATCCAATTGCATACAATCATTTGAATTATGCCCGTTGATCACGCCTCTTGTGGTCTGATTGGTTGAAGGACTATCCAATTGCGTATCGGCTGGCTTCAATCATAGGAGAAACCAGTGTGTGCGGCATTGTGTCTAACAGGGAGGGAGACACAGACATGATGGAGATGGAGATAATTTTATTGCACGAGTACAGTTAAACAAAATAAAAATGGCACAATATTTTATTGTGGCCTTGTTCTTCCAGAGGGTATAAGAGCACAGAGTGGTGAGGAGACTCCCAGCGCTGAGACTGCAGTGGCCTTGGAGTATCCGGAGGTCCACAGTACGAGTGCGTCCAGAGAGCGCATGGCGCGGTTGGAAGCGGCCGGGTGCTGACTGAGGCTTTTCTTCAGACACAATCGATGCAATTACAGTCATCTCAGATGAGCTTAAGCAAATAAGGGCTGTGCTGTGTGACATTGAAAGATCTACATTAAAAGATCTTGTTAAAAAATTAACCTTTGTGTCGCTGTCCCTTCACAAATGCCTCATTACTTCATCACGGAGCCTTGCTCCCTGCTGATGCCGTTCATCTACCTATCTACCAGCACCTTCTCTATTTTTCTTGTTCTTATGGAAACGAGTCAGGTCTTGGTACTCGCTTGCCATTGCTCAGCTGTCAAAAAGGCGCTTGATGTAGGCCGTTTTTATGCTGCAGAAAAAGACGTTGGAGTTGGCGTTTAAAAAATCCCTCACAACTTTTTTGAAAACACAGTTTACTCCATAGGATTATAATGTAAAACAGACACTGACAGCTTCAAAAAAGACGTCAAGTGTGAACACGCCCTAAGTCTGCCATTGGCATAGTCCTCCAGCAATGCCTGCGCATCCATCATGCAATACTACGTGCAGAAGTGTCACCTTAGTATTTATGTTTGTCATACCAATCAGACAATGGGTGGTAAACCCATACGCCCACCGTGAGATCGTTAGAAAATGGAAATCATGGAAATTCAATTGATGTACTTTTATTTGATAATTTATTGCCATTCATGTATTTAAATTGATATTGTGAACATGCATTATGATTAGGATGCTTAATGAGGATTCCAGAAAGCAGGTTATGTGACATAACCGGGTATGTTTAAGAATAAATGAGTGGATAACCTCAACTTTCGGTTCCAAAAACGGAGGTAACTTTCAGGGTAAGTAACCATGGCAACTCACTCTCTGAACATAACGTGCTCCGGAGATTCTCATGATCCAGGGTTAGTTTGCTTAAGAGATATTCAGATGTGTTTTATATAAATTAATATAGTTATAAATATAACCAAATGTGTTTCAGTTATATAATGTACAATATTATATATTAATTCTAAAGAATTAGAATAAAAAATAAATAAAAGATAAGTTTAAATGTTAGTTCAATTCAAATATATTTATTATTTATTTTATTGTCATCTCACACATGGATCTGCATTCAATTAATTAGCATCAAACAATATAATCCTTATGCTCAGTGAATAAAGATTACTTATTAAACGAAGCGATTGAAAAAATTATAGCTCAACCACCAAATAGGTGGCAATGTGCACTAAGAAGGTTATGTAAATCGCCCTTAAACAAAAGAGGAGGAAGTGGAATGGCGCGCTTCTTCTTAGCGTCTGTCTCCATGGTGAATCATCGATTCGTCGCTCTGTTGAGAATGTCTTGTGTGTTCACCGAGAACATACTCTGAGTTGGCTGAACTTACTCCCGGACTCGTTTTTGGAACCAGCATACCTCGAGTAAGCAAGGTTTGGGTTAATCAACCGAGAGTTCAGGGTATATGTGACGGTAAGTTAACCTTGCGGTAATCTTTAATCAAAATCTGAAAAGTAACTTCCGGTTACTCAGTTACCTCAGATGACAGCGGTTTGACGGCTTAGGTTTGAAAATGCGTAACCACTCCCCTCCGACCGTTAGTCTGCTATGAGCGAGAGATGGAGAGGAGGAGCGCTGAAGTCAAACCCTGCCCTCTATTCAATATTCCCTTTCTATTGGAAATACGTCACAGCACTTGCTAAATCAGGTTCACTGGGACTTCATTTACTCAGAACACCTCTGAAATGAGAACACAAGTGTGCTTCCCCAATTTATTAGTATGAATTAGTTTACCCAATGGTTAGAAAGAATTAGTTTTAATTATCCACAGTGTTTGAGCTTATTTATATTGATAATGTGCAGTAAAATAAATTGCCTAAAATAATTTACTTTTTAGACTGGAGCAAGGTGAAACCAGAACAAAGTTGTTGTTAGCTAGCTGATTTTATTAAATTATATATGGCAGAAAAGTAGGCTATTTGTTAATTTTTTTAATGCTACTTTTTAATATTGATTATGATTATATACAAAAACAATTAACTGTAAATAGTGTGAAAAATGAGGAACAAAAGAAACAAATTTTCACAAGAAGCTTCGCGCAGAAACAAATTGCATCATGATAGTTAACTTACCTATCGGGTAACTCCCGCTGGTAACTCCCGGTTGCCAAAAATCCTAAAACTGAAAGGAACAAAAGAAACAAACATCAATGTAAGAGATCATACATGATAGAGAAGATAAGCAAAAATTACAAACGGTTTCTTTGCATTTATTTAAAATTTATTGTCAGTATTGCGCTTACAGTTTATGCGGGCAAACATTTTTCAGTGACATCCCTGACTAACCCACAAACAAGGAAGGGAGATTTTATTATTTCATTAGGGCTGTCTGGGTGGAAGGTGTAGATTTTTTAAAAGGGGGCCAGATTCGATGTTGTGGACACACCTAGGGGCCGGTTCTTTTTCTATTATATATATATATATATATATATATATATATATATATATATATATATATATATATATATATATATTCCTTTAATACAGAGAACCTCTTCAACTGATTTTTGTAATACTTTAGCGTTTTAAAATTGTATTGTATTGTTCAGGTATTGTCCATTGATAGTTGATGGTGTTTTAAAATCTCTCATAGCGACTGAAGACGATACGTGCCATTTAATTACGTGGCGCCGCCAACAATGCTTTATTTACAGGTCGGTGAAATGCGGCAACCAAAGGATATGAGTAAGTAACCACATACTATTAAATAACTAACAGTATTGTTTTACAGCGTCTTATTTGTGGGTAGCACAGATTGTGTTGTATTTTTCTAGGGCATTTATCTCCCAGTATGGCCTTGAGGGAAGCCGTCCTGGGCCAAGAAAAAAAATGGGAGAACCTTAAACAAAAATATGTCAGCACAACTGTTAATATTTAGATTCATAGCAAATAACTAATATAATGGACATTAATTATTGTTTAAAGTACAGACTGCTTAGACACAATTACAAACATCACAAGCAGTTATTATTAAATTATTACATTTAAAGTAAAAATATAAAATTAATAAAAAATAAAAACACTGAAAGCCGGGCTTAACCATTAAGATTAAACTATTTGTGTCACGTAGTAAACTCTCTTTGTTTATGTAAGACTTAAAGTGCCCCAAAACAGGAGTCAGCACTGAGGGAGGTGAAAGCACTGCTGCTTCCTGGAAGTGGTACAGTTTGATGGATGAGGCAATTGGGGGCAGGCCGTCTGTGACTCCGCCTGTCCTCATTGCCTCATCCTCCCATGATGCAGCAGTGGGCTCGCCTCCCTCTGTGGGGACTCGTGAAAGTAGTGAGGAGCTTATGATCACTCCAAAAAGGAGGAAGATAGTGGCCAATGACACCCTATTTAAGCTCCTCCGACAGATCCAGGAGAGGGATGAAAGGCTGGAGAGGGAAATGATGGAGAGAGGACAGAAGAGAGAGGGAGGAGAAGAGAGAGAGAAAGAGGCCAGAGAGGAGGAGAAGCTCGAGAGAGAGAGAGAGAGAGAGAGAGAGAGAGAGAGAGAGAGAGAGAGAGAGAGAGAGAGAGAGACCAGAGAGAGTTGCCATTCTGTTTCTCTCTTCTGCCCCACATACAGCATCCACTGCCTGTACTGCAAGCTCATCTTCCTCAACATTGTCATTTTTGTCTTCTGCATCCCTGATATCTCCATTTGTTAAGCAGATGTTATGCAGAACTGTACAGCAGGCCACAACCTCTGGTGCAAAAAGGGGATGAACAGACCCGGGGAAACCTATAAACACATCTAGAATTTTTCCTGTGTAATCACAGATTGCCTGGAATTGGACTGAAATGCTTTTCTGTTTAAGTAGCAAGGCCCGTCAGCTGCTGGTGGCTTTAGGCGAATGTGGCATCCATCAATGCTGCCCACCACCTTATTAAAGACAGCAGACCCAGCCAGCCTGGTAAATCCATTACCTACTGAAGGTAGGTCATCAGCAGAAGGAAGACAGATGACCTTTCTTATGATGCCAAGGATTCTCTTGCTGACATTTTGGATGGCTCTTTGTACAGTGGAGCGGGGGAATGGCGAAGGCCCTGATGACAACACGATATGATGTGGCACTTGCCAACCAAAATAGGAACATAAGTGTCTCCACCACAGGACCCCAGCCACTCTTCTCCCAGGGCTGTCATTAAACAATTGAACGACTGCCTAGACAGGCGAAAGTCAGGGCGGAGATCACTGACGTCAGAATGGGCACAGTGTTGTTCAGCTGGCAGTGGTGGTTTGGTCTGTCCTTCTAAAATTGAATGACAAATTTATATAATATATATTTGATTATTATTAATATTTATTAAAATTATTTGATTAAGTTATCTGGTTTGTTTGCAGGATTTTTTTTTTACAAAATGAATGAAGCAATGTTCTTGCATAAAAAAGCTTAATGTGCTGCCTTGCAAATTTAAATGGTCATCATTTTTTTTTTTTTAAGACTAAAAGTTGGTCTGTTTTTTTCTATTTGCGCTGAATCAAAAAAGCAAGTGGGAAAACTTAAGTAGATACAAGATAAACACCTTTGTGTTAACAAAACTGATAACAAGATTAAGGTTGTTGCTATGTTTTGCCTAGCAGCTATAGCCTCAACTACAACTTACTATAGTGATTTTGGATTGCGCAATCAACATTCTCCTGCGGAGACGATTACGCCGCCCCCTGACGGTAACCGGGGTCGTGTTGGTCATGACGGGTACCACTGACATAAATAATAAAAGGAAGAAATTCATTTTTTGTTTTCGTGTGTTAGACGTCACTTGCCCTCGACAGAAACGGTTTAAATTTCCAGTTAGTAAAAAACGTTAGTGTTCCATTTGGGACAATACTAAATTCATACGCTAACGGTTGAGTACATAGTGTATAAGTGCATTTGGGACACAGCTTTTGTGTTACCATAGTAAATCCATGATAAATGTTGGTGAATTGTTGGTTGAAAAGTATTCTAACTGGATCGTTGTGGCTCAGTGTTTCTCCTGGGGTCCGTTCTTCGTACCTCGTACATCTGAGATGATTTGACAGATCCCAGATCTGCTAATCGTGATAACTGATCTCTGGCTAATTTGGTTCTTCAAACAAATTTGCGGATTGGATTGAAATATCTGGATTAAGTAATCTGAGATTACTGCGCGTTCTTGTGTTCACTGAAGAGGGAAGATCCACCGATACTCCACCACAATGCAGCGACTGGCTGGCGGCAAGACAACGTAATGACATCATATAATTAAAAAAGCCACCTGGCAAAAAACTTGAAAAAAAAAACTAAGAATTTCTGGAGGAAACAGCCAAACGACCAAACCAACATAAAAGTGATAACAGATAAGAAAATATACATTCACGATTTTTAAGTCAATTTGAAGCAGATTTGTTGCGTGACAGCATTAATTAAAGTTTCAAGATCAAATGATCTGCATCTCCTGCGCTGCATCAAGCCATCCCATAATATCCGTTCATCACTCAAATTAATGCACGGCTCAGATTACCTGTACACTGTGTGTGTAAGACTCCAATAAAACTATAAAGTAAATATTCCTGATGTTTAAACATAACTGATTACTAATTTTTTAACAGACGTGTTAAAATACGGTTATTTTAAGTTAGTTAGTTCTAGCACTCCGTCCGCTTTAAATAAAGTAGAATGGATTCATTTAAATTATTTATGAATGACAGGCAACACTGACAGTGACAAGGCAATCTTTATTTGAACTAATCATATCATTTATTTAAATGAATTATGTAGAGTGTGAAATAAAACCGGCGTCTCTAACCACAGTTTAGGCTACTATAAATATAAAGACACATTACATTTATTGAAATGCATTAAATTAAATAATCAAACAATTGGAAATTTTGTTTGGGGATTGTTTTATGTACGTGCGCTCTCGGCTCACTGATCACGATAACATCGTATTTCTGCGGAGACGATTACGCCGCCTCCTGATGGTAACTGGGGTCATGTTGGTCATGATGGGTACCAATGACATAAATAATAAAAGAAATTCATTTCTAACTGTTGTCTCTAACCATAGTTTAGGCTACTATAAATATAAAGACGCATTACATTTATTGAAATTAAATTTAAAAAAAATTATAAAAATCAAACAGTTGGAAATTTAGTTTGGAGATTGCTTTATGTATGTGCACTCTCGGCTCACTGATCACGATAACATCGTATTTCTGCATGAACGCAGTTCAATAAATTCACGTAGTTGTCCTCAACAACTCAACATTTCCATTTATCGTGAAATTAGACATGGAAAAGGGTAGGGTTATTTCAGGTTTAGGCTTGGAGGTGAAATTATGTTTCACTTTGGTTGTCAAGGTTCTAGATGTCAGTGTGTCATTGCATGCCCTCCTCTCTGACAAAGATGGGAAATCATTCGAATATACCGGATTTCTACTGATACAAAGCTTAATGCTAATTGCGTAAGTATCCCTTTAATACCTGCTCTGAGACACATCAAACTTGCAACACTGTATCGTGTCCAGCGGTAGACTGAACAGAGGCATAAAACTCCCGCAATGTCTCATTTAAAAGAGAAGCAGAGTAGGTCTCGACATCACAATTGTTCTCGTCTTTGGCGCAAAAAGTCACTGAAAGGGTCAACGGCCCATTTAGTTGTCTTTTTCATATTGACCTCATCTTTGTCGTCTTCTATCTTATCTAGCTCTGCCGGTGTTAATTCTTTGTGCCGCTTTTTGTCAATCAAAGTCTTCTCCAAATCTTCCATTTCGTCTTGTGCCTGGGCCCATTTCTTAAAATTGCCATATTCACCGTACAAATTAAACGATATGCAAAAATCATCCATTTAGCCTACCTAAATAAACGTTTTAATATACGTCTCTCACACTGTAACTGTGTTACTATGGTTACCAATGTTTATAGTGGTGGATTAATTTCTAACTGTAATCAAACTGACTGGAACTACCTGTGCATTAAATGGTTTTACTGCACACCTTCCAGACAATCAGAATCGAGTATTTAAACAGACCAAGGTATAAATATGAAGAACCAATCATATATTAGAAAATGATGTAATGAATCCCATTTGCTATGCTCCTATTCTATAAAAACGGTCCTCCAGCTCAGATTAAAGCATATTTGAAGGCATTGTCTATAGTGTGTCGGTTAGTGCTGCGCAGCAGGTTAGTGGAACACTAGAGACCTTATTCCTAAGTGATAGTGTTCAAAAAGTTTGAGACATCGGCCAAACAGGTAATCTACCACAGCCTTTAACTGTAAAGTCCCCTACAGCAGTCGAAATGATGGGGTTGTGTGACACAGTTTTAAGAGTGACGTGTTAAGAGAGGGTTTTTAGTAAAACGCTGCAGAGCTTCTGGCCCGACAGTGGGACTTTTTAGGTTACAAGACCGACTCTCTAACCATAAGGCCACACTCACTGAAAGCCCTGGCTTAACCGCACTGGCGAGAAAGTGGTAAAGCGGCTATTGCCAGATCTCCACGTCTCTGTAACTTTTGAATCAAAAGCCTGTTTCTGTTTATTATTTTGTGCAGGCCTACACGGTTTAACGCATTTTATTTGATAGAGATTTACACTTCTGTTGACATGTAAAAATGTAAATAGTTCATTCTTCATTTGACTAATCAATACACTGAATCTAATTCTGACTCTGGCTTCTTCACTCCTCTCGAGTCACTGGACATTATTTGGGAATTCAGGCCTCTAAGGTGATTTAGTACCATAACAATCCTCAGCACATTATTCAGTCTCTCAAACATGAGGTGTTTCCTGTCTGTGAGATTCATTCCACACTGATGACATATAAAACCAGTTCTCTCATACATGAATACTCATGTGGTAGTCCAGGGCTATTTTATACCTAAAACTTTTCCCACAGTGTCCACATGTGAACGGCTTCTCTCCAGTGTGAACTCTCACGTGCCGGTTAAGGACTCCTTTTCACTTGAATTTTTTCACATTATTTTTCTCACATTTGCTACGTGAATGACTTTGTATAGTATTTTGATTCTCTTTCGCACGGATAAGAAAAAAAGCAAGTTGGTCGCGCCAGCGTGATCGTCAACCTCTAGGGCAGTGGTTCCCAACCGTTTCTACTCGAAGGCCCCCTCCTCTCTGAATCAATACTGCAAGGTGGGTTGATGTCATCAGTGAACGAACTTTCTGTCAGAACAAGCAATCATGTCTATGGAGCTGATGCCCATGTGTATAAACACCACTGATACTCACAAACTTCTCCAAAACACGCTTCTTCGTCGAGCATCCGTTATAAAACACTTGCATGCAGAAATACGATGTTATAGTGATCAGTGAGCCAAGAGTGCATATACACGGTTTGCTTGGGTATCAATAATAACATGCTCGCGCGTGCCTATAACGGATGACTCCTGTACGTCACTGCAATCGTCTTTACCTTCATTACAGTCGTCATCCAAACAAAACTTTATTCAGTGAGCCGAGAGCGCACATGCACGGCTTGCGCATCAGTTATAACAGACACGCACGTGCCTACTATGTCACTGCAATCGTCTTTACCTTCATTACAACTGTCATCCAATCAAAACTTTTTAGCGACACTGGTTTGCTTTATCCAACTGAAATGTGTAGTTTGCGAATCCTGTGTTCATGAAGCGGTTGGGTGTTTTGAGCCGCCGCTCAGTCTGTTTCACACAGCGCGATTAGAAACACCTTGGGCTGCTCCAAATCCAAAACAATCACAGAATACATACCAGAGAGGTGGTTCTTTGCTGTAATTTATCTTTTTTTAATTTATATAATTTATCTTTTATTATTTAACTTTATTTAATTATTTAAATTAATTTTAAGTTATCTCGCAGCCCACCCGGAGGATCACTGAGGCCCCCTAGTGGGCCCTGGCCCACAGGTTGGGACCCACTGCTCTAGGGGGTTAAGGTTACTTTATATCTGAAACTCTTTCCGGCTTCACTCTAGAGTGAATTCTCAAGTGTTTTGTAAGATGTCCTTTCTGATAGAAACCCTTTCCACACTGAGGGCATGGGTAGGGTTTCCCTACAGAGTGAATTGCCAAGTGGTCTTTAAAATGTCCTTTCTGACTGAAACTCTTTCCACACTGAGAGCAAGTGTAAGGCCTCTCTCCAGTGTGAATTCTCATGTGGACTTTAAGGTTTCCTTGTCTATTGAAACTCTTTCCACACTGATGGCAGGTGAAAGGCTTCTCTCCAGTGTGAATTCTCATGTGGTCTTGAAAGTTTCCTTTAAAACCGAAACCTTTTCCACACTGACGGCATGTGTAGGGGCTCTCTCCAGTGTGAATTCTCAAGTGGATTTTAAGATGTGCTTTCTGACTGTAACTATTTCCACACTGAGGGCATGTGTAGGGTTGCTCTCCAGAGTGAATTCTCATGTGGTTTTTAAGATGTCCTTTCTGATTGAAACCCTTTTCACACTGAGGGCATGGGTAGGGTATCGCTCCAGAGTGAATTGCCAAGTGATCTTTAAAATGTCTTAAATGAGTGAAACTCTTTCCACACTGAGAGCATGGGTAAGGCTTCTTTCCGGTGTGAATTGTCATGTGGACTTTAAGGTTTCCTTTTCTATTGAAACGCTTTCCACACCGTTTGCAGCGGTAAGGCTTCTCTCCAGTGTGAATTATCATGTGGGCTTCAAGGGTTCCTACTTTACTGAAACTCTTTCCACACAGATGGCAGATTAAATTACTTCTAGTCCCAGTGTGTTGAGCCATATTTTGTGAGGAAGTGTTTTTGGTCTGTGAGCGAGTAAAAGGTTTTTCTCCAGTAAGGAAGTCATGATGATTGTTATATTGAGCTTTCTCTTCCATTTCATTCAGTACTTCACTCTCCTCTTTCAGTGCCATCAGGTCTAAGGCGGAAAAAAAAAAGGAAAAAAAAGTTAACACCAATTTAATGGCACAAAGCAACAGACATCCAAGCAGAACAAAAGAAAAACAATGATATAAAAATAACCAACATGCGACAATTTAATGTTTAAATATCAGCGTTTTAATTATTATTAATGTTTAATTTTCAGAGAAACAGTATTTGTGAAGAATTCCTATCATTGCATAGAAACTTTTTGTTGAAGTTACAAATGACCTACTTTTGCCATATGATTGCGTATCGAAGTAAAATAATGATAAATGTCTTTGAAACACAAAAGCATGTTGAATTGCACAAAAATCCATTTTTGGATGCTGAAATTCTACAATTTATCTCTTTAACAATTTATTTCGCTATACAAATTCCCTTCCACTTGGTTTTAAATTTGTCAGAATATTCAACATTGCACATCTGGGAACTGCAGGAATAGCAGTAAAGCACTGGTACGTAATCTCCATCTGCTGTTAGTTGACTGACCAGCAGGTGCTGCAAGCAGGTGTTGACCAAGACCAGAGCAACAGGTAGAGAGAATCTTTCCTTCACAAAAACTGATTTATCGAAATGGAACAAGCAGCATGTTACCATTATCAGGACCAGTTGCCTTTATATGCAGAAAAGCTGAATGAGAGACAAAAAGCTACGTTTACAGTGTTGCCAAGTCCTTGGGAATTGGGCTACTTTAAAACTGTTTTGCCGCAGGCTGTTTTTCATGTCCGCGGGTTGAAGCGACCCCAATTATGTGATATTTAGCCTCAGGAATGCGAATTTTAGCAGGGGACCCTGCCAAAAAACCCCACACATTTTAACGTGATTTTTACCGGGGATCCCCGCCCTGAAACACGACTGGGCTTGTTTTGAATAGCAATTGGGCAGGTTTTGTTGTGAAAACCTGGCAACCCTGTGCGTTTACGTTTAATTCAGAGTGTTCATGGTTTTCCTTCCTGTTTGCATGTGCTTTTCTACCACAAAGCAGATAATGTTATTCCCCCGATGCTGATGTATAGAACAAACATTACATCTGAGAAAGACCTATATTGAGTTGCTTTGTTTCAAGGGTTTTAACGATATGGTGGTTTATCATATTGTGTACATTTGATTATCTACGGTATTGGAAAAAAAAAAAATCAGACGCAGAATCTCACCTGCGCATAGGCAACAAGTTTCCACTTGACTAATCTCTAAACTGTCAGGACACCTGTTGCACCAGCTGTGCGCAAGTCACAAATAGCCTAGTTTTGATGTAAATGGGCACTAAGTTACTTATGCACTCCTAAATATTTTTTGCGTTGCACCATTAAATAGTCCCTCCAGAAAAACGTGATTATTCGATCGCAAAATTCAATGCATAATCAGCCAAAGTCTGCATATTTATGCGGGGGGGCGCGTTTTTTTCAAATACGCTGCACTTTCGCCGCATAAATTTCCGATTTCCGCACGCAAAATATGCATGATATAACAAGGGACTTGCATGATTTCATAATCCCCGCATTTTCGTTGCAAAAAACTCACATATCTTAGCAGAAAGTTGAAAAATGTTGCGTTTACTTCACACAAGAGTAGCCCATTCCCCCTATTGCCATGGGAACGTTATGAAGTGAAGCAATTACGCGGCGTGAACATCATCGAAAAGCTGCAAACTCCGCCAGTGTTAGAGACTACGCAGCTGAATCCGAAATCGCCCCTATACCCTCAATTATTTGGCATTATTTGAGGGGACAGCCATTTGTAATGGTGTTACTGAGGGCATAGTGGATGTTATTGAGTGCACTCATTCAATCCCACAGTGCACTGCAATAACGAGTGTAGCCTACAGCTGATGTACACACAGTGGCTGTCCCATTCACTCCTTCAAGTGAACTGTATTAATGGACTAACGTAGGAAATAGTGATTGAGGTTTTAGGGGGCGATTTCAGATTCAGCCTGTTTTCATTTTCACAGTGGACTTTTGTTTCATTTAGGAGTTTACAGTTCTAAGATCGCATGTTTTTGTTACCAGTGGGTTAAATCATACTAGTTTCAAAAACCTTATAGTTGTAAGTATATTAGTAGTATGTAAAGTTACAGTAAGAGACTGCACTTTGTGCATTGAAAGCACTTATTTTAACAGAAGATGTCTGTTTTGTATAGCTACCTCTGTGAAACAGGAAACACATTTTATTTTATATTTTATTTATTCATTTTTACAGAAGTTGTAGCATATTCCTTTTGTAAAGCTACAGAACTTGTTTGACTCGCCATGTGTTTATTAAGGTCTGAAATAAAACAAGATGAGAACTTAAATATTGCCAGCACTTTCTGTGATGTAGTATGCTTTCTTATCATAGGAAGTAATAAGAAATGACTCTTTACATTAAGGTAGTAGCCTAGTGAGAACAGGGTGTTGGGGGAAATCACTTTTTTTCTCTTTTTCATCAAACCGCAGTTTTTGCAAGTTCACGCAATTTCATCGCATAAAATTGCACAAATATCCCGCATATTCCATTGCATTTAAGAAAACGTGTAACCCGCAACAAATCACAAAAAAAATCTGCATTTTTCTGGAAGGACTGATTAAACTTAGTTGAAGCCTAAATCGATGTATAAACTAAATATTTACAGAAACCGCCAATCAGGAGTAACATTAACAGATAGAATAGCAGGCAGACTGAACTGCATCAACGCTCTTGTTTTACTAGACTTCGGGTCTGTCTCAATCAGCTCCCTGGTTCAGTAGTCAGGGCACTGATCAGGGAGTCAGCCCATTGACCTATGTCCTGATGAGTACCCCGACTTCTGAACCAGGAGCTGATTAAGACGCACCCTTCAATTCTTTACACGTATATGATAATGCTGACATACATGCGCTCGCATTTTAAGAGAGAAAACATGTAAATAGATTAACGTTATGTTAGCGGTTAACATGAGCCCGTCCAAAACAGCGCGCCACAGTGTGCATCTGTTCCATAGGTCCGTGTTGTGATTGTCAAATAAAATCAGTCAATCGCAAAATTACATTTGTTATTTTTTTGTTTCAGTATTTATTTTATAGATACCAATGCTACAGCCACTCTAGCGTTCCCTAATTGCATGCCAAAATGGCGGAGTTTAGGCAGTGTGACATCAACCTTCGGAGAACACCACCAGTGCAGATGCAGGTATGCTCCGTTTATAAATAAAGACATGTAGTGAATGTGACATACATAATTCACCACTGTTGTTAAATATGGTTCTATACACTGTGGAGTATAAACGCAGCACTTTATTCTTAACTGTTCAGGGATCGCGGTCGCTTTAAGATGTTCTAATGCGTGTTGATGTACCACGTAGGTTAACATCGTTATATATATATATATATATAACACACACACACACACACACACATATATACACACACATACACATATATACACACACCTAAAGGATTATTAGCAACACCTGTTCAATTTCTCTTTAATGCAATTATTTAATCAACCAATCTCATGGCAGTTGCTTCAATGCATTTAGGGGTGTGGTCCTGGTCAAGACAATCTCCTGAACTCCAAACTGAATGTCAGAATGGGAAAGAAAGGTGATTTAAGCAATTTTGAGCGTGGCATGGTTGTTGGTGCCAGACGGGCCGGTCTGAGTATTTCACAATCTGCTCAGTTACTGGGATTTTCATGCACAACCATTTCTAGGGTTTACAAAGAATGGTGTGAAAAGGAAAAACATCCAGCATGCGGCAGTCCTGTGGGGCGAAAAATGCCTTGTTGATGCTAGAGGTCAGAGGAGAATGGGCCGACTGATTCAAGCTGATAGAAGAGCAACTTTGACTGAAATAACCACTCGTTACAACCGAGGTATACAGCAAAGCATTTGTGAAGCCACAACACGCACCTTGAGGCGGATAGGCTACAACAGCAGAAGACCCCACCGGGTACCACTCATCTCCACTACAAATAGGAAAAAGAGGCTACAATTTGCACAAGCTCACCAAAATTGGACAGTTGAAGACTGGAAAAATGTTGCCTGGTCTGATGAGCCTGATTTCTGTTGAGACATTCAGATGGTAGAGTCAGAATTTGGCGTAAACAGAATGAGAACATGGATCCATCACGCCTTGTTACCACTGTGCAGGCTGGTGGTGGTGGTGTAATGGTGTGGGGGATGTTTTGGTGGCACACTTTAGGCCCCTTAGTGCCAATTGGGCATCGTGTAAATGCCACGGCCTACCTGAGCATTGTTTCTGACCATGTCCATCCCTTTATGATCACCATGTACCCATTCTCTGATGGCTACTTCCAGCAGGACAATGTACCATGTCAAAAAGCTTGAATCATTTCAAATTGGTTTCTTGAACATGACAATGAGTTCACTGTACTAAAATGGCCCCCACAGTCACCAGATCTCAACCCAATAGAGCATCTTTGGGATGTGGTGGAACGGGAGCTTCGTGCCCTGGATGTGCATCCCACAAATGAGAGTACTCACCTAAAGGATTATTAGGAACACCATACTAATACTGTGTTTGACCCCCTTTCGCCTTCAGAACTGCCTTAATTCTATGTGGCATTGATTCAACAAGGTGCTGAAAGCATTCTTTAGAAATGTTGGCCCAAGATGAGAAATTGAACAGGTGTTCCTAATAATCCTTTAGGTGAGTATACACACACACATACATATATGTATACATATATATATGTATGTATATATGCATGTATGACCATAGGAAAATGAGAACCACTGCCCTATATGCCATTCTGTGTTATCCTTATATCTCTTTCAGACTGACCTTCAAAAAAAAAAAAAAAAAAAAAAGTTACTGTTAGTATCTTCTAAGGTTGAATGCAGCATTAGTATTTGTCTGGTCATGTGATCTCAACACGTCTGACCCACTCAAGGTCAAATAGAAGCGCTTTAATTCTGATTCTTCAAAACTATCAATCATTTCTGTAGAGCTGGACATTTTAATGATCAAATGACTGAGTTCATCTTTGAGAATGAAACCAACCTGTTTGTTCCTCAGTATCTTCATGTTTCACACTGAATATTTCTTCAATCTTCACGTCTTCATGGTTCAAACTGAATATTTCCTCAATCGTTATGTCTTCAATCTCCTCTTTAATAAACGCCATCTTTATAATAGTGTCACATGGATCTGTCGCTTCAGCAGGAGTTTATCTGTGTGTTTGTCCTGTTTAAGATGAGAATAATTAACAGAAAGAAGAACACTCAAAACTAAATCTCTGAGAGTCTCAATCAGCTCTAGTTCAGTCTCTGGTCAGAGAGTCAGAGAGAGTTAATGGACTTCAATTAGACTAAAAACACTCAAAACTAAATCTCTGAGAGTCTCAGTCAAATCATCTGATTAGACTAAAATTAGACACTCAAAACTAAATCTCTGAGAGTCTCAGTCAGCTCTAGTTCAGTAGTTCAGTCTCTGATCAGAGAGAGTTAATGGACTTAAATCATCTGATTAGACTAAAAACACTCAAAACTAAATCTCTGAGAGTCTCAGTCAGCTCTAGTTCAGTAGTTCAGTCTCTGGTCAGAGAGTCAGAGAGAGTTAATGGACTTAAATCATCTGATTAGACTAAAAACACTCAAAACTAAACCTCTGAGAGTCTCAGTCAGCTCTAGTTCAGTAGTTCAGTCTCTGATCAGAGAGAGAGAGTTAATGGACTTAAATCATCTGATTAGACTAAAAACACTCAAAACTAAATCTCTGAGAGTCTCAATCAGCTCTAGTTCAGTAGTTCAGTCTCTGGTCAGAGAGTCAGAGAGTTAATGGACTTAAATCATCTGATTAGACTAAAAACACTCAAAACTAAATCTCTGAGAGTCTCAGTCAGCTCTAGTTCAGTAGTTCAGTCTCTGTCTCTGAGTCAGAGAGAGTTAATGGACTTAAATCATCTGATTAGACTAAAAACACTCAAAACTAAATCTCTGAGAGTCTCAATCAGCTCTAGTTCAGTAGTTCAGTCTCTGTCAGAGAGTCAGAGAGAGTTAATGGACTTAAATCATCTGATTAGACTAAAAACTCAAAACACTCAAAACTAAATTCTCTGGACTTAAATCATCTGAGAGACTAAAAACACTCAAAACTAAATCTCTCTCAGTCAGCTCTAGTTCAGTAGTTCAGTCTCTGGTCAGAGAGTCAGAGAGTTAATGGACTTAAATCATCTGATTAGACTAAAAACACTCAAAACTAAATCTCTGAGAGTCTCAATCAGCTCTAGTTCAGTAGTTCAGTCTCTGTAAGAGAGTCAGAGAGAGTTAATGGACTTAAATCATCTGATTAGACTAAAAACACTCAAAACTAAATCTCTGAGAGCCTCAGTCAGCTCTAGTTCAGTAGTTCAGTCTCTGGTCAGAGAGTCAGAGAGTTAATGGACTTAAATCATCTGATTAGACTAAAAACACTCAAAACTAAATCTCTGAGAGTCTCAAACAGCTCTAGTTCAGTAGTTCAGTCTCTGTAAGAGAGTCAGAGAGAGTTAATGGACTTAAATCATCTGATTAGACTAAAAACACTCAAAACTAAATCTCTGAGAGTCTCAATCAGCTCTAGTTCAGTAGTTCAGTCTCTGGTCAGAGAGTCAGAGAGAGTTAATGGACTTAAATCATCTGATTAGACTAAAAACACTCAAAACTAAATCTCTGAGAGTCTCAGTCAGCTCTAGTTCAGTAGTTCAGTCTCTGTAAGAGAGTCAGAGAGAGTTAATGGACTTAAATCATCTGATGAGACTAAAAACACTCAAAACTAAATCTCTGAGAGTCTCAGTCAGCTCTAGTTCAGTCTCTGATCAGAGCGAGTTAAATGGACTTAAATCATCTGATTAGACTAAAAACAAAAACTAAATCTCTGAGAGTCTCAGTCAGCTCTAGTTCAGTAGTTCAGTCTCTGTAAGAGAGTCAGAGAGAGTTAATGGACTTAAATCATCTGATGAGACTAAAAACACTCAAAACTAAATCTCTGAGAGTCTCAATCAGCTCTCTGTAGTTCACTTAAATCATCTGATTAGACTAAAAACACTCAAAACTAAATCTCTGAGAGAGTTCAGTCTCTGGTCAGAGAGTCAGAGAGAGTTAATGGACTTAAATCATCTGATTAGACTAAAAACACTCAAAACTAAATCTCTGAGAGTCTCAGTCAGCTCTAGTTCAGTAGTTCAGTCTCTGGTCAGAGAGTCAGAGAGAGTTAATGGACTTAAATCATCTGATTAGACTAAGAACACTCAAAACTAACAAGAGCAGTTAGCTATGTAATGATCTTTTGAAATTGCGATTGTTCTCATCGAATCACTGAATCATTTGTTGTGAATCAATTGAATGAAAGCGCCGTTTCTCTCGTCATTCGCCAGAGATTGAATTCATGTTTAAACCGATATTACTCATGCATTTATGTTACTTTACTCACACAATGTTGATAAATTGTAGATATAGCAATGCAATGTTACATTAAATGATGCATCGTTCATTTTGCGTTGCATTAAACCGCTTCTATCGTTTTAAATAAACGTAAAAGATTAAAACACAAGCCTTTCTTCTGCTGAATCACAACAGATGCAGGAGCGCGGCACAGCCTTATGACGTCACACAACCACACCAAAATAAAAGTCTTGTTCACAGTCTGTTGCGTCTAAAATCACAAAAGTGCAGTTTACATAGATTTTATATTATTATTATTATTATTATTATTATTATTATTATTATTATTATTTTTTAAGAGAAAAAAAAGAGCCTACATTCAGAGTTGAATGTATTATTGAAGTGCATTTAATAACACAATGGAAAATTAATGATACAGTTCACATTTAGAGTTAAACTATAAAAGCTTAAGCAATAACACAATGCAGCCATTTAATTTGCCTTATTCAAGTAGGGTGAATACAGGTAAAGTGGGACACTTTCTGATAATTTACCTTCCACATAATTTTTATTATGATCCAAATGTCTTAGCCCCTCATATGATGCTATTTTAAATAGTTTAAGAGCTCTACTAATACTATACAGAATAAAAAAGAAAGAAACATTAAACACAGGATGGATGACTCTTCCTCAAACACACATCGACCCCAAACCACATTTTTCCAGGCGCTACTGTCAAACTGGAACACCTTTAATGGCAAACTGGGACACTCAACTCAAACACTTTAAACAATTGTTCAAGTGTAGGCCTACTGAATTAAATATACTATAACAATATAAACAACAAAATAACAATATAAACAACAGTAATAAACATCCTTTTTAAGGGATAGCAGTTTCACCCTCTTCCTCCCTCCCTCCCTCCCACAATATTTTGCATTTAATTTAATTTATTTTTTATATAGATTTACATTTTAAACAAAAAAAGAGGAACCTTCATGAACATATCATCTTATAGGCTTATTCATTTCACACAGGCTAAATTTCATTACTGCTTTTTCTATGGTAGTTTAGTCTACGCATCAATGCAGCCAGTGCAAGTGAATGCCTTCCGGTCTTCAATGATGCCATTCTCCTCACCACACGTCTCATGGAACCAGTCCTCGCAAACAATGCACATGATCCAGTCTTCTTGGGATAATTTTCATCTCCAAATATTGCACTTGTCCTGGCCATCCGAGCTTGTACCCTCCATCTTTCTTGGTTTTTTCTTTTGGCAGTCTTTGTTTGTTTTTTGAGGCAATGCATGAAAAACGTTCATCACTGGTTAGGTAGTAAGAGGGTGGTTTGGACCTCTTTCTCGTCTGGCCTCTCTCTCTCTCTTTGGAATTGAAATTAGTGTGGAGAACAGTGGCCTCTGTTAGTGTATCCTCCCCTACTGACACTTCTGCCCCAATCCAATCAGGCATCTTCGGCTTCAGTGGCCTTTCGGTGGTCAAACTTGGCTCATACACATTGGGGTGTATGGCCATGGGATTTACTGGGTATATTCCAGTCCCCCTGAAGCCAGCTTGGGCAGTCTGGACTGTGGCTGCCCTCCTCCATGCCCTCCCAAACATGGAAAAAAAACTCCCCCTTAAGGAGCTTTCTCCCTCCTGTAAGCCGCATGAAGCTCCGTCCCTCCTCATTCCAGTGATGTTTCAGGGACTTAAAGAGGGACTTGTCCGCTGGTTGCAGACAGTGGGTGGTGTGGGAAGGATAACACACCACATGTACCCTATGTGACTGCATGAGCCTCAGGAATTCGATGTTGAATACATGACTGTTGAGCCTGTCCAGCAGAAGCACATGTGGTCTGAGGTCATCTTTAGGGAGCATGTCCACAAACTGCTTCCCCCAATCCAAAAACAGGTCAGTTGTTATCCAGCCGTTATCGGACACCTTCACCACTGTGTTGGGGGTAACATTATAAAGCCACTCTGCTTTTTTAGCCTCTTGGCTTTGAAGATGATCAAGAGAGGGCCGTAGTCCCCTAAAGCATTAAAGCTGGCCAAAGCTGTTGTCGTCTCCCCCTTTTTGCCTGATGTGACCTTGTAGCAGGCACTCTGAAATCACAGTGGCTGATAGAAAATGGTCCTGCACTCCTGTCTCGTCACAATTCCAAATGTGGGAAGGCACATCCTTGATTCCCAACTCAGTAAGGAGATCTTGATACTGCTGGAACCATTTCTCAATTGTTGTGGGGTTAATCCCTGCTGATTCTGGAGCACAGAGGGCCTCCGGTTTCCTTTGGCTGAGGTCAGGATTTCGGCGCATGAAAGTTTCAAACCAGTACTGCCCAGCCCTCTTCTTTTTTTCTGAAAATCCAGGCAAGTTGTTTGCGTGTGCGTACTGGTAGGCAAGCGACTGGATCTCCTTTCTTCCAAGTGGGAAACCTCTCTTGGAAAGGTTCTTGATCAGCCTAACCAACTCTGCCTCACTCTCACTAGGCAAGACTGGTTTGTGACTCGAAGCATGCTTGTAGCCTTGTACCTAATTCTTGACCCGCAGCAGGAGGGTGCTTTTTGGCATGTTCCATGCACGTGCAATCAAGTTGTGGAGCCTGCCCTGCCTCCACCTGCTCCCTATACTCCACTATCGCACCCTTCATCCTATCCTCACTCCATTGGTTCAACTTTTGCCCTGACTTCTGGCCTGGCCTATTCTTCTTTGCTTTCCTTATCTCCTTCCTCCCTGTTCTCATTGGATTCTGAAATAGCACCTACATTATTATTATCATAATTACTATTATTATGTCAATCTGAATTATGCTAACTAACTAATTAGCTTTGTGATTAGCATTAGCATCACAATTAGCATTAGCCCAGCTCAATATAATCAGCTGATTTAGTCTTTGCTGAAATATCTAGTTAGCTAACTAAATGTATGAGGGGTATATAAAAAGGAACTTAATTTCCCCATTAGAAATGATTTTTATTAATGAAAGCATATACATGTAAATATAGAAATTTTGAAGCTTAACTGTCCCACTTTACTCATTGTCCCACTTTACCAGTATTCACCCTACTTTTGACTTATTTTTCCATTTATACTCACATCTTCAGGAACAGTATTTGTGTTCAATGTCCCATCATCCAGACGGTTCAGCCACTAGCCTTTCCCTGAGATTTATCCACTCCAGTGTCTCTCCGGTTCATCCGCTGTCCCAGAGTCATCCATTAGTTCTGCTGTTTCTTCAACACTAGCCTTTCCCTGAGATTGATCCGCTCCAGTGTCTCTCCGGTTCATCCGCTGTCCCAGAGTCCTCCATTAGTTCTGCTGGTTCTTCAACACTAGCCTTTCCCTGAGATTTATCCGCTCCAGTGTCTCTCCGGTTCATCCGCTGTCCCAGAGTCATCCATTAGTTCTGCTGTTTCTTCAACACTAGCCTTTCCCTGAGATTGATCCACTCCAGTGTCTCTCCGGTTCAGCCACTGTCCCAGAGTCCTCCATTAGTTCTGCTGTTTCTTCAACACTAGCCTTTCCCTGAGATTGATCCGCTCCAGTGTCTCTCCGGTTCAGCCACTGTCCCAGAGTCCTCCATTAGTTCTGCTGTTTCTTCAACACTAGCCTTTCCCTGAGATTGATCCGCTCCAGTGTCTCTCCGGTTCATCCGCTGTCCCAGAGTCCTCCATTAGTTCTGCTGTTTCTTCAACACTAGCCTTTCCCTGAGATTGATCCACTCCAGTGTCTCTCCGGTTCATCCGCTGTCCCAGAGTCATCCATTAGTTCTGCTGTTTCTTTAACACTAGCCTTTCCCTGAGATTGATCCGCTCCAGTGTCTCTCCGGTTCATCTGCTGTCCCAGAGTGATCCATTAGTTCTGCTGTTTCTTCAACACAAGCCCTTCCCTGAGATTGATCCGCTCCAGTGTCTCTCCGGTTCATCCGCTGTCCCAGAGTCATCCATTAGTTCTGCTGTTTCTTCAACACTAGCCTTTCCTGAGATTGATCCACTCCAGTGTCTCTCCGGTTCATCCACTGTCCCAGAGTCCTCCATTAGTTCTGCTGTTTCTTCAACACTAGCCTTTCCCTGAGATTAATCCACTCCAGTGTCTCTCCGGTTCATCCACTGTCCCAGAGTCATCCATTAGTTCTGCTGTTTCTTCAACACTAGCCTTTCCCTGAGATTGATCCACTCCAGTGTCTCTCCGGTTCATCCGCTGTCCCAGAGTCCTCCATTAGTTCTGCTGGTTCTTCAACACTAGCCTTTCCCTGAGATTGATCCATTCCAGTGTCTCTCCGGTTCATCCGCTGTCCCAGAGTCATCCATTAGTTCTGCTGTTTCTTCAACACTAGCCTTTCCCTGAGATTGATCCGCTCCAGTGTCTCTCTGGTTCATCCGCTGTCCCAGAGTCATCCATTAGTTCTGCTGTTTCTTCAACACTAGCCCTTCCCTGAGACTGATCCGCTCCAGTGTCTCTCCGGTTCATCCTCTGTCCCAGAGTCATCCATTAGTTCTGCTGTTTCTTCAATCTGCCATAGATCAGCATTAAATGTATGTTGTATTTATGAGGATCTATTGACAGAAATTCAATATAATATACATAACTATGTTTTCAATAGAGTAAAGACCTTACATAATATTTTATTATGGTTTTATTACCTTAGAATGAGCCATTGCTATCTACATACATTGCGGGTACAGTGAAATCGCCGTTTTGCTCCGTTATGTTTCTACAATAGCCCTAAATGGACAAACTTTTCTACAGAGCACTAGTCACTCTCTGCTCTCTCCGACGATGACTTTTTTGTTTATAATGTGCAACACAATTATAACAGATGCCTTTTGAGAAGACTACTTGACTGTGTTACACGCCACAGCTGAAATCCACCCGCAAAAGGCGGGTTAGTGGGCGCTGATGTCAAGCCCTGATTATTATTCCACCATCAAACTAATCATGCAGCCCAAACCATAAGGCCTGATCCAATTCATCATTGTCCTCCATATACTTGGCCCAGCTATGTAAAACTGATGATGTCAAAACATATGGCTTTACAAGATGGCGGCGCGTGCACATGCAGCGGCTTCTCTCTCTCCCAACGGACCGGTGTTTTTGTGTTTTTCGTTGTGTAAATCACAGTGTTTTTGTACGTCCTTGTCGCGTCCGTTCATCTGCAAACTCAGCTACAGACGTGAGTTTCTGCTCGAGGTTGGAAAAACTACAGTCTTCAATCCAAGCTCGGCGCTCGCTCAAGATCTGCGGGATCATGGCCTTCTCCGGGGGCCTACCCCATCACCGTCCCCCACTACTGCACCTCTCCCACAGTGGAGGCGCCACAAACGGGGTGAGAGGAAACAGAAGAGGGGGAAGCGCGGAGGTATCCGTGTCAGGCTAGCCGCTAAACCACACAAGCCGGCTATCCCCACCATCATTCTCGCTAACGTACGCTCGTTGGACAATAAACTGGATGATCTTCGTCTTCTTTGCTCTACCCGGAAGACTGTAAGAGACTGTTGTGTTTTTGTGTTCACGGAAACATGGCTCAACAACAGCGTTCCGGACTGCGCCATTCAGCTCGATCGGCGCACATGCCATCGGGCGGACAGAGTGCTCGTCGAGGGAGGTAAGACCCGCGGCGGCGGACTCTGTGTTTACACCAATGATGCGTGGTGCCGCGATGCTGTTGTGGTCTGCAAACACTGCTCATCCCTGGTGGAGTTTATGATTATTAAATGTCGGCCGTTTTATCTACTGCGGGAATATTCAGCTATTATACTTGTTGCTGTATACATCCCCCCCAGCTCCAACAACAACAGGAGTGAGGCACTGAATAATCTTTATAAACACATCAGTGATCAGCAGACAGCCCACCCAGATGCTTTTCTCATCTTGGCTGGTGATTTCAACCATGCAGACTTAAAGAGTGTGCTTCCAAAAATTCATCAGCACATTGACTTCCCAACACGTGGAAACAACACTCTGGACTTTGTGTACACTACACAGAGAGGAGCTTACAAAGCCCTTCCCCTCCCCCACCTTGGTGCTTCAGATCACATCACTGTTATGTTAATGCCAGCATACAGACCACTTGTGAAAGCCACCAAACCAGTCCAGAAGCAGATTCAAGTCTGGCCTGAAGGGTCATCAGAGGCTCTTCAAGACTGCTTTGACACCACTGACTGGGACATGTTTAAACAGGCTGCAACCTACCACAACACCACAGACCTCCAGGAGTACTCTGAGACTGTTACTTCTTATATCACCAAGTGCATTGAGGATGTAACAGTCACAAAGACCATCACCGTCTGGCCCAACCAAAAACCGTGGCTGACAGGAAATGTCTACAGACTTCTGAAGACGCGTAACGCTGCCTTCAGAGCTGGAGATGAGGTGGGCCTGAGGACAGCAAGGGCCAACCTGTCACGCGGCATCAGGAAGGCTAAGAGACAGTACTCCAGGAGGATAGCCCATCGTTTCAGTGACAGCAGAGACACAAGGAGCCTGTGGCAAGGGATTCAGACCATCACAGACTATAAGCCCCCTGCATGGACATGTGATAGCTCCACCCCCCTGCTGAATGAGCTGAACACTTTCTTTGCTTGCTTTGAAGCACACAACAGCACCACTGCACAGAAGTCACCTCCTCCTCCCGATGACCAGATGTTGTCACTGCCCAGGGACAGCGTGAGAAGATCCCTCAGCAGGGTCAACGCACGCAAAGCTCCAGGTCCTGACAACATTCCTGGACGTGTATTGAGAGACTGTGCAGAGGAACTCACTGATGTCTTCACAGACATCTTCAACATCTCACTGAGTCAAGCTGTCGTCCCCACATGCTTCAAAGCAACCACCATCATTCCAGTCCCTAAGAAATCATCTCCATCCTGCTTCAACGACTACCGTCCAGTTGCACTTACCCCCATCCTTATGAAGTGCTTTGAGCGGCTAGTCATGCACCACATTAAGTCTGTCCTCCCCCCCTCCCTGGACCCCTACCAATTTGCATATCGGTCTAAACGCTCGACCGATGACGCCATCGCCACTACCGTCCATTCAGCACTCACACACCTGGAAAATAAAGACACTTATGTCAGAATGCTGTTCATAGACTTTAGTTCAGCATTCAATACAATGATCCCTCTACAGCTCACTCAAAAACTGTCACAGCTGGGACTCAGCACATCAATGTGCAACTGGTTGCTGGACTTCCTGACGGGAAGACCTCAGGCAGTTCGGGTCGGCAGTAACTCATCCAGCCCCATCATCATGAACACTGGAGCCCCTCAGGGATGTGTGTTGAGCCCCCTCCTTTTCACTCTGCTGACACATGACTGCACACCCATACACAACAGCAATCTCTTCATCAAGTTTGCGGATCTATTACACGACCGTAGTTGGTCTCATTAGCAACGATGATGAGACAAACTTCAGGAGCGAGGTGAGCCGCCTGGCCAGGTGGTGTGGCGACAACAATCTCTCTCTGAACGTGGAGAAGACGAAGGAGATTGTTGTTGACTTCAGGAGAATGCACACCCAGCATGCTCCTCTGACCATCAACGGTGTGACCGTGGAAAGGGTGAGGAGCACCAAATTTCTGGGTGTACGTGTCACAGAGGACCTCTCCTGGACCGCCAACACCACAGCACTGACCAAGAAAGCACAGCAGCGACTCTACTTTCTCCGTAAGCTGAGAAGAGCCGGAACCCCAGCCCCCATCATGTGCACCTTCTACAGAGGCACCATCGAGAGCATTCTGACCAGCTGACCAGGTGTGCATTCTCCTGAAGTCAACAACAATCTCCTTCGTCTTCTCCACGTTCAGAGAGAGATTGTTGTCGCCACACCACCTGGCCAGGCGGCTCACCTCGCTCCTGAAGTTCGTCTCATCATCGTTGCTAATGAGACCAACTACGGTCGTGTCGTCCGCAAACTTGATGAAGAGATTACCACTGTGTGGTACGGCGCCTGCAACGCATCCTGCCGTAAAGCACTTCAGCGCATAGTGAGAGCAGCTGAGAAGATCGTTGGTGTCTCTCTCCCACCCCTCCAGGACATTTATAACTCCCGCCTCTCCCGCAAAGCCCTCGTCATTGCGAGAGACCCCACCCACCCATCGCACAGCCTCTTCAGTCTGCTGCCATCAGGGAGGAGGCTACGCAGTCTCCAAGCAAGGACCAGCAGATTGAAGGACAGCTTCATTCCCCAAGCTGTCAGGGCATTGAACTCCCTCCCGACCCTCCCGACTCTGCCGACTCTCCCCTCTTCTGCCCCACGCACCTGATCTGGGAATCACCCCCCCCAGTTCTATAATTCACTTTATCCATCTTTTTTTTTATCTTTCTTCTGTTGTTGTTACTGTTAAACTTTTGTTGTTATTGTTATTGTTTTGTTGTTGTTAGGCACCTAGGGTCTGAGAGTCATAGAATTTCAATTCTCTGTATGTATGTATGTACTGTACGTATGGCAGAATTGACAATAAAGCTGACTTTGACTTTGACTATGGCTATAACACAGTGTTAGAACTGCTCCTAAAAGACCTCAAATCCTTGGAAGAACATGGAATTTTCATACCACAGCTAGGGAAGCTGCTCATGGTTTAGCAGGCTTCAAGTTTTTCAGGGCATTATACTTGTTGATTTTTACTGCAAGCAAACTAGACATTCAGTTAAAAGATAAAATAACAGATGCTTTCAGCCTCAGAACAAAAGCTCTCCACGTTGCTCACGTGAGGTCAGCTGAAGATAATGGTACTGGTTGTTTTGGAGTTGCTTTCTCATTTTGATGTTCTAACTGGTTACCCTCCAGATATTGTACGTGTTGAGCTTGCACCAGTGTCTTACACTGATAATATCGAAAAAGTATATTACTTTGAATGAAATCAACAAATCAATTTTAGACTAACAAGACTAATAAGCCTCATGTTTTGTCTCAACATCTCTCAAGTAGAAAAACAATATCTTGTGGGATATTGAACAATCAGGTTTGACGCAAAGCACAGCTTCTTTAAGCTGTTAACTGTCACACCCATTTTTGAGTGTAGACCTGTAAAGGCAATGTCGAAATTCAAATGAATGTAATTCTGGAACACTTTGGAATATAAACCTCATTGCAGAACCGTGGGAAGCAGGAGCAGCAGGTGGTGGCATCCAATTAGCAAGCTCACAAACTAGAGCTTCTCAAAATTCTCTCTGGTTATTTGCCCTCTTGTTCTGCAGTGCAGCCAGCTGCTCGTGGACAATAAATGAATTTACCACCACAGTGTCCAAAAAGTGGTCGAAAAAAGTGTGGTACCACTTTCTAGTTTTCCGCAGCACTGTGTAATACCCAATGAGGGCATCGGACACATACATGGGGCAAACATAAGCAATACATAAAATATTAACATTTCTGCATTTCCAGCAAATCTGCAATTACAGAAAATAAATTTGACTCACTTGTTGTAGTCTAACACTGCAGTAGGAATGGGAACAGTCTTTTCTGTCCATTTCCCATCTGGAGTTTTGACCTTCCTTTGCACAGTCTGGTCTCCATTGGCTGAATGAAAGGAGGAACACATCAGGACTTCACTTGTGTCCTTCCGTTCCAAAAAGAGAAGTTGGTCATCCCTGATCCACCATGCTTCCACAGAGTGCAGTTTTTGACAGCTTATTGAGAGTGGTTTTAGGGAAACCCACCCTGCTACATCTGATGGTGTAACAGACCCAAATATTTTTGTGAGGAGGTCTCTAAACAGCGTTGGGCTAGTGTAGAAATGATCTACATATAGCTTATAGCCTGACCCCAAGACTTTCTCATTTACCAGATTCATCACTGAGTCGTAGCTCAGCCCCTTGATCTGTTGGCTCTGAGCTACGGTGGATTTGCCTTCATAAATAAAGATATCTCAGGTATAGGCATGGATGTAGAAACTTTCCCCAGAAACTAGGCACTTTGGGGTGGTACTCGGTGTGTTTCGACCACAGGGACCAGGGTCTAAATAAAGTAAAATTTTTTATAAAAATAAAGCCGAAGGGGGGTATTATTTATTCTCCACTGAGGACATTCATAAGAAACTACTTTAATCAGGACACTCATATGACATTCCTCAAAAATATAATTCATTTCTGTAGAGCTGGATTTTAATCAGGATCAAATGAGTTCAGCTTTGAGAATGAACCCAACCTGTTTGTTCCAAGGGGGTAATCCACCACCCGGAAAATGTACCTTCCATAGGGGCAGCCATTGCTAACCAAGCCATCACCTGCTGTTAGCATTCCATTGACTCCCATTCATTTTGGCGTCACTTTGACAGCGAATAACTTTACATCTGAGGCGTTTAAAGGGTCTTAAAGAAACATGGGTTTTAAAGCAACATGCACCCAGTTAATCGGGATGATTAACTGATGTCAAGCTGGAATCACGAATTGGCCTAGTGTTATGAGATCGCTAAAGTTGAACTGAATATGCTAATATGCTCAGAGTTGTTTTAACCCTCTGGTACTCTTCATTTGGGGGTTACACTAGTTATCTTCCTGGTCATTAGTGACCGGACACCTAAAAATTAAACTTCCTCCACCCCAGTAAAACCAATGTAATTTATTTTTCTTCAATAATGTTTTTTCTATTTTCTTTTGTATTTTGAGATGATTTGATGGTACTCACTAGAGGCCTCTATGGAGAGGCTTGTGAAGATTCAAGAGTTCAAGATTCATGAGTTTTATTTGTCACATACACAATTATATACAGAATATACAACCGGCAGTGAAATGTAAAAAGCCCCGTGTGAGGCTCGAACTCACGACCTTCAGATTATGAGACTGACGCGCTGCCTAACTGCGCCAACGAGGCATGTATTCACTAGTGAATTCACTAGGTCTGTTTTGAACGCATTTAATGATTTTTTTAGATGGACTTGAATATATATTTAAAAAATAATATATATATTTATTTATTTTTTTGTTAGAAATAGTGATTTAAAGTGTTAGATTATGCATTAGGATTATAATAATAATAATAATTATGTATACATTTGTAGATTGTACACACAAAAATTCTGTGAATTTTTATGCTTTTTGCAGATTTCCCATTCATTTCCTATGGTGGTCATTTGTGACCAAAGAGCACATGTGGGAGTATTTTTCTTACGACCACTTACCATGCTCGAATCATGCCCTCAATTTTTTGTGTGTTCACAGTCCTAATGCCATAAAAGTCACCAAGTTTCATATTCTGAAAAAGCTGTGATTTTTAAAAATTCAAAATGTGGTTCATAGGTTCAGTAGTTCATATGTGTGCGTGTGTGCGAGTGGGTGTGTCAATATCACACTCTTGATGTTTTAGAGTGTCACCCCTTTACTGCTGTGTACTTCTTTTCAGCATTGTGGCCGATTTGTAGATTGTACACACAAATATTCAGTGAATCTTTGTGTTTTTGCCGATTTCCCATTCATTTCCTATGGTCGGTCATTTTTGACCGAAGATAATGAACGTTAGTTCTTTTTTACGACCACTTAGCATGCTCGAATCATGACCTCAATTTTTTTGTGTGTTTACATACCTAATGCCAATAAAGTCACACACGAGTTTCATATCATTCCGATGAAGCTGTGATTTTTAAAAATTTCAAAACAGAAAATGTTCTGGTTAGAAATGACCGAAGAGCACCAGAGAGTACTGCACCGACATTGTGCATTGATCTGTTTGCATTAAATGCGGCTAGATTCATCTATGTAAGGGCTGTCAATTCATCACATACAACACGTAACTGAAACTAACACGACTTAACATAGTTTCAAGCTTGGAAGTGTTTTGGGCCTGTCATCTAGCAGAGCACTTTTGGGCACCCAGTGTTGAAATAACTTCCTTTTGTGATCTGACATGGCTTCCTTTCTTATGAGGAAGAACCGTAGCTGTTACGTTTCGTGACAGAAAAGACCGGAAGATCCAATAGCGAGTAGAACAGTAATTTATTACTCTCAGGTTCAACAGTGACAAAGCACAGAGAAAATTCAGATCCGCAAGAGAAAAGGTACTGTCCGATGTGGGCAAAGTGGACGACAGGTGGAAGATCCGACACCTGCGTCACGCAGGGAAGCAATGGGCACACAAAACCAGTGGAATCCAGGAATCCAGAACAAAGATCTCCCAGGAGGAAAAACACAGACAAACAGGAACCCACACGACAACTGCAACGATCTGACAACAAGGGCAAGTGAGAGACACATGTGTGTGTGTGTATATATATACACGAGACGATCAGATCCCAGCAAACAGTGACCACGCCTCTAACACAACCACACAAACAGAGAGAAATGAGACGATGAATTTATGAATCATGACAGTAGCGTTCTGTGCTCCTAAAAAGGCTGTCGTTGCATATTGCATTATAAATATGTGCTATCTATTAAAAATAAATAAAATAGTTATTTAATAAAAACAAACACAACTTATATAGTTGTAACTGTGTGCTTTTGTCTTCATGTTACTCCAGTTAATTTGACTCTATCTGTGTTTTATTCAGCTACTGTGATATCTGAATGCCTTTGTCTATTTTAGGAACTTTAGAATATCGTGTTACACCTCACTTGGTCTTTTTGTGCTAGGACGCATGTATTATGAATAAAACAGAAATGTGTATTCTCGCTTATACTCACAGCACCATATTTCGGGTATAACAAAGCTTTGTATACACAACAAGGTTCGACTTGTTATTCGACAGCAGCACTAATTTAATTCCGTACTTAATCCGACCCGTTTTACATAAAGATTGCATCCTGTATTGCAACTGAAATCGCAGCATGGGAACATGATTATTCAAATCTTTTATGAAACAGTAAGTGAGCAGAATGCGCTTCCTTTATAAACGCATGAAACTGTCAAATGCTTCAGTTCAGCTAAACTCCTACACTCCAGAGAAAACTGAAATCTGACCATGTAAACTCCTCCAATTGGTCATTGCATTCAAGCGCTCAACAGACATGTCTGTGATTAGCTCAACACTGCAAAACGTGTCATAAATGCCAACATTTGGCAGTCTTTTGAGACTAACACAATATGCAGGGGAGTGAATATAGCGAATATAGCGGGATCTCAGCTGCATTAATGTCAGACTGTATGATAATCAGACGCACAAGAGAACTTGTCCGGAGTTTTACATCAACCCATTCACATTTTGTGAATTTCTTTCAGGTTAATTTTATCACGGCTGTTGGTCAGCATGTCAAACGAACTATCAAAGACATCAGATTTTAGCCTAATTTTTAGGATTGCGATATTTGTCTCAGACTGCCAAACATGGCCAAAATCGCACAGTATGAACCTGGCTTAGGTTATCATATGATGACTCTCGCATTGATTATGACTGAAGTTTATCAATATATTGAATTATTTGTGTTCAATACAGCATTGAGAGCAGCAGCGGGACGATCACATGGCAGATATGGAAAGAAAACATTGACATTATTCACCACAACATTCTCACAAAACACTAAATGTCAGGATACATGGGCGTGGGTGGGACAAGACCCACCCAGTTTTTAAGACCAATGGTATTCATAGTTTTCAGTCACGTGACTGTCATGCTGCAGTATTTCAATCACTATAAACGGCGGGATGTTTTTAAAATGCTTAACGTGAAAAACACTATAGGGTGAGTTGCACCAATGAGGATTCAATTGCAAAGTTTAACGTTAATCTAGGATTTGTTGATATGGGTTTTATGTTAAATCGAGTTGTTGCACCACTTAATTTTAAACACAGATTAATTACACAGTAAAACCGTTATAGAGCTGATCAAGCAGCAGACGGAGGGTGAACTGACAACAGGCTAAATAATCCTTATTTAGTGCAATCCACCCTTAAAGTGCCGGGATGTACTAAAACAGTGATACAGTTTGCACCTTTTTGATTATGCATACTATATACAGGCGAGTAGAGCTATGAATTGGACCCACTCACTTTTACCGTCTCTAATTCAGTGCATGTCTGTTTGCCTACCCCTAACTATGTTAGATGCTTTATTTCCACTTTTCTAATATTTTCATAATTTTTATTGATAATAAATGCCTTTCCGATCTGATATGTGATGTAGAGTGAGTTCGACAAAAGGTGGATTCGAACCTCGGGTTGATTTGCATCAAGACTTTCTGCCATGCGTCTTCCCCCTACACTATTGTCATGACTACCAGTCCCGCAATCTCCCTCAGTAACAATCAACGGGCACCCTCGCCTGAATACTTACTGTCTCCCGAACTCCAAATCCCATGATCCCTCACTCTAGCACTGATTCCAATTGCACCTGTGAGTAATGATCACACACACAGCTGTTACTCATTCCCAGCCCTATTTAAACCACACTCACAGCACACTATATGCGAAGACTTGTTTCACTGTTGTGTACATCTCTGAGTGGGTTCCAGAAAGTTATCCTGCCTGTGTTTATGGCCTCTGCTGTATTCTGTCTTTGATTGTCTGCTGCCTGCCCATTGACCTTCTGCCTGTTTCCTGGATTTCGTATTGTCTGCTGCCTGCCCCTGACCTCTTGCCTGGCTCCCTTCTACGCCTTGCCTACACTGTCTTCACTGGTATTGGACCCTTGCCTGTTGACTTTGATTAATAAACTGTTGCAAATGGATCTGACTGAGTCTGATGAATCACAACAGCTATTGCCACTGTTAATAACTCTGTCTTCTGTAATTATGTCTGGCCCAATCAGATGTTTAGTAAACAAGGCGGGATATTTGTACCTCATGTAAATGGAATGGGGGACACCAACAATTTTTTTTTTTTTCTTCTTCTTACGCCCATGTCAGGATATTTTCTAGATCAACCAGCAAAGAAACGGCAACAATTCTGGATATTTACAGTAATCATGCCATTAATCTGGACTGAGTTCAGATCATAGTTTTCCTTCTTTCATACCTCATATATTTCTGAGTTATCTGGATTGAGCTGATCATGATTTGACTCAATCCTTGTTGTTTGTATTTAATCTCATAGTCAGTGCATCAGGTCTGTGAATTCAGTTCCGTTCAGGAGGAGCTTTATTTAAAGTAAACTGGATTAGATTAGAATTATTGTGCTCATTTTTTCACTGATCAAGAGTTTATAAACCCCAAACCCAGGATAGAGTGGCTGAGTGAATGTGGTCTGGACTGTGTGGATGAGGCTCATTGTGTCAGAGACGCTGTAGAAGGACAGAGTTCCTGCACTGGGATCCACATACACTCCTATTCTACGACTGATGGGCTTCACAGGGAGAACAGTCTCTATGTTATTGTGTCTGAATGAGTAACTGGAGGAAGTGCAGATCAAACTCCAGGACTGATCATTACGTCCAAACACACACTCTTTACCCTGTCCCTTCCTGCTAATGCTCTTATATGACACTGATATAAACACACACCCACTCCACTCAATCTTCCAGTAACAGCGTCCACACACTCTCTCTCTACACAACACCTGACGATAATAATCAAATCTGTCTGGATGATCAGGATACGGCTGGACTGTGCCAGTGACAGTAATCACCCTGTTCCTCTCAGACAGACGGAGGTGTTTATTCACTGTGTTCAGATCCAGAGTGAGCGGATGAGAATCTGATGGAGAGAAAACACATCAGAATCTTTTAATTGATCTTTTAATGTACACTGTAAAAATGATTTTTACAGAAACTTTCTGTCATAGGTCTTGAGTTCAGTTCTTACAAGTTAATTTAGGATTTTCACAAATTCATATTACAGCAGCATATCTTAACTTGATTTATGATTCTTTAACTGTCTTACAAAATCTCATCTCATCTGTATTGAGGAAATCTTGAGTTCGGTGCTCAGCTCTCAGGTCTGTTGCCAAGCAACTAATGATAATAAAGCACTTAAGAAATGTAATTCTGTGATAAATTTTGTAATGAATGAAGTTCTGACTGAAATCGCCATGGTTACCAACAGTAATAATTAAAAATAGTTTACCAGAGACGTGTGTGTGTGTGTGTGTGTGTGTGTGTGTGTGTGTGTGTGTGTGTGAGAGAGTGTGTGTATGTAAGAGAGAGAGTGTGTGTTTGTGTGTATGTATGTGTGTGTGTGTGATTTTGATTTTGTGTGTGTGTGTGTGAGAGAGAGAGAGAGAGAGAGAGAGAGTGTTTGTGTGGATGTGTGTGTATGAGAATGATTGTGTGTGTGAGAGAGAGAGAGTTCAAAAAACCCAGTATGAGTCTAATTAAAACAAGGACCGAGACGTCGCCCGGCATGGCGCAGCCGGGGCCCCACCCTGGAGCCAGGCCCGGGGTTGGGGCTCGTATGCGAGCGCCTGGTGGCCGGGCTCAGCCCGAACGAGCGACGTGGGGCCACCCTCCCGTGGGCTCACCACCTGCGGGAGGGATCATATGGGGCCAGTGCATAGTGGATCGGGCAACAGTCGAAGGCTAGGCCCCGACGACCCGATCTCTGGACACGGAAACTGGCTTTAGGGACATGGAATGTCACCTCGCTGGCGGGGAAGGAGCCTGAGCTTGTGCGGGAGGTTGAGAGGTACCGGCTAGAGATAGTCGGGCTCACTTCCACGCACAGCTTGGGCTCTGGAACCACACTTCTTGAGAGAGGCTGGACTCTCTACCACTCTGGAGTTGCCCATGGTGAGAGGCGGCGGGCTGGAGTGGGTTTGCTTATAGCCCCCCAGCTCAGCTGCCATGTGTTGGAGTTCAACCCGGTGAATGAGAGGGTCGCTTCCCTGCGCCTTCGGGTAGGGGATAGGTCTCTCACTGTCGTATGTGCCTACGGGCCCAACGCGGCAGTGCGGAGTATCCGGCCCTAATGGGGTCTCTGGGAGGGGTGCTGGAAAGTGCTCCAACTGGAGACTCCATCATTCTACTGGGGACTTCAACGCACACGTGGGCAGTGACAGTGATACCTGGAGGGGCGTGATTGGGAGGAACGGCCCCCCTGATCTGAACCCGAGTGGTGTTCTGTTATTTGATTTCTGTGCTAGCCACGGCTTATCCATAACGAACACCATGTTCAAGTATAAGGGTGTCCATCAGTGCACGTGGCACCAGGACACCCTAGACCGGAGGTCGATGATCGACTTTGTGGTCGTCTCATCTGACCTCCGGCCATATGTCTTGGACACTCGGGTGAAGAGAGGTGCGGAGCTGTCAACTGATCACCACCTGGTGGTGAGTTGGATCCGATGGTGGGGGAGGAAGCTAGACAGACTTGGGAGACCCAAACGTACTGTGAGGGTCTGTTGGGAACATTTGGCCGAGCCCCCTGTCAGAGAGATCTTCAACTCCCACCTCCGACGGAGCTTCGACCGGATCCCGAGGGAGTCTGGAGATATTGAGTCCGAGTGGACCATGTTCTCCACCTCCCTTGTCGACGCGGCTACCGGAGCTGTGGCCGTAAGGTCTCTGGTGCCTGTCGAGGCGAAATCCCGAACCCGGTGGTGGACACCGGAAGTAAGGGATGCCGTCAAGCTGAAGAAGGAGTCCTATCGGGCCTGGTTGGCTTGTGGGACTCCTGAGGCAGCTGACGGGTACAGGCAGATCAAGCAGACTGCAGCCCGGATAGTTGTGGAGGCAAAAAATCGGGCCTGGGAGGAGTTCGGTGAGGCCATGGAGAAAGACTCGGTTGGCCTCGAAGAGATTCTGGCAAACCGTTCGCCGCCTCAGGAGGGGGAAGCAGTGCCCTACCAACACTGTTTACAGTGGAGATGGGCAGCTGTTGACCTCAACTGGGGATATCGTCGGACGGTGGAAGGAATACTTTGAGGATCTCCTCAATCCCACCAACACGTCTTCCATTGAGGAAGCAGTGGCTGAGGGCTCAGAGCTGGATTCATCCATCACCCGGGCTGAAGTCATCGAGGTAGTTAAAAAGCTCCTCGGTGGCAAGGCACCAGGGGTCGATGAGATCCGCCCTGAGTACCTCAAGTCTCTGGATGTTGTGGGGCTGTCTTGGCTGACACGCCTCTGCAACATCGCGTGGCGGTTGGGGACAGTGCCTCTGGACTGGTAGACCGGGGTGGTGGTCCCTCTTTTCAAGAAGGGGGACCAGAGAGTGTGTTCCAACTACAGGGATCACACTTCTCAGCCTCCCCGGGAAAGTCTATGCCAGGGTACTGGAGAGGAGAATTCGGCCGATAGTGGAACCTCGGATTCAGGAGGAACAGTGTGGTTTTCGTCCCGGTCGTGGAACACTGGACCAGCTCTATACCCTTTCCAGGGTGCTGGAGGGTTCATGGGAGTTTGCCCAACCAATCCACATGTGTTTTGTGGATTTGGAGAAGGCATTCGACTGTGTCCCTCGTGGTGTCCTGTGGAGGGTGCTCTGGGAGTATGGGGTCCGGGGCCCTTGCTTAGGGCTGTTTGGTCCCTGTACGACCAGAGCAGGAGCTTGGTCGCATTGCCGGCAGCAAGTCGGACTTGTTCCCGTGCATGTTGGACTCGGCAGGGCTGCCCTTTGTCACCGGTTCTGTTCATAATTTTTATGGACAGAATTTCTAGGCGCAGCCAAGGGCCGGAGGGTGTCCGGTTTGGGAACCACATGATTTCGTCACTGCTTTTTGCGGATGACGTTGTCATGTTGGCCTCCTCAGACCAGGACCTTCAGCGTGCACTGGGGCGGTTTGCAGCCGAGTGTGAAGCGGCCGGGATGAGAATCAGCACCTCCAAATCCGAGGCCATGGTTCTCAGTCGGAAAAGGGTGGCTTGCCCACTTCAGGTTGGTGGAGAGTATTTGCCTCAGGTGGAGGAGTTCAGGTATCTTGGGGTCTTGTTCACGAGTGAGGGAAGGATGGAACGGGAGATTGACAGACGGATCGGTGCAGCTTCTGCAGTAATGCGGTCAATGTACCGGTCTGTCGTGGTGAAGAAGGAGCTGAGCTGTAAGGTGAAGCTCTCGATTTACCGGTCAATCTACGTTCCTACTCTCACCTATGGTCATGAGCTGTGGGTCATGACCGAAAGGACAAGATCCCGGATACAGGCGGCCGAAATGAGCTTTCTCCGCAGGGTTGCTGGGCGCTCCCTTAGAGATAGGGTGAGAAGCTCAGTTACTCAGGAGGAGCTCAGAGTAGAGCCGTTGCTCCTCCACATCGAGAGGAGCCAGTTGAGGTGGCTCGGGCATCTATTTCGGATGCCTCCTGGACGCCTTCCCGGGGAGGTGTTTCGGGCATGTCCCACCGGGAGGAGGCCCCGGGGAAGACCTAGGACACGCTGGAGGGATTATGTCTCCCGGCTGGCCTGGGAACGCCTCGGGGTTCCCCCGGAAGAGCTGGAGGAAGTGGCTAGGGAGAGGGAAGTCTGGCCGTCTCTGCTTAGACTGTTGCCCCCGCGACCCGGTCCCGGATAAGCGGAAGATAATGGATGGATGGATGGAGAGAGAGAGTGTCTGTGTGTGTTTGTGTGTATGAGAATGATTGTGTGTGTGTGAGAGAGAGGGTGTGTGTGTGTATGTATGAAAAAGATTGTGTGTGTGTGAGAGAGAGAGTGTGTTGCAAGTGTCTATCTGTGTGAGAGAGTGTGTGTGTGTGTGTGTGTGTGTGTGTGTGTGTGTGTGTGTGTCTGTGAGAGTGTGTGTAGACATACATTTTTGTAGTCCTGCTGTAATCCTGATCTCTCCTCCATGATCCACACTAGAAAACATACACAGTGTCACAGTTAATAAGTACACACACACACACACACACACACGTATTCATAATACTCCTATGAATATAACTTTAGTTGAGCTCTACTATACTATACTGTCATAACCACAGCGTGATTAAACAGTTTGCTTTTCAAACAAAAGATGTTCTGTGTATTTTCATCATGTCGCAGGGTTTCAATTAAAACCCCCATTTTACACCATGTGGGTATAAATCAACTGTGGAGGGTAACAATGTCAAATCACAAGGTAATTTGGCGAGTTATGTTTCAGAAATTTGCTAACTAAATTATATAATCTGCGCAGATTCAGCGAACATACTCAAGACTCATGAGTCAATATGAATAATAAATATAGTTGAATTGTGCAGCACTTGTGCATTTCTGGCTTACTTCGACACACCGTCACTAAGCAACTGATAAATGTGCAATGGTTTGTTTGCTTTGAAGGGAGTAGTGCAGACCCAAGAGACATAATCATGTGGGGTAACTAATCCCAGTGTAAATAAAAGAACCACCTAGCAACGAAACACATTTGCCAATGTTTTGCATACCCTGGCCTATTCGGTCCATTTGTCCTTTTTATGAGATGTCTATTTGTCTTTTTTTGTTCAGGTGGTGTTTGATGAATTTTTCTAATTTTTCTTTGAATTTATTTGTCCACCTAAAATGTATTTTTAGTGCATAGAAGGATATATTTTAAAAATAATATGATATATTCACAGTCACCTAGGCCCATTAGAGGAGGGTCATTATCTTCCCAGGTGTGAACACACATCAATATTTATGATCATTCATGCCTTTCTAACACAAAACATGTTCTACAAAATTTAAATCAATATATTGTTTGTACTGTATGTATATGTATGTACTGTATCTGTGTGTGTTTGTATGGTAGAGAGCAGAAGAAAGCAAATAAAACATTATTTTGTAGGAAAATTATGGAAATGGTTTGTGATTTATATCCTGCTGTTTGTTATATTTATTTGTTTGTTCATTGCCTTTGTGGGTTTTTCTTTTGCTGTTGTAATGTAGTCAAGACCTACCTGGAACTACTTTAGCTGTGCATTTTCCTGAAAACAATTGCACACCTAGAGCGTTCAACAACCTATCAGAATGAAGAATTCAACAGCCCTGTAGTACTGTACTACTAATCTGTACATTTCCAATAAGAACGTCTGTAAATGTATGAAAGAAATAGTGTAACTGGTTTGTAATAAGTGAAGATTGTAGGCTTAATTGTTTTTGGAGTCTTCCAAAACTATTCCTGCTCTACATACTTGAGTTTATCCAGTCTGTAGTTTGGATGGTTGAGTTTATCAGTGAGCAGCTTGACTCCTGAATCCCCTGGGTGATTGTAGCTCAGATCCAGCTCTCTCAGGTGTGAGGGGTTTGAACTCAGAGCTGAAGACAGATAACCACAGCCTTCCTCTGTCACCATACAACCAGACAATCTACAAAGACATGCAGCAACAGTCCACATGACATTAGTTTGTCAATCAGACATACTAACCTGTTCAGTTTGTAGTTGTAGCTGTTATTTTTTGTAGATTCAGTCACAAAAATGTTTGTGGAAGTCTGCCAGAGTAAAAGTATTACTTTTCTAAATGTAGTTAAGTCGTCAGACACATTTATACTTATTTATTTCATAGAAATTGTTATTTAAACATTCATACCCATTTCAACATTTCATTAGATATTATTTATTTTTAACGTTTTATAAAAACTTACTGGCAAAATAACGTAAAATAACTGTCAGAAAGTGATTACTGTACTTTTAAAATTTTATTTTTGGAATTAAAAATATATAATTTACATTTAGACAATATACATTAACAGAGTCATACAAATAAGAGTTCAAAATAAATTATTAATTTCAAGTTTTTGAAATGCATTTGGCCTGAACCCAGAGAACACCCCATGACTTTGGACGGCAAATTGCAAGGAGGGTGGGACTTTCAATGCTAGCCGGCTAAAGTTAGCATTTCCCAGATCACTTATTGCACCTTTAAGTCCGCTTCTGATTATAGCATAGTTAATTATTTTAAAACCATTCACCTCATTATCTCCAGCTGACAGTTTGAACTCTTCAGTCCATCAGAAAGAAGCTTCACTCCAAAATCTTGCACGTCATTTTTACTGAGGTCCAGCTCTCTCAGGGAAGAGTTTGAGGATTGTAGAGATAAAGACAAACTTTCACAACACTGAGCAGTGAGATTACATGTAGGAAATCTGAAGAAGAATAACACAATGTAATTGCATACAGAATATTTTAATTTTTAATAGTTAACTTACTGCAAAAAAATTAAGTATTTGAACTCCAAACCTCAGTATCTCCAGCTGACAGTTTGGACTCTTCAGTCCATCAGAAAGAAGCTTCACTCCAGAATCCTGAAGGTCATTGTTACTCAGGTCCAGCTCTCTCAGGACAGAGTTTGAGGATTGTAAAACCGAAGACAAATGTTCACAGGATTGAGCAGTGAGATTAGAACACTGTAGCCTGTGTAGAGGACAAAACAAACAGCAACAGTAATGCTTATTAGCTAGTGTTTATAATCTGGAGCATAGATAACCTGGGAAAACCTTTGACTGTAGTGATGTACGAAAAGCTAAAACAATATTCTCTTCATAAAACATCAAACCTTTTTTAAAAAAAAATCAGAAAGTATATCATCACACACATTACATTTATTCATTTTTCTGAACAGTCTGACTCTAGGCCAACAAGTCACCCATGTAAAATAAAGGCCTAATTACAAAAGACTAACAGTGTATAACAATTTAATTAAAAGGACACTCTTACAGTGCTCTTCTGGTGTTTTTTATCACTGGCAGCAGTATCATCAGTGCTTCATCAGATCTTCTGTATTTCTGCAGTTCAAACTCTTCTTGAGTCTCTTCTGACATGAGGAGCACAAACACTAGACCAGACCACTGAGCAGAGGAGAGATTCTGCACTGAAAGATTTCCTGAGCTCAGATTCTTCTGGATTTCCTCCACAAAGTCATCTTTCAGTTCACTCAGACAGTGAAAGAGATTGATGGTCCTCTCTACCGATTTTTCCTTCTCTATTTTCTTTTTGATATAGTCGGCAGTGTCTTTAACATTCTCTGTTTTGAGTTCCAGTCCTGGCAATAGTTCCTTCAGGTCACTCTGATTGGACTCCAGTGAGAGACCCAGAAGGAATCGGAGGAAAAGGTCCAGGTGTCCATTCTCACTTTGTAAAGCCTTGTTGACTGCAGCCTTATGAAGCTGAAACAGTGGCTTTTTGGACAGTTTCCATGTCAGTTTTTCTCGCCAGGATTGATGAAATAGGTCGGCTTTCTCATCTTTGCCTGTCAAAAACACATAAAGAGCAGCAAGGAATTCCTGGACGCTGAGATGTACAAAGCTGTAAATGTTTCTTGCCTTTTCCTCCTGAAACATTCGAGTGCATAACCCAGAGTACACCGTCCCTTCACTGACATCCAGTCCACATTCCTCAAGATCTTTTTTGTAGAATATCAGGTTTCCTTTCTCCAGCTGTTGAAAGGCCAGTTTTCCAAGCTTCAGAATAATCTCATCAAAAGACCTTGCATTGGCTTTAGGTTCAGGGTCATCACAGTATTTTTCTTCCATCTGTTGCTGCTGAGAAATTAAGAAGTTTGTGTACATCCCTGTGAGAGTTGTGGGAGTTTTGCCATTGCTCTCAAGTAGAGGCTGAAGAACAATGAGAGAGATCCAGCAAAAGACAGGGATATGGCACATGATGTACAGGCTCCTGAATTTCCTGATGTGACGGATAATCTTTTCAGAAACCTCAGGACTGTTTTTGATGAAGTATTGCTCTTTCTGTTCATCGTTGAATCCTCGCACCTCTGTCACTTGATCAATGTAGTTTCGGGGTACCAGACTGGCTGCTGCTGGTCTGGATGTGATCCAGATGAGAGCAGAGGGAAGCAGGTGTCTCTTGATTAGGTTTATTATTATCTTACTCACTGTTGTTTTTTCGTTTACATTTGTAAATATGTCATCTTCTTTAAAGTTTAAAGGAAAGCGGCATTCATCCAGCCCATCAAAGATGAACATAACTTTACCATCACCTTTAGGAAGAGAGGGCAATTCCTCAGGACTACTAAAGAAGTATTTGTTAAGCAGTCCCATGAGACTGTACTCTTCTTTAATCATATTCAATCTACGGAATGGAAGTGGAAATATGAAGACTATATCCTGATTTTTTGTTCCTTCAGCCCAGTCAAAGATGAATTTATTGACAGAAACAGTTTTTCCCACCCCTGCGATCCCCATTGTCAGCACTTTTCTGTTTCGTTGACCCATCTCACACTGGACTTTAAACATGTCATTACACTCGATTGGCTTCTCCTTGGCAGTCGATCGGTTGTGATTTGATTCGATCTGTATCACCTCATGGTCGTTCACTCTTCCTCCAGTCTCATTCTCCACCACATATAAATCAGTGTAAATATCATTCAGGTATTCCTGATGACCCCTCTGTGAATTACCAACCAATATCTGCTCATAGTCCAGTTTTAATTTGTTCTTCAGTCTGTGACCAATCTCTGTGTAATACCGAAGAGTAGCTTGACTGTCATCTGCAGAAAGCAAAGACTAAGTGATTGTTTTTTTATAAATTCATGCTTCTACTATATTCATTTTAATCACACTCTTACTGCAATAGAGTTTACATGCATATCTTACTCTGATTATGCTGAAGTTGTTAACATATGGTGATGGAACTGCCTTTACTAATGCTGACTCGAATGCAAAACTAACTTTCTTTTTCTAATTCCTTCCAGAGCATTTAATGGAGTCACTATTGGACTTATTCCTGTCCAAAATTATTAAAAGCTTTTTGATCAAACCGTTGACATCTAGCACACTAACGGTGTGAGGTCTCAGGCCCTTGTAAAATCATTACTAGACACTCTGTTCTATTAAATGTACTTGTATAAGATCTGCCACTATTCTTATTTTCTTGTTTCCATGTACTGGCAGTAATTGTTATTTACCCGATATCTCTTTTGAATGAGCTCCAACAGCAACACATTTATTTATATTGCCTTCAGCCTGACCTGCGTGTGAGAGAGAAAGGATCACTCACTGGGAAACATGAATCACATCAGCATAGCAAAGTTTAAGTCAAACCATCACACTGGTAAACAGTCAATCACATTACAGTCACTGTGAATTAAATTTTACCTTGCTTGTAATTGTTCTCTAGATGCTCAGCCAGATTATTCTGGTTCATCTTCCTCAGGATCTCTATCGTGATCTTCACAGCTCCTTCTGGTCTAAAACGTGCTACCATCTTATCCACAGTTTTTAACCTATCTGCATTCTCCATTTCAGACTTTGATATACACTCATGATCATTTCCTAAGCACCACTGAAACTTCTTTAGTTCGTCTTCTAGCAGTTCATTCAGTGATTTCTCAAGCAGATCTTTAACAGACGCCATCGCCCTTCACAGATTCACAGCTGCAGGACAAAAAGAAAAAGATCTGAATTAGTTTCACTCTTAACATGTGGACCTAAGTATATAAGTGTAACACTATGTATATACTCACCTAAAGGATTATTAGGAACACCATACTAATACTGTGTTTGACCCCCTTTCGCCTTCAGAACTGCCTTAATTCTACGTGGCATTGATTCAACAAGGTGCTGAAAGCATTCTTTAGAAATGTTGGCCCATATTGATAGGATAGCATCTTGCAGTTGATGGAGATTTGTGGGATGCACATCCAGGGCACGAAGCTCCCGTTCCACCACATCCCAAAGATGCGCTATTGGGTTGAGATCTGGTGACTGTGGGGGCCATTTTAGTACAGTGAACTCATTGTCATGTTCAAGAAACCAATTTTAAATGATTCGAGCTTTGTGACATGGTGCATTATCCTGCTGGAAGTAGCCATCAGAGAATGGGTACATGGTGGTCATAAAGGGATGGACATGGTCAGAAACAATGCTCAGGTAGGCCGTGGCATTTAAACGATGCCCAATTGGCACTAAGGTGTGCCAAGAAAACATCCCCCACACCATTACACCACCACCAGCAGCCTGCACAGTGGTAACAAGGCATGATGGATCCATGTTCTCATTCGGTTTACGCCAAATTCTGACTCTACCATCTGAATGTCTCAACAGAAATCAGGCTCATCAGACCAGGCAACATTTTTCCAGTCTTCAACTGTCCAATTTGCAAAAATGCAAATTGTAGCCTCTTTTTCCTATTTGTAGTGGAGATGAGTGGTACCCGGTGGGGTCTTCTGCTGTTGTAGCCCATCCGCCTCAAGGTTGTGCGTGTTGTGGCTTCACAAAATTTGCTGCATACCTCGGTTGTAACGAGTGGTTATTTCAGTCAAAGTTGCTTTTCTATCAGCTTGAATCAGTCGGCCCATTCTCCTCTGACCTCTAGCATCAACAAGGCATTTTCGCCCACAGGACTGCTGCATACTGGATGTTTTTCCCTTTTCACACCATTCTTTGTAAACCATAGAAATGGTTGGGCGTGAAAATCCCAGTAACTGAGCAGATTGTGAAATACTCAGACCGGCCTGTCTGGCACCAACAAGCATGCCACGCTCAAAATTGCTTAAATCACCTTTCTTTCCCATTCTGACATTCAGTTTGGAGTTCAGGAGATTGTCTTGACCAGGACCAACCCCCTAAATGCATTGAAGCAACTGCCATGTGATTGGTTGATTAGATAATTGCATTAATGAGAAATTGAACAGGTGTTCCTAATAATCCTTTAGGTGAGTGTATATACATCATGTTATATGCATGTGTGTTTGGGACAGAGGGGAACACGGTTGCATTTGCAGAAGATATATGCTGCCCATCATAAATCAAAGCATGAGACAGACAGGGGTCGGAGAACACTGGAAAATGTGACAGAATGAACAATATTCGTCGCAATACAATTTGCAATACACAAGCTCAGTTTAGCTGCACGAGACAAACGCTGCCAGTGTGAATGCACAATGTGCGCACGCAGCTCCCGCTCTCCATACGCACTGCTTCTGGCGCAAGCCTTCCATATGTCTCCCACTTGTCATTTCTACACGTGACGTGACCTGCAGCACTCCACTTTTACTGTCTTTTACTTCTTTTACTGTATGTCCACACACACCTCTTATTTCACACGAAAAGGACACCCACTGTCTGAGGTCAAATACGGTCACAAGGCTACATTGCGCATGCGTCGAACAGTGCGATGCACACACTCCGAACCAAGACAAGCGAACCGAATGGTTCGGATGTGTTTTCATGTACTGTGCCACCCTAATATATATATATATATATATATATATATATATATATATATATATATATATATATATATATATATATATATTATAGCCTAGTGATTTTATTCTTAATTGTCCATCTCACAGTAAAATTAATAAACGTGTAGCTAAGGATCAGGTAAATGTTTAATTGTCCATCTGATTAGTAAAATATATGTATGACTCTGCAAATCAATCAAACTCATTTACAACAACTGCAAACAACTAATGAATTGTGATTTTTATCGCAGCATGTTGTTTATTATGATGCAAGAATCTCAATTTTAACAATGGCAAGTACTATACAGACAGTGATGCATGTGCAACAACAATAATGAGCATAGTTCTGATCTACTGTCAACATAATATATCTTATTCTTAATCATAATATAGTTTGTTTCTATTAATATCGAAGGGGATATGCTTAATATGTAGCTCTGTTTGACACATTTTGTATCAGGGGTCCCTGCTCCATGTCTCTATCGCCTAAGGGGTCCTTGCCCTGAAAAACGTTGAAGACCCCTGCTAAAACTATTAAAATGTCTCTTTGCTATTTTTGACTCATTCATAATCATTACTTTTGCCGATTCTTTGTGGCAATCTTCATGCGCTTGATTGCTGAATATGCTAATATATTACGTAAACGGTCATTATGGTTTAGAATTCTCTCCATTATATATATTTATGTAATTAAATTAATAAAAGTGCTTAGTCGACTAATGGCTTAAATGAACAACTACTAGTCCAGCTGAAAAAATTTAAGCTGGGAACAGCCCTACTTATTTCATATTTTCGAACCAGCATCTCACAAAGAGCATTCTGGGTTGAGCTAGCGGCGCTGAGCGGGATGAGCGAGCAGAACGTAATAGGTCAGTATTATTCAATTGTAGACAAAAATTTGGGATAGCTAAGTTGGCTTGAATGTTTGGTGCGGAATGGGTAGGGGGCCCAACCTCATTTTCTTTCATAGGGCCCAAAATTGCTATCAGCGCCCTTGCATGGATGGGAATATGCGTGGAAATGATATGCAGATGACCTTATGCAAAGTAAAACTACGTTTTGTAAGCTCCATATATGGTTATTTCGGGGAGGAGACGACTAGGTTTATAAAGGGAATTTTGCACAGGTTCTATAAATCTAAAAACTTTTGTGCATATGCAAAATCTAGCTTTGTTATAATGTTATACTTGAGGCCCCAGGCCTGGTCCTCTCACATCCTTCACTCTCATCACTCCTCCTTTTATCCTCCGTGGGACTTGAGTCCAGCGTGGCACATTCATTAACCCTTTTTGATTAATGAATTTTGTACGTAATGCACGTTTTGATAGATTTTCTTCACATAGCAGCAAAATAAAAGCAATATGTAATTTTAAACTGTAAAAGGTCCACTTTTTAATTTGTGTCCACATACAGTCAAAACAAATCATTTTGTAAAATAAAACAAACTGGGTGTGCTTTCTGCCGTCTCGGTCTCTGTGAACTTTTTGGAGCATGTCTCTAAACAGTAACAAAACTGAGCAAATACTTGTCACACCGACATGAGCAATATATCTTTATAAACATTTAAGTGTCTACTTTTAAATTATCTAATTCAAAATGAAAACAAATATTCTCTGTTTATATAATCTGTATGAAAAGAGAGAGATGTCAGTTATTCTCATGTAAGTTCATTATCGATCCATGTACGTTTTGATAGTTTGTTTTCCAATTTGAAACGAAATAAACAGAAACGAGAACATTTTGAAGTAATTTATCCATTTTTTACCCGTGAACCAAAAAACGAAAAATCAAGCCGAAATCCCGTTTTTTCGTCATTTTGAAGAAACGAAAAAAACAAACAATAAAGGCGCCATTTTCTTGTTTCTGTTTATTTCATTTCAAGTTGGAAATCAAACTAATCAAAACGTACATGGACCATTATTTACTAACGTGAACACGTATACGGACAACACACTTTATTCACGGCCACATCAACTCGCTAAAACGCATCAAGTTTAATCAGATTCATGTACTTTACATCATCAAAGGTGACGTAATCACCTTTCACCACATCCAAGGTGAGGAATAGTCCTGGAGTAATTAACCTTTAGAAAAAGATCTGGTTTCAGTTTTATTTCGAGGAGCATCGGATCCCACCGAGGATTGTGACGGGTAAGTTCTTTATTGCTACAAAAAGCTGCAAAACTGCAAAAGGACTGTTTAAATAGTGAATTCAAAAAAAAAAATTAATTCATTATGATTTTTTTTTTTTTATGTGTGTATATAAAGTTTTGTTTTAATGACATTTTTAATTGTTTTTTCAATAATTATGCATATTTATGCCACTATTAGCCATTAATATGTTTATAAGCAACTGAAATAAAGCACAAATGTCATGGCATGTCAAAACTTCTCCAGGGCCCCAAACCCCCTCAGACCCCAGAGGGTTAACACTCATGTCACCGGCCCTGCTCAGTTCCTACGGTTCTCAGCCCTGCCCCGTTGTTTGAACTAGATCACGGGTTTGGCTATGCAGAGTGTGAAATGGGAAGTTTAACTTCAAGGTTTGTGGAGGATTTGTGAAAATAAAAGGTAATTATCTCATGAATTGTTGTGTGTTCTGGCATTTTGTTCTTTTTAGAAAACTAGTGACAAACTTATAGAAAACCAACTATAAAGAGTTGAAAACTATAACAAAACCAGTGTGTACACAGATGTTGTGTACACGTTAGTTTTGCCAGCAATGCACAGTGCAAGTGATAATTGGTGAATGCTTGTAAGTCCAAGCTCATATAGTCAACCCCTTTAAACAGTCAGCGATTCCTCACACAAGAGTCACACACAAACGTCAACAAGCTCAAAGTGAGGTAGTAAGATGTGCAAGTCAAGGTTTGACACCAAGTATGTTGCTGTGGACAGACTGAATTATGAATATAATCGTGTAGTGAAAAATCTGATATAATGACCACCCTAATCTAAATTAGTTGAAATAAAGGTTGTGAGATGAATGTGGCTATTTATGAAGAGAGAACAGAGTACCATCTGAGCTGAGAGACATATCAGGCGTCAACAAAGCTGTGTTGTTTAAATCTGCAAAGCAAATAATTGCTTTGATTATAATTGAGTTTCGTTAGCAATAAAACAAGTTATTAAAAATGTGTCAATGCTTTTTGAGTTTAAGTATATTTAACATAAAAAAGTAGCAATACAACTGTGCATTAACTTATTAACATTGTGATCCTTGATTTTAGAGTCATTCTCATGACGACAGGTTTTGTTGGCATGTATCTCCTCACTAAAGCACATACAACCAATTCACACAACTTTCTCTTGTCTTTCCCAAAACAATCTATTCACTCTTGTACTAAAACCAAAACTATCCTTTAAAACCTTAATGTCCAACGACTAATTATTCTACTAATTATTCTACCTTTGACCATACAAAGTCTTACCTAGATAGTTTACGATCCATAATACTCTGTCTAGTATAATGTCCATGAGAAAAAATAAAATAGTGCCTATTATCCACATGATTTAAAGAATTAAATCATAAAACTATTCTCAACCATTTATTTTTTACTTTTGTAAGTTTGCCATCCACATACTGGATAAATCGTTCATCCATGGACTACACGCATACTCAAGATGACTTTGTACTAGGCCTGTACCATTAAACTTTATCTAAAAAAAAAAAAAAAAAAAAATCACATAACAATAAATTTAATTATAGCATTAATTTTTTCCAAAACCTTCCAGGCCATATTTACACTGCTTAAATTATTATCCAGAACTCAACCAAGATAATTGGCCATGTTCTATTTACAAGAACACAACCATCAACTTTGAAATCCTCTGACTTTCGTAACTAATGTTTGTTGAATCTAGATCAGTGTGAATGGATACATGGCACTTTTAAATCTATATCTATCAGTATTTTATGAAGTAGAAATCACTTACCATGAATAATGACGCAGATGTTTCTTGTTCCTCCACAGAACTTGTGTCTTAAGCAGAAGCAGGAGTTTTGAAACTCCTTTTAGTTCTGCATAAAGGACTGTGGAGGGGAAGTTGTATTCAGAACTCAGAAATCAATGACGTCAAGAAACTAACAAGGAACTATGCTTCTAACCACAAGTCAAAAGCTGTTGTTCCAACCACACAAGTTTACGAATGTTCACTGGAACCTCTTTTCAGTTTATCTGAGAAAAGCAAGGACGGAATACAGTATAAAGCAATTGTCATTTTGTTGTAAGCAAGCCAGTCTCTTCTGAGCTTTCCCCTTCCATTGGCGGCCTTTGTGAATGGCAAATATTCGGGATATTGTTTCCCTTGTGATTCTACTGGTATCCCCTATGTTGTGAACTTTCTGACAATTAGGTTATCTGTGTTCTCATCCCTCTTCTTCAGCTAGACTTTTGTTGTCTTGACTGAAGGCCTACTTCAATCATCATAGTCACTGGGCTTTGGCCTTGTACATCCTTTTCTCTTCTCATGGGTCAAATGCCTACTTCCTCCCCTTTTACCATGGGTGTTGTAATATAATTGTCGTTGGGGATGAACATCCATCTTGTGAGTCTTTCTTCCTAAAAAAAATCAGGATCAGAGTTGGTCCCATTCGATCTCGGAATTAAATTTTGTAGTTATAGACGAGGCAAAGCCCGAAGAATGTAGTCTCAAGGCGAGGGGGGTTCGACGAACGACCAAGGCAACATCAAAGGGACATGGGAGACTGGCGCAGCTGGTGGACTGATGGGCCACGGTGGAGCTGAGGGAGGTAAGAGCCAGGGTAGCGTTAATGGCTCGACAGGCTGAGGTGGAGTCCTGGTCGCGGAGGCTGGAGGCGGAAACCGCGGATCCACCCGCCATGATGGATCTGACGACTGGTGGACCCACGGAGAACACACCTCTCCGATGGTGGACTGAGGGTGAACGGATGGGTCGACAGGAAGTGGCAGAGGCGAGGATAAGGTGTAGATGGGAGGAGGTGGGAGAGGGAGGCTGGGAGAGAGAGTCCAGGACACTCTGGCGGTACTGGCGGTACTGATGCCTTCACTGGACTCTGATTCAAGATTCAAGAGTTTTATTTGTCACATACACAGTTATATACAGAATATACAACCGGCAGTGAAATGTAAAACAGGGGACCTCTGGACCCCCTCTGGACAGGGGAAGAAGTCCTCTCTGGACTCGGAATGGAGGAAGAAGTCCTCTCTGGACTCTGGGCGGAGGAAAAAGTCCTCTCTGGACTTTGGATGGAGGAAAAAGTCCTCTCTGGACACTCGTTGCGGGCTGGAGTCTTCACTGGACTTTATTGACATAAGTGGATTGAGTGTGTAGGAAATGCAGAGCATGTTGATTCAGACATCTTGGTATAAGTAGGACGCAAGTACAAATCATGGATTGTGGCTTTATACTTTTCTATTGTCATTTCCAGCTTGGAAAAGCATTGTCAGTCCAGAATATACATGTGTCAGTATTGAAATGCACATAAATGTCAGCGATCAAAAATATGGCATATAAAGTCCATTTGAGTCTAAAAATACCTGAAAATATATATAAAATGTCAAAAAATATTATCCTTGAATCAGTAGATTTATTTTTATGAAATCTTCATAATCTTGCAACAGTTATTGACATTATTTGGGTAACTTGTATCATTTTAAAGCCATAAACTAATAAATGACGATGAACATGATAAAGTAGACATAAGCCATAGGGGAAAAAAAACAAAACAAAACACTTTTGTTTGATGGTTGAAGCTAAACTGCTCAGTCTCTACACTCTCAAACAACATACATTTGCATATATCCAGACCACAGCACACTCTGTTTTTACAGCCCAAAATTTAAGAGCTATTAAAATTAGCATTAGTTTGTTATACTATTTTTGACTTTTTAATGGTCTTACATATGAACCAAATTTTTAAGGACCCATGGAAACCCTGTTATTTGCTTGTGAGTTAAGTTATATATATATATATATATATATATATATATATATATATATATATATATATATATATATATATATATATATATATATATTTTTTTTTTTTTTTTTACTACAGTGATGTACTAGTGATAATGGATGACTATGGGACAGTGGATGAACCGGAGAGACACTGGAGTGGATCAATCTCAGGAAAAGGCTAGTGTTGAAGAAACAGCAGAACTAATGGATGACTCTGGGACAGTGGATGAACCGGAGAGACACTGGAGCGGATCAATCTCAGGGAAAGGCTAGTGTTGAAGAAACAGCAGAACTAATGGATGACTCTGGGACAGTGGATGAACCGGAGAGACACTGGAGCGGATCAATCTCAGGATCAATCTCAGGAAAGGCTAGTGTTGAAGAAACAGCAGAACTAATGGATGACTCTGGGACAGTGGATGAACCGGAGAGACACTGGAGCGGATCAATCTCAGGAAAGGCTAGTGTTGAAGAAACAGCAGAACTAATGGATGACTCTGGGACAGTGGATGAACCGGAGAGACACTGGAGTGGATCAATCTCAGGGAAGGCTAGTGTTGAAGAAACAGCAGAACTAATGGATGACTCTGGGACAGTGGATGAACCGGAGAGACACTGGAGCGGATCAATCTCAGGAAAAGGCTAGCGTTGAAGAAACAGCAGAACTAATGGATGACTCTGGGAGAGTGGATGAACCGGAGAGACACTGGAGTGGATCAATCTCAGGGAAAGGCTAGTGTTGAAGAAACAGCAGAACTAATGGATGACTCTGGGACAGTGGATGAACCGGAGAGACACTGGAGCGGATCAATCTCAGGGAAAGGCTAGTGTTGAAGAAACAGCAGAACTAATGGATGACTCTGGGACAGTGGATGAACCGGAGAGACACTGGAGTGGATCAATCTCAGGGAAAGGCTAGTGTTGAAGAAACAGCAGAACTAATGGATGACTCTGGGACAGTGGATGAACCGGAGAGACACTGGAGCGGATCAATCTCAGGGAAAGGCTAGTGTTGAAGAAACAGCAGAACTAATGGATGACTCTGGGACAGTGGATGAACCGGAGAGACACTGGAGTGGATCAATCTCAGGGAAAGGCTAGTGTTGAAGAAACAGCAGAACTAATGGAGGACTCTGGGACAGTGGATGAACCGGAGAGACACTGGAGTGGATCAATCTCAGGGAAAGGCTAGTGTTGAAGAAACAGCAGAACTAATGGATGACTCTGGGACAGTGGATGAACCGGAGAGACACTGGAGCGGATCAATCTCAGGGAAAGGCTAGCGTTGAAGAAACAGCAGAACTAATGGATGACTCTGGGAGAGTGGATGAACCGGAGAGACACTGGAGCGGATCAATCTCAGGGAAAGGCTAGTGTTGAAGAAACAGCAGAACTAATGGATGACTCTGGGACAATGGATGAACCGGAGAGACACTGGAGCGGATCAATCTCAGGGAAAGGCTAGTGTTGAAGAAACAGCAGAACTAATGGATGACTCTGGGACAGCGGATGAACCGGAGAGACACTGGAGCTGATCAATCTCTGGGAAAGGCTAGTGGCTGAACCGTCAGGATGGGACAATGCACACAAATACTGTGACTGTAGATGTAAGTCTACAAGGAAAAATAAGCAATAAGAAGTACTTCATTAAGACACAGAAAATAAAGTGACTGCATTGTGTTATTGCTTTAATTTTATTTTTTTTAACTCTCAGTGTGAACTGTATTATTAAATTACCATTGTGTTATTAAATGTATTTCAATAATACATTCAGCTCTGAATTCTGTCATCTTTTTAAATAGATTTTTCTACGTAAATTTCTATGCACTTTTGTGATTTTAGACACAGCACGCGAACGGGACTTTTAATTTGGTATCTACGTGTGACGTCATAGGGATGCGTCGCGCTCCTGCATCTGTTGTGATTCTGCTGGAGAAAGGTTTGTGTTTACAGTGTTTAAAGCGACGCAGAATTAATTGAACATATATATTTAGCTAACAATGTTGTGTGAGTAAAGTAACATAATAAACTCATGTTGAGTAACATTGAAGGAGCGTCTCATTTCGCTCTTTATCGCAGGGTTGCCAACTTTTAATTTCAGGTTGGAGTGAGATTTTTTTTATTATTATTTTTTTTAATTAAATAAATGTGTGGCTGGCACAAATATCGATTTCGATCTTGATTCAGTATCAATTCATATGTATAAGTTTGCCTTTTTAGCACTATTTTAAACTTGTCTTGGGTTAAATTATATTTGCTCACATTCATTAATATTCACTTTGTGTGTGCTTATATGAGTATCATTAAAGATATTAGGATGTAAGTTATTAACGTTTTAAAATTTCACATTTAAAGAAATCTAGTGTTTGATCATGTCTAAATATTCAAATGCAAAACAGTAAGCAGTTACGATCTGCAATAGCCTACTTTTTGAGAAACATGTATATTTATTAAAGAACCATACAGGCACCACAAATGAAAATTGGCATTACAAATGAAAGTGATCATTTGTCCAGCCACAAAATGACTCTAATTTGCCTCGTTGCATTTGAATTCTCTATTTTACCATTAATTACTACACTAATTGTAATATAAATAATAAAAAATATTAGAGGAAAATATTTTAAGTGCTCATTAATGGACCATAATTATTTCACATATAGTTTTTAGTACCAAAATATCTCCTCAAAATATACAATAAATATTATTGAACTAAAATATAGAACATTTATTTAATTCTAAAATAGTTAAGGTGTATGGTCACATTTGGCCACCGATGAGTATGAGTGTGACCAATTAGTAAGGAATACCTGAGGGCTAAATACAAAAAAACATTAATGTTAACAATGTTGCATCTCTATCACTCTCCAAAATAAAATGATATTGTAAATGTGGTTGACGTAATAATCAATGTACACTATGCTGTACTGTAATGCTGCAAATACCTGTAAAGTGAAGCCGTTGTATATTCAAGTGTATTGACACAGCGCTGGTTTGTTTAGAATTATTGAGAGCTCCATGAATCACGTGACCGTGCGCGCGCCGCCGGGAGATGAAAGTGTTGCAGCTCAGTTTTTCAACGGCTCTGGCTTTAACTGTTATGCCACATTAAGTGCGCCAAACATTTCACATGCCGGTTGTTTTACATTTCACTGCCGGTTGTATATTCTGTATATAACTGTGTATGTGACAAATAAAACTCTTGAATCAAAACGGTATTTATTGTTTGAATTTCGTATCAAAAGCAGGTTTGGCAGTTTGGCATGAGATTTACTTGTGAGTGCCTGAAAGTGTGTGTCTCACGCCAAATGCGTGAGAGTTGGCAACCCTGCTTTATTGTGAATCCGTTCAAACATAAATTCAGTCTCTGGTGAGTGACGAGAGAACCGGAGCTTTATGGTGCGTTCACACTTGGTTCGACTGCCTGGACCGGACCCGAGTGCGATTGCTCCCAAAGTGCATAGCGTTGCTCACCTCACTTTTATATTTTAGTTTTTGAACCGCTGGTTTTGTTTCCAAAGCTTCAGTATGTAATGGCACTTGCGTCTATCTGCCGTGAATGTACTGCAGATGCTCTGAAGAACGCTGAAGACGAGCAGAAATGAGATCTACAGCTCTCTGCTTGCAGTATGTCAGTCACGCTCGTCAGGAAAATGAGTGAAACGCACACAAATCACTTCTGCGATTTAGGGCGATTGCGTTCACATCAGCAGCGAACCGTACCGGAGTTCACATGAACCGAACCCCAGACCACCCTTTTTAAACGGACTCGGGAGACAGCGTTCACATCATCAAAACGAACCGAACTCTGACGTCACTCGAACCCGGGTGCTAGTGTGAAAGCACCCTTAGACTCTGAGTCAATTGAACCGATTGATTCACAACAAATGATTCAGTGAGTCGAAGCGCTCTATTTCCATCTCGATTTCTATAAATCGTTAAATAACTAGACTGACTAATATATCAAGGGTCTGTCTAATTTGCATTCTATATTAATTTGATGTGTTAGTTTTGATTGTGTTTGTCTAATCAGGTCATTTAGGTCCATTAACTCTCTAACTGAACTAGAGTTGATTGAGACACACTCAGAGATTTAGTGTATATTTATTTTTCTTTCTGTCAGTTATTCTCATCTTAAACAGGACAGAGTGTTCAAACACACAGAAAAACTCCTGGTGAAGCGACTGAGATCCACGTGTACATAAAGATGGCGTTTATTAAAGAGGAGACTGAAGACATGAAGATTGAGGAAACATTCAGAGTGAAGCATGAAGAAACTGAGGAACAAGCAGGTTGGTTTTATTCTTATTCTTTGTTTTAGTCATTTGATCCTTATTCAAATGTCCAGCTCATAGACCGAGGAAAAAAAAAAAATATGAACGACGCGACTACATTCTCTTCCGCTGAAGAAGAGTGAAGCCTCCGGAGGTACGAATATGGCGCTGATATGTTGCGCAGATTTGGGACAGAGTCTGCGCAGTAGAGAGCAGGAAGTAGAGGCGCGATATCAAAGTCCCGCCCACACTCTCGCAGATGCAGAACAATTCATTATGTCGGTGTGAAATAAACAGTTATGGAAATGTAGGAATTAAAGCTAAAGCTCCAATCTCCTCCCGAAAATCCTGAAAAAAGTCTGTTGTGCTGCGTTCCACTCCACTTTTAGACGCGCACTTGCAAACTTCCCTAAGCACTTCCCCTCGGGGGAATCCCCGCCGCCATTTTTAAGTGCGGTCCACTTCGTGAAGTGGACAAGGGAAGTTTATATGGACATATGGACTTCATATGTACACTTCAGGCAGCTTCATATACCACAATGCAACACGAATGTGATGTCACCGCATTTTAATTAGTCACTGCATTTTTATATTTTAATTATTTTTAAAAACATGTAAAACAACCCAAACACACCTACAGACATATAGAATGCTGCATTTAAACAATTTCGTAAAGGCTTAGGACGTTCCAGTTCAGCCCATTGCAAAGGTCCTGCCAGTAGTGGGCACTCATGCGACGTAAGCAATGACGCACATCCGAGTGAACGAGACGGAGGGAAGTTAACGAGTGAAGGGCATAGTAAAAACCAACTGGAACGCAGCATTGGTGCCTCAGCGACAGCTTCACTCAGAGAAGCTGTCAATCATGACGTCACCCCTCCCCCCTGTTTTTATAGCATCAAATAACTAACTAAAACCAAACTTATTTAAAAAACGAACACTTGAAATGAAATCAGCGTGATGATAACTGCATAAAATCACAGAAACGTCATCAACGCACCACTTGTTCGAAAAGTACCGTCTCTTTTTCTTGACTTTGCCCTCAACAGTTTGTACATTCATAGCTACTGCTGACTCCGCGGCGGGCCTCTTAACACTGGGGATAAGTCGCCACGTTTTTCCTTTTGTCTGAACCTCAGCTCAGTTATATGTGTCACGGTCCGCGTCACAGCGCGGTTACTTGGCAACAGCGTTTTTTGACAAAAGCTGTCCAGTCTGTCACGGGGAATGTTTTAAGTAGTAACCAACCGCCACTGTGGCTGGTATACAAAGCAAAGTTACCCGCCCGCCTTGTATACCAGCCTTTTTTCCTTAATTGATCAATGTTTTTGGACTATTCAGATCAATTAATTGTTCGATTGCTCACTTATAAAGCATAGCTGGCTTAATGATACAAGTTGTGCAAACACAGGCAAGCAGAGTGATGCAAATAGTGAAATGTCCCAGTGCTGGCACTGGTAAAATATAACACATTTGAGGACCATATAGGTTAGCTACAAATATTTATACAGTAGTACTATTATAGCATTATATGTTAAATTGAGCGTATAGTTTCCACTGTAATTAGCAAAGAACATATAGGCCTATCTGTGTTTAATAGGAATACATAATTTTAATCTCATCCTGGGTACAGTGCAATACCTGCTCTTCCTCTCTCATCTCCATCACCTTCTCTCTTTCTTCTTCTCTCAGTCTCCCTATCTTGACCTGTATCTCTTCCCAGAGCTGAGCTTTGCTTGAGACACTCTTTTGCAAACAGAAGTTTTAAATGACTGACAGAAACAATCAATCATAAAACCGCTGTTTGGTTTAGTTAGGCCAGACTCGCACTTTATACCCGTTAGCTGAACGCGTGCCGTGAAGCCTCGCACTGGAATTTACACTTGATTCGCAGCTTCTGTGAACATAAAGCCCTAAAGCCTAATTTTATTTGAATTTTTCATCTTGTAGTGGTGTAGGCGCGTCTGGGAAAAACGAGTGCTCTGCACCGCATGAGCGTTGCTTTATATTTTTATAAAGCTGGCAGACGATAGAGTTTGGTGTGAATCACCATTCAGTCTGATAGTTTACTTTGCTGTATAGCAAATGACAAAATAAATCTTTTAAACAAGATAAATGATGTATGCTTAATTTGATGATAGGCATGTGACTAATTCATAAAAGAGTGTGATTAATTGTGATTTAAAAATTTGAATCCATTGGCAACCCTAGTAAAAATATTTGGATCAAGTACATGATTCCTAATTGGAACAGTCTTAAACGTCCCGCCAACACTCGTCCAGTTTAGTTTAGTGAGAATGTCAATAGACTGTAGTAGGATAATACTCTCTTGGCCATGGTCAATAAAATCCTAATACTTATCCAACACTTTTGATGCATGTAGCTGCGATCAGCATGATTAAGGACACCATTTAGCTGCAAAACATTAAACAACCTAAAGTTTGATACAAGCAGAGACTTTATTGACTGAAGCAGAGTAAAGAATAAAATCATGAAGTTATGACAGTATTTGATATTCAACAAACCGACAGTTTCTTCGTTCTCACACCTTAGTGAAAAGAGGTAGGTAAAACTTAATGTATATTTATTAGTGCTGGGCAATCGATTAATCGCATTCCAAAATAAAAGTTTGTTTTTACATAATACAGTTGCAATCTAAATTATTCAACCCCCTTGACCTGCAGGACATTTTGCTGCCAGAGTTTTATTATTACACATTTGAGTAATTCTGACAATGTAAAGATAATAACATTTAAAAAAAAAATCCAATTGGCTGTAAACATTGGTGTTCAAATTTATTCAAAAGTCACATTTTGTGCAGAATCGTTTTTTTATAACTGCCAATAAACGCTTGCTTGTAAGTGCTTAGAAGCTTCTGTCACCCTTATACTGCAATCTCGGCCCATTCCTCATTTGAAAAAGCTTCCAGATCATCTTTGGTTTTCACATTATCACTGCTTGCTTCAAATTCCACCAAATATTTTCATTGAGATTTAAATCTGAAGACTTAAAGGCCACTCAAGAACATTCTAACACTGATCCCTGAACCATGGTTAAAGTCCTCATGAAATCAGAATCGATTTACGTTAGCACATTACAGGTCTTAGGGGGAACAATTAATCCGTGCAAGTTAATACACATAAAAAAATTGTTTGCCGTGGTAATCTTTAATCAAAATCTGAAAAGTAACTTCCAGTCTGGAATGGCGTTCCTTCTTAGATGATGTCAGTTTGACGGCTTAGGTTTGAAAATGCTTAACCACTCCCTCCAGCTGTTAGTCTGCTATGAGCGAGAGAGCTGGAGAGGAGTGCTGAAGCTAAACCCTGCCCCCTCTGTTCAATATTCCGTTTCACTTGGAAAGACGTCACAGCACTGAAATAAAATCAGTTGCAACTTCCGGTTCATTGGGACTTTAAGTAGATTTGGATGTATAGTTGGGGATGGCTGTCCTGCAGGAAAGTCCATTGATCATCAAGCTTCAGTCTCTGCACCAAAGGAATCACCATCTTTGCCAAAATAGCTTGATACTTCAAAGAATTCATAATTTCCTTCATGCAGTCAAGATTTCCACTTCCTGCAACAGCACCACCATAACAAAACTGGACCGCCTCCATGTTTGACTATGGAGATGGTGTTCTTCTGCTCATAAGCTTTGCCTTTTTTGCACCAGACATACCGCTGATCCATGGGTACAGAAAGTTCCAGTTTGGTCACATCACTCCATTAAACATTCTTCTAGAACTCCATATGTCTTTCCAGATGAATTTTAGCATATTCAAGTCGCCCTTTTATGTTCTTCTTGGTCAAGAGTGGCATTCGGCAAGATGTCCCAACATGAAGGCCATGCTTGTCTAGTGTTCTTCTGCATCGAAATGTTCGGGGGGGGAGTTGCAATTTTGATTGCAACTGTATATATGTGTGTGTACTATGTACCATTTTTTTTTTTTTGCATGCATGCATGCATGCATGCATGTGATCATGTGATCTTGTGATCAGTGATCTTTTTAAGATTAATGTCACTCCCTTAGAAGTTGAGTGAGCGAATAAGGAGACATCTTTGTTTTCTGTGGGAAATTGGATTGGGTGTTGAGGGAAGAACTTTTCAAGCTTCTTATAATAGAAATATGTAACAGTTAGCAAAATATAATGTAAATTAACATACAGAAAGTTTAAATTGCAGCTCATAAATACTAAACATGCTATACATGTGATCTTTAACTACAGTTAACAATTCTAAAACATTTCAGAAGAGTGTGAATTAACCCATAGGCAAAAACAATCCAAAAGGAAAATCTAGAGATGGGTAACTTGGCTACATTTATCAATTTCTCAAGTGTTTTTGTCTGTTTCAATTTAGAAACAGAATTCAAATAGAATTCAAATTTGAAGTGAAGTTGGAGTGCAACTCTCTAAAATTCCTTTAGGTCATAAAACAGTCTTATCTTACTGATGTGTTTTTGCTGTTATGTTAACCAGTACCTATTAACTCATAGCTTCCTCGTAGTTGGGTGAGGGTATATGTGGATTATTTATTAAATAAAGTAAATAATTGTGTCTGATCTGTCTCAGTCACTACACATTTAAAACCATTTCAGCTAAGTGGGTCTAACATCAAGTTGTATGTTGGTTTTAATGCTTTACATGTATAAATGTTTTAATGTCTGTTGATTTGTGACATTAAACTGGGGTTAACTTTTATTTGTCTTTTTTTGCCTTAGACCAGATGCCGTTGAAAGAGGAGAGTCAAGATCTGAATGACATGAGAGAGAAACATCATGATTTCATAACTGAAGAAAAATCTTTTAGTTGCTCCCAGACCGAAAAGACTTTGTCACAAAAAAAAGCTCAAAAGACAGAAACTATAAGTAATTTCATCTGCGAACAGTGTGGAAAGAGTTTCAAAAAAAAAGGATACCTTAAAGTCCATATGAAAATTCACACTGGAGAGAAGCCTTACACCTGCCAAAAGTGTGGAAAGAGTTTCACTCAACATAAAAACCTTGAAGTCCACATGGTAGTTCACACGGGAAAGAAGCCTTACAAATGCCAACAGTGTGGAAAGCGATTCAACCGAAAGGGAAACCTTAATTACCACATGAGTGTTCACACTGGAGGAAGCCCTTACACCTGCCCTCAGTGTGGAAAGAGTTTAAAAAAACATGGATACCTTAAAGCCCATATGAGAATTCACACTGGAGAGAAGCCTTACATCTGCCAACAGTGTGGAAAGAGTTTCAGCCAAAAGGGAAGTCTTAATGACCACATGAGAATTCACACTGGAGAGACCCCTTATGCCTGCCAACAATGTGGAATGAGTTTCAGTCTAAAAGGAAACCTTAACAGACACATGAGAGTTCACACTGGAGAGAAGCCTTACACATGCCAACAGTGTGGAAAGAGTTTCAATCTAAAAGAAAGTCTTAATTGCCACATGAGAGTTCACACTGGAGAGAAGCCTTACACCTGTCAGCAGTGTGGAATAAGTTTCAACCGAAAAGGAAACTTTAACAGGCACATGAGAAACCACACCGGAGAGAAGCCTTACACCTGCCCTCAGTGTGGAAAAAGTTTCAACCTAAAAGGAAGTCTTTATTGCCACATGAGAATTCACACTGGAGAGAAGCTTTACACCTGCCGACTATGTGGAAAGAGTTTTGAACAACATGAAAACCTTAAAGTCCACATGAGAATTCACTCTGGAGAGAGACCCTACACGTGCCCTCAGTGTGGAAAGAGTTTCAATCAAAAAGGACACTTGAAAGACCACACAAGAATTCACACTGGAGAGAAGCCTTACACCTGTCAGCAGTGTGGAAAAAGTTTCAACCAAAAAGGAACCCTTAACATGCACATAAGAATTCACACTGGAGAGAAGCCTTACACCTGCAGACGGTGTGGACAAAGTTTTGAACAACATGAAAACCTTAAAGTCCACATGAAAATTCATTCTGGAGAGAAACCCTACACCTGCCCTCAGTGTGGAAAGAGTTTCATTCAGAAAGGACACTTGAAAGACCACATAAGAATTCACACTGGAGAGAAGCCTTTCATCTGCCAACAGTGTGGAAAAAGTTTCAACCAAAAAGGAACGCTTAACATGCACATGAGCATTCATTTATGAGAGAACAGTTTTATATGTCGTCAGTGTGGAATGAGTTTCAGACAACAACAAAAACTTGGGTTGGTGTAATAACTCATACCGGAGGAAAGCCTTTCATGTGCCATCACTGGAAAGACTTGCAGAAACAAAGCAGATCTTGAGGTTTACATTATAAAGAGGCCTTTCACTAGCCCTAAAAAGACCCTGATATATTAACATCAGTTATTTTCTGGTCTTTGCTTAGGGACAGCAGACTTGGTGAACATTCTGTGTGGCATTTCAGTAAATATGTGCTGTGCATTTTCCTTTCAGTAACAAAATAAATGCGGTGAGAACTGCAGTTGTGAAAGCATCAGATCATAGTGATGTGGATGTTTGCAACAGATCTGCAATTCAGCGCCCCAGTCACATCACATGTATTTATACAGCACTTTATACAATAGATTGCTTTAAATCAAGCAGCTTTACAGTATTAAACATGAAAAAAAAAAGTTAGTGTCACTTTCAATTAGAATAACAACTTCAATTTGTACTATAAAGCAGCCCTTGTTAAAGAAGGTGGAGCCCCAGGGCACACCTATCTATTACATGATAACCACGGACAAATAGTAGTTCCACCCGTCAGTGTTTACCCGCCAGAACTTCAGGAAAGTTTGCTCTGGGAAGCTGTTTCAAACTCCAAACAAACTTCATTTTGTTCTTCGATTTCTTCGAAGTGTATCAAAAACCTTCAGCATGGGAAGAGTTTCACACCAAAACCCTAACATTAGAACTTTCACATATCCTCCATAACTTGCACTGGAGTTCAATCAGCTCCATTTGGATGTTGGTTGGTGCATTTTCCACATCAACTGCGAAGGGATTACTAGTTTTACTTAGCAGTTCAAACTTGCATTTCTGGGCATCGAAGTCGGCAAATCGCCGGCTAAACTCAGTGGCGAGAACACTGAGTTTTTCAGCAAACTGTGTGCATGGGAACACGGCGGTAGAGATCTGCGCTTTTATGGATTGGCAGCAGGGAAAAAGGCAAGGGTTTCCTTGCAGCATCTGATTCTCCCACAGGCACAGTTTAGTTTTGAAGGCCCTCACTGCAGCGTACATGTCTGTGATGATGCGCCCCCGCCCCTGAAGCTGCAGGTTCAGCGCATCGAGATGGCTCGAGATGTCACAGAGAAAGGCCAGCTCACACAGGAACTTTTGCTCCCGGAGCTTTGCTGTATCCTGCGTTTCTAGGTCCTATCCTGATTGGCGCGCGAAAACAGCAGAGCATTATGGGATTCATAGTATTAGCGGTGAATGTGCTGTATAATACCGGCGGGCCAGCTCTAGTAGTAATTTGGTATTGTCTCGCGGGCCAAATATAATTACCTCGCGCCCGCGGGCCACAGTTTGACACCCATGCTTTATGGCCTTGCAAGTTTGTAAAGATGAGCCTAACTAAAAGAAGACATCAATCGAAGGCAGTTTGTAAAAGACGGATTGGTTTGGAGAGAGGACAGTTTGAACCCCACACCAAGATAACGGCAGAGGTTGTTTCATCACCAAAACATAGATACAAAACAGATCGTCTCAATGACCTTTGAATGAACTCTGAGTAACACAGAGTTGAAATCCATAAGAAAACCAAAAGAGACTGTTTTGACATATAAACTGTATCAAATTATTCAAAGGGATGATAGCCAGACTTCTAATCAAACATCCTTCTACTGCATAATTCATAATTCTGCTACACCCACTACATTGGACCATTATGCATAGACTGCTCTGTATCTGTATTGTATCTGTTCATAATTCAGAAGATGGCTTGATTGAAATCTGTATAAGATATATCGTATTCTTGTTAATAGAAATCATGTCTAAACTGGTCTCTCTGTACTCTCTGCTTAGAGTGAAAAGTTAAGAGACCACAGATGACGTGTAATTTATGGTGAGAGAAAACCAAAGATGATACCTAATTGGTCAGAACTCATCTAGGAGGATGGGCAGACATTTGAGTTTCTCAGAACATGAACAATAAGACGACAGAGTCAGAAACAGACTGCTGACAAAGATCTTAGAAAATGAAGAAGAAACAGCTTCAATCAAGCCATCTAACTACTCTCGTCTAATTTTTTCTTTCTTTTACTTGAGTTCTTTTCTTTCCGTTGAGTCTTGTGTGTAGCGAATCTAGCCCAAGGGAAATGGTGCAGGATTTATGCATGCGTTTAATTGTGTTACGATCAAACATACATAAATCGGCACAGAGGGGAATTTGGATATTAACAGTTGATTATAACGGATTATAACAATTATTAATATCTATGGCTTGATTCAGCTTGTAGAATTTTCTTTAATTCTAGAATTGAGTTCAAAGGACGGATAATTGTCCACCAACTATCTCCCTTATAAGAACTCTTAGACAAGACTTCTTTGGCCAGAAGAAGTATCTTTCTTTTTAATTTGTAACAGGGTCGGTTCACCGTAAAAGGGACCTATGGGTGAGCAACTCAGGTACAATCACATGTGAATATATATTATTTTAATAATCAACAAACAATAAACAAACATACACAAATTAACTGAAAGCAGGAAGGAGAGAGAGAAAGTGAGAGAGAGAGAGAGAGAGAGAGAGAGAGAGAGAGAGAGAGAGAGAGAGAGACAAAGAAAAGGTGGTATTACCGACAATAACCTATTGAGAACAAGCAAGAAATCAGACCAACTTATTGGTATAAGCTCAATACTCTATAACGACAGTTAAGGGATACTTGCATATGCTTCTTTCGTGGCTGGTCGCGAATTCGTGCGTGTGGGGAATTCCGCGATCTGGTCCGTGTTTTGAATCTTGCAGGGCGGATCCGTTGGAATCCTCGGGTAGTTCAAATTTGGTTCCTTTGTGTGGTAATGTCCTTTGTGGGAAAAAGGCACGCTGGCGGTCCGAGACTCCGCGCCGAAGAAGAGTGGGAAGAGAAATGAGAGTAAGAGAGTAGAGAGAGAGAGAGAGAGCAACAAGAGAGTGCAACAGGAGAGTCAAAGCAAGAGAGCGTAAGAGAGCCTGCAGGCCCTTTTGAAGGCCTCACGGGGCACGCCTCTTTTGTCGGAACAGCCAATCAGAGCGAAGGAACTAAGAAGCGGGAAATCTCCCTTTGTCTTCGAGTCTCATCTCATTAACATGTTTATGGCCTTCTTGAGTATGCAGACTTTTGGGTTTTGGCATAAAAGAAAGAGTTTGATGCATCATAGTACCACAAAACGCACATAGCCGGTCTACAAATTGAGAGACAAAGATTTCGAGACCAAGCATGGGGAGTTTAACTTAGGAATTAAAGGAAAGGTGAGGATTGACGTCATTCTTCATTAAGCATTCACTGACTATAAGTTTCCAACCTATCAAACACATCTAAAATGGTTATAACAAAAAGCATGCATACATACAGGGAACACAGCACATCTAAAATGAAAAATAACTAAGTTAAAAGTCATATAGCACATTTGGGTGTTCTTTGGTATGTGTGAGTGTGTGAGGATAGGGGGCTGGTTTGTGTTCTTTAGGGGTGTTAAACTGTCAGTCCGTAGACTCAACGGGGCCGGTCCTGTTGATTCATTTTTCATAATCAAAGTATTGGTCTGATCGATCATTTATGAGCACCGTCCATACTCTACATGTGTTCTAAGTTAAGTTTTGCCGCAAAGTTTCAGTCAACAATTCTACAGCAAAGCCCGCTTCAACTTCAAACCTTATCCACGAGACTTCCCATCCATCTGCCAACACGCCATGTGATTGGCCTCCCAAGATGTCGATCAAAGACACAACAAGACCGCCAGTGAATAAGAACCTGGGAATTCCCCTCTCCAGCCAGGACCACAAAGGGAATCCCCATTCAAAGAAGACACGAACTACAAACGCAAGTAACACCTCCAGATTCTAAATGAACTGATGCATTGATATCAAATTTAATAACCCCGCCTAAGAAATTATAGTAGAGTTAAATTAATGATTGATGGTTCATTCAGATCATGTGCTGGGCCGCATCAATGCACAGGCTTAGCTGGGCTTAAGCCAGATCATCAGGAGCCCGTAGACGCATGTTTCATGTTTGTGTGATAAGTATTTGCTGAGTTTCAGTTCATCTTTGAGACGTTTCAGAAAGATCTGTAGTGGCCTATAAAGAAATGCACATGTGATACGGATCACATAATCAGAGAGTAGCCTATTTCTTTTCTTTTTGAATTGTTTTGTTTAAAAGTATATTTCAGTCTCTCTATAGACATATTTCTCATGTCTGTGAGGGAAGTATCCTATACGCTGAGTTTTGGTTCATTTATGAGACTCGTTCCAGTTCACCATGTTTAGGAATCGCATGGGTGTTTGAATTGAGATTTGATCTTTTAACGATTAATCATGCAGCTCTAGTTGGTAGCAGTTCTGTTGAATGAAGGGCCCCTCAAGAGTTAAAGCCCAGGGGCCCCTTATAGTCTAAATGCCTGGTAGTGGGTATCTTTCATCTGGCACAATGAATACCGGCTTGAGGACAGCTCCCTGTTTACTTGTTCTGCTTCTGCAGTGTTGATTAGAGAAGCCAGTTCAGGAATTACTTTCAGACTCTGCAATTTCTCCACTGGTTGTTTTTGGTTCTTTTGGTGGAACCTAACATAAAATAAGTGGTCTGATGTTCCAGTTTCTGGGTGTGGTTGTGAAAATTTGTCCATTGTTGAGGGTTCTGGGTTGAGTTTTGTTTTCATCTCAATATTGTTGACAAGCCAGTCAAGATGCACCCTCAACTTCCCAGCGGATGCCAGTGATATGTTTGCCGCTGTTGGCTCACACACCCTCCCATCATGTGGCTGGAAAAATCTTTGCTGTGTCTGGCAACACGTACAGCAATGTCACACATGTACACAGTGTGAGGGTGTTTGAAACTCAACAGGGCATCCCCATGGTCCTGAGCGGACTCCTGCCACCATAAAGGTGATGCATAGTACACCACTCCATGGGTGCATCCCATGTGTAACACTCCACCTGTATTACTACAAATATGACGTTACCTTAATTTATGGAACAGTAGGTGAGTTTAACCAAAAAGATTTTGTACACTGACAAACAAATTTCTATTATATTGTACCCTACTTTAAATTATAAACATGCCATAGAGTAATAAAACTCATCTTACCGCCAGCTTTTTTGATTTCACAAACATTTTTGGATAAACATCCTTATAAAAGGAGAAGCTCCTCAAGCCTGTTGTGCCATGTCAGTGATTGATCCACTGGCAGACACTCCAAGGACATTGCAGGCTTTTATCAGTTCATCTTTTTTGGCTGATCAATTTATAATTTACATTAAAAAGTGTTTTAGAATGCAATATTTGATAGTAATGTGTTGCATGTTAATGTGAAAGTGAGAAAATCATATACTTTGTACTTTGATTTTGAATCGAGAACTAGTAAAATATGGTCCTCGTCGATGTCTTTTGAAACACTACTAGTGCTGGCCCTGTCACTGTAGGATAGCCCCTTGAGAACTTCAGTTTTTGATAGGGTATCGCTGGTTTGTGTATGATGACCCATCCATGGAGCAAAGGCAGAGCATCCCAATGTGCTTTGAAATGGATTGCCAGATGAATCTAAAGTATGGAATGTGTAAGGTTAAAATTCTGTCATGAATGTACGTGTGTAATTACGATAAAAATACAAGGCTTCAAACATATTATGAAACAATAAAGAATTTTAACTTAATTACAATTAGTATACATTCATATTAAAAGTAATACGATTAATAATGTTGCAAAATATCACAAAAATTTCACAGAGCACTTGTCAATGTATACAGAATATTATGCTTTCCTTCACAGCATCCGGTGGCTATTCTGTGCATTTCTTTTTCCATGTTCTCCCATCTTGCTGCCACATTAACCTCCATTTCCTGGGGAGTGTTATTATGGTTGTCTGGACGTTTCAAGAGATGGACTGGTAGTTGTGAAAAAAAGGGCAGTGACAATGAGCATGTGAATGTGGCATAAATATCGCTTGAAGTTTTGAAATGCATTTTAAAGTAACTCTCACCTGGCAGCCAACTTTGCAGTTTGTGTCAGCGATGACAACAGATGGGTGATGTCCACAGCGGTAACAGAAATAGCTGTAGGAATATTTTCTGAGAACGCAGAAGTGATAAAAAGCTTTTCTTATGGAGTTGTATGGCACTTTAGTCCCAGAATGAGACTCAGCAATGTGATTCTGCAGACAATAAAAAATTGTTTTTAAGCATATGTGGTCAATAATTTAGTACAAACATGTCCCACAGTTGATTGTACATACTCACAGAAAGACCGGTTGTTAGAAGAGAACATGAGGTTATGGAAAGAAAGACCCTGTTGTTGTAATTATGAAATACAGAATTGTACTCCTGAAAACTAATTATGTTTCTGCAAACTGGGCACTCCTTTCCATAGACTGAAATACCTACATGAAAACACAACCCCACACATTTATTGGCATTTCCCTTTTTATATATGAACGATTTATAAGTGGCTTAAGTGTAAAAATTGTACAGAATGCCCTACCTTTGTTCTGCGAAAATATCCCATAAACTCTTGCTTGTGTTGTTATGATGAAAGCATTAAGTCCAGGAGGACACGGGCCTGGACAGTAAGGACAATTTGCCTCTGAAGGCTCAAAGTTCTCTGGAACGGGATTCTCTGTCTTTGTTAAATCCAGTGGAAGATCCTCTGGGATTCTCTTGGAATTCCACAAGTAGTTGGTCATTATGCATGTATTCTGGCTGAAAGTGCGTACCAAGATTTCCACTGACCATTTCCTCAAGATCTTCAATGTCCTCATTTGAAGAATCTACTGGATTAATTGGCCAAGTGAGGATGCTCTTGGAACAGCCATCACATAGATATCTTTTAAGTTGTTGCGCTTGTGATAACGTTGTAGGTCACATTATAATGTCAACATGGCGGATAATGATGTATATTCATACTTAACACGTACTTAACGCATACTTAATACTTATACTTCAGGCTATATAGTACCTGCTCTTTTAGTGCTCGTTTAGTAAGTACTTATTGAAATGAAGTACCTACTCAGTGAGTACAGGTGCTGGTCATATAATTAGAATATCATCAAAAAGTTGATTTATTTCACTAATTCCATTCAAAAAGTGAAACTTGTGTATTATATTCATTCATTACACACAGACTGATGTATTTCAAATGTTTATTTATTTTAATTTTGATGATTATAACTGACAACTAAGGAAAATCCCAAATTCAGTATCTCAGAAAGTGAGAATATTGTGAAAAGGTTGAATATTGAAGACACCTGGTGCCACACTCTAATCAGCTGATGAAATCAAAACACCCGCAAAGGCCTTTAAATGGTCTCTCAGTCTGGTTCTACAGGCTACACAATCATGGGGAAGACTGCTGACCTGACAGCTGTCCAAAAGACGACCATTGACACCTTGCACAAGGAGGGCAAGACACAAAAGAGGCTGGCTGTTCACAGAGCTGAGCACATTAATAGAGAGGCGAAGGGAAGGAAAAGATGTGGTAGAAAAAAGTGTACAAGCAATAGGGATAACCGCACCCTGGAGAGAATTGTGAAACAAAACCCATTCAAGAGTGGGGGAGATTCACAAAGAGTGGACTGCAGCTGGAGTCAGTGCTTCAAGAACCACTACGCACAGACGTATGCAAGACATGGGTTTCAGCTGTCGTATTCCTTGAGTCAAGCCACTCTTGAACAACAGACAGCGTCAGAAGCGTCTCGCCTGGGCTAAAGACAGAAAGGACTGGACTGCTGCTGAGTGCTCCAAAGTTATGTTCTCTGATGAAAGTCAATCAGGGTCCCAGAGTCTGGAGGAAGAGAGGAGAGGCACACAATCCACGTTGCTTGAGGTCCAGTGTAAAGTTTCCACAGTCAGTGATGGTTTGGGGTGCCATGTCATCTGCTGGTGTTGGTCCACTGTGTTTTCTGAGGTCCAAGGTCAATGCAGCCGTATACCAGGAAGTTTGGTTGGGTCAAGACATGCCAGACCCAACAATGCAGGAGAGCTGAAGGCCACTATCACAGCAACCTGGGCTCTCATAACACCTGAGCAGTGCCACAGACTGATGGACTCCATGCCACGCCGCATTGCTGCAGTAATTCAGGCAAAAGAAGCCCCAGCTAAGCATTGAGTGCTGTACATGCTCATACTTTTCATGTTCATACTTTTCAGTTGGCCTTTTCAAATTTACCTTGCTGAAGTCAAATCCTTAATAAATTGTGGAATCTCAATTGTGAATAATCCCAAAAAAATCCCTCTCAAACTGACTGTATTGCGATTCACAGCATAAATATAGGCTTTTTACTGTAGGCCTATAATTTACCCGCCATTAAAATGTAACCTTTGCAGATCAACAACAACATGATGTGTACAGGTTCTACAGTAAGCTTTTGTTCATTTTACAAAACTATATTAACCCTTAAATGCATACCTTGGGTCTTTAGCGACCCGGGATGTCATTCACTACCCTACTCCTCATTCTTTTTTAAAGTTAGACATCAACCTTCTTAGTATTCCTCAGTCAATTCATTATAAACAATATAACAAGAAAAAATTATAAAAGAATGTCTGTTTTCCCATTTATTTTGTATAAAAATATATACACACTACACTCAGCGACCCTATACAATTTTTATACAAAATTTTTATATATATATATATATATATTTTTATTTTTATTTTTATTTTAAATTTTTAAAAAAACAATTTTTTTTTTTTTTTTTTTCTGCACAACAATAATTTAATCTTTAATGATGGAGTAAGTGAAATTCACCTTTAGGTGGCAATGTCTCATACACAATGATGAAGTGACGTCTGACTCACAGTTACCTCAGACATAAAACAAAAGTATAATCTGCAAAACTTGGAGTAGCTCAGCGATTTACTGCAGAGCAGGTACTGAATGCAATCAAATATTATTGATGGTGGATCTGGTGAAGATGCTGTCAGCGATCAAAATATTGATTTTGAAGATGTTGAAAATTAGTTTTGAGAATACGTTTGAGATCACGATTATGAGCCAGATGCTGAATGTATTGGGAAATGAGCTCTGACGAGGACGGGGATGATGGTATAAAACATCTGCTCAAACTGAACCCTCCCAAGCTCCAAGAGGTGCTATGCTTAATTGTATTCTTCTGTAATTGTTACTATGATATCAGGATAGAGTTAGGTTTTTGCCCCTTCGTGCCTCATCCCAGTCCTCTGCATTGGCAATTGAATGAACAAATACTCAGTGCTGAGGGAGAGTGTAACATCTCACTTTATTTGATGTAGGATTAGTGGTTATATACAAAGTATACAAGGGGTGTAGAAAAGGTTTAACCAATGAGAGAGGGAATACATCATATAGCTCAGGGTATAGGAATGCGATGCATATAGAAAAACAAGTCCAAATATGGTACTCTCCTTGTCCACCATCCAGGCTCTCCTTGAGCTCCTGAAGACCCTTCAATTTAAACAGAGACCCTTAGCAGAAACCTATTCCTTATAGGGATTGGTCCCATATGTTAAACATAGGAACATAGAGAATACAGCTTCCACACACAGGAGAAAACCTTCTGTCCCATTTCTTTCAATGCTGAGACCAACATAAAATCTATCACTTGCCCCTTTTGCCAATAAAATTGCCACACCCAAATCTCAGCATTACTTTTCTTGTACACAGATACAATTACTTTCTTTACCTTCATATTCATAATATTCTTCAGCAAACATTTCCTTCATCTTTCTTCATTTTCCTTCAATATTACTAACACTTGACAGTTCTATTCATCAAAGCATATTGATAAGATACAAAGTTATTCATAGCACGATTAATCAAAGCTCTAATAAATGGAATAATACAACAGATAATAAAAGTGATAATTAATAGAATTACACCAATAGGAATTAAGGCAGATCCCACTTTGATTATCATCAACCTCTCGTCTTTGTAATTCTTGAGCAATTCTAGTCATATTTTTTAAACCCTCTGAGATTAAATGACCATCTGCATCATTCTCAGGCATATAGGTACAACAAGAGGTTCCAATTATAACACACACCCCTCATCTCGCCACCGTTAACTGATCTAATACCAGCCTGTTTTGCAGGGCAGTTAAACGGAGCCCTCGAAGTTCCTGTTGGACACCAGCCAATGTGTCTCTTGTAGTATTGATGAATGAAATGAATTTATATCTTGTAACCTCTACTATACTATAGCACATCTTCCACTCCAATCTTCTGCAAGAATAGTGTAGACTCTATGTCCACACAGCCAAAACCAATCTTTTACAGCTCTAGTTCCCCGTGAAGCAGGAGCATATCTATGGCAATTTTGACCGTCGTAAGTGCACAATGACTATAACATACATCTTGGATAAAAGGATTAGCCCATCCATAAGCAATCATAGTAGATATAGGACGTGGTGTTTCCTTAGAACACTCAGTCATATTAGCTTTTCCATAATGCAAAAGACAACTCATACAACATGGCATATTTTTTATCTCACAATGACGATATGTTTGATTACATTTACTTTTAGGAATGACTCCCAGTCTCACTGTTCCACTTTCTCTTTCCATACACAAAAGTGAGTCTGGAATAGGGCCAATGGTTGTCACTTTAGCCTGTACTTGCGTTGCAAGCAGCCGTATTCTACCTTTTCCACAACTCCATCTTGCGGTTCTATTTGGAGCCATCATTCCAGTAATGCTAACAAAAACAGGGCATTCTAAATCTTCTTCGGTTATTGGTGATTTAACTTCTACATGTGGGCCAGAAGCACTCTGTGGCATTTTTGTGCAAATATAAGTCACTTGTCTTTCCTTCATATTTGGCAGTGTAGTTGGCTAATCGCCACCACATATTAGCTGCGAAAGCATGTGGTTCTTCTTCTTCATTCTGTACCCAAGTTTCATTACCAGTGCTAACAGCAGCTTGTATATGAATAAATACATTGGTCAGCACAACCAGGTAAAATATCAATTTAGCAATCATGGCTTCAATGATAATTATTGCTGGTTCTAGATCTCTAGCACTCTTCTTTTTCCCTTTGACCGTCTTGGTTCACCTTCTTTCGGATCTTTCCTTGGCTCACTGGCTTCCCCCTCCATCGATCGACCAGAACCTTCCCTTGGGATGGAGCTGTTTTCAGTCGACTAGCATGGATCCATTGTGGCTGGAAGTCAGTCAGCACCCCCGTTCTCGTCACAGCAATCACCATGGCGGGCCCCAGATATTTCGGCTCTCCCAGTTTTGTGGGCTTCAGACACTTTATCAGCACCCGTTGTCCTGGAATGAAAGGATGAGTGGGTTTTTCTGCAGGAAGAGGGAGAGAGAGAGACGCATCACCATTGATGCTATTCAAAGTTTTGACTAGGGAATCCACATAATCCGTGATGATCACCTCCGTGTCACCTGTGGAAAAATTGCCAGCGCGACCTTTGACCCATGGGGTCGGGAAAGGTCTACCCATAAGTATTTCAAATGGGGACATCTTTGTTGTTGCTGATGGTGACATTCTAATTTCTGTCAATACGGCAGGCAACAAATCAACCCAATTTCTGCCTGTATCAGTACACGCTTTATTAATCCGATCTTTGATGATCCGATTCAGATTTTCAACCTGCCCACTTGATTGTGGATTATACGGTAGATGAAATTTCCAGGTAATATTAAGCTCTTTGGCTAACAATTGTGTGACTTTGGAAGCGAACGGTGTTCCATTATCACTGTCTATGACCGATGGTATGCCGAAACGCGGTATAATGTCTTTAGCAAGAGCTTTAACTACCGTCTGTGCATTTTCTCTACTACACGGAAAAGCTTCAGGCCATTTAGAAAATCGGTCAACAATCACAAGCAAATATTTATTATTTCTGCAAGGAGGCATGTGCGTAAAATCAATTTGCAAGTGTTGGAATGGCAGCTCAGGATGTGGTAAAGACTCATATTTAGTTGCCTTGTGCTTGTTAGTTTGAGCACACACCAGGCAAGCATCCAATATCAAAAGAGTATTTCTTCGAACATTTGCTATGCAGGAAGATCGATTCAACATCTGTATCACTTTCTTTTTTGACACGTGATACACCATGATAATGTCTACATAGCATAACAATTGTAGATGCAGGTAGTGCAAGTCTACCTTGTTTGTCTCTTAAAATTCCCACTGGATCTGGTTTTACTTCATTGTCTGTCCAATGAGACAAATCAGCTTATGTAGGGTTAGCTTGTAATATTTTAATGTCCAAATCATTAGATTCAAGATTCAAGATTCAAGAGTTTTATTTGTCACATACACAGTTATATACAGAATATACAACCGGCAGTGAAATGTAAACAGGTCCGCTCCATGGACAGTGCAAATTCACAGTTAAAAACACAAGGAAGAAATTATAATAGAAATAGGATATAAAAAGTACTATCTATATATATATATATATATATATATATATATATATAGATATATGTCTATATCTGTAGAATTATAAATAATCAAGTCAAGAGAAAAAAAAAAAAAAAAAGGTAACAAATAAGGATAAAGTGGAATAAAATAATTGAAGTAGACTTTGCAGTGAGTAAACTGTAGACTTATAAATATGTGGTTAACAAATGTATAAGAGTATAATGTGCAAACAGGTTTATGACAGGTTGTTACACAGTAACAACGAGAACAGAAAGTGCAGTGCAATGTCAGTGTATCGATGTTTATCCTGGCGTGAAGTCACGTGATGTTAAGTTCAGGAGTCTGATGGCCTGGGAAGAAGCTCCTCCTGAGTCTCTCAGTTTTGGCCATCAGGCTTCGGAAGCGCTTACCAGATGGTAGCAGCGTGAAATGAGGGTTTGCAGGGTGATTAGAGTCCTTGATGATCTTGGTAGCTCTACCTTTGCAGCGTTTGGTGTAGACGTCCTGCAGAGATGGGAGAGCTGACCCCTGAGATACGCTCGGATAAGCGCACTACTCTTTGCAGGGCTTTGCGGTCATGACTGGTGCTGTTCCCATACCACGCTGTGATGCACTGAGTTAATACACTTTCTATCGCCCCTAAATAGAAAGTTTTCAGGATAGCTGGTGAAACCCTGAATTTCCTCAGCTGGCGCAGGTGGTACAGTCTTTGCCTGGCTTTTTTCACCTGTGTCTGAATGTGAGCAGTCCAGGTCAGGTCCTCGGAGATGTTTACTCCCAGGTACTTGAAGCTGCTCACTCTCTCTACTGGTGACCCGCTGATCATGAGGGGGGAGTATGTCCGTTGCTGTCTCTTCCTGAAGTCCACAATCATTTCTTTGGTCTTGCCAACATTCAGAGAGAGACAGTTGTCCTGGCACCATGATGTTAGTCAATGATGAATTCATCATAGGCACATCTGTGCCCCTTTCGCTTAAATGTGGACTTAATATCACTTCTTTAGCTGCCCATTTTGCTACTTCATCCACAAATCTGTTTCCTTTGGCCTCATCTGTTTCTCCTGACGCATGTCCTGCTACTTTGATAACAGCCAGTTTTGATGGTTGTTGTGCTGCGTCAATGAGCTCTGCTACAATGCTATAATGAGCAATTGGCTTTCCATCTGAAGTTTTAAAATTTCTTTCTTCCCACAATTTAGCAAAATCATGGACTATGCTATATGCATATTTGGAGTCAGTGTATATATTAACACACTGATCTTTTGCCAATTGACAAGCTCTTGTTAAAGTAACTAATTCTGCAACTTGTGCTGACTTGTATGGCAAAGAATATGCCTCAATTACACGATCAGGTAATTCAACAAAAGCATATCCACATAAGAACACATTATCATTTGGCTTGAAACAGGATCCGTCAATATACCACTTCCTTCCCTCCTCCAGGACTGATGCAGAAACATCTGGCCTGCAGGCAGTCGAAATCTGGAATCTGGTCAGGCAATCATGGTCCTCACTCTCGAATTCACCTTGCATCAGCAACCTGTGCAAATGTACAGTAGGGCCATGAATAACAGAAGTTGGCTTCAGAATCACATTAGCAGTAGCTAATAATATAGCCTCATAGCCAGACCGGTGTTGAGTAGAAATATTGCTCATAATGACTCCTACCTGATGAGAGGTGTGCACTATCAATTTATGTGATAACACAATTTTTTCAGCATCTTGCACCAGCATCTTGAGCGCTGTAGCAGCCACTGCACGTAAACAAGCAGGGAGTCCCCTGGCTACTGAATCAAGAGTTTTAGACAAATAAGCTATGGGACGAAAAGTACCTTCATGCTCCTGGGCCAGGATTGCAGCGGCTGTGCCACCACTTTCATGCACGTACAGGTGAAACTCTTGAGTGTACCTTATGCAGGAGGTCTCATAAGGGAGGATTTCAAATGTCTGAATGCTTTGTCCATCTCAACTGTCCATGTAATGTCTTCTTTGTCCCCCAGAGTAGCAGTTCTCAGGATTTTGTCATACATGGAACAGTTGGGCACCCATGATCGGCAATAATTAACCAATCCCAGGAAGCTTTGCATTTGCTTCCGTGTCGATGGGTGTTTGAAGGTAGCAATAGCTTTCACTCTGTCAGCAGACAATTGCACTTTGCCCTGTGACAGTTCATGTCCAAGGTATTCAACCCTCCTCTGTACCCACTGTAGCTTCTCTCGAGATGCCTTGAAACCAGCTTCTGCCAAAATGTTGCAGACAATTTTAGAGGCAGCAGCACACGTCCTCAGATGCACCTGTGACGAGGATGTCATCTGCGTATTGAAGCAGACAGGTGTTTGGAGGAAGCTTGGCATCTTTCAGCGTTATGCACTACAGCAGAGAAACAGCCGGAGAATCTCTGAACCCTTGTGGGAGGCGTGTCCACGTTAATTGTGAATTTTCCAGGGTAAAAGCGAACAATGGCTGAGTTCAAGCGATCAACAGGAATGCTGAAAAAGGCATTAGAAATATCTAAAACAGTAAAAAATGAATGTTCAGAAGGAATAGAATTAATTATAGTTTACAATAGGAGACAAAGGTGTTACTAACTCATTAACTTTTCTCAAATCTTGAGTTAAACGCCAAGAACCATTTGCTTTCTTAATTGGATTAATTGGTGTATTATAAGGTGAATGAGTGTGCACCAGGATGCCTTGAGCCAGTAGTCTATCAATAACAGGAAGAATACCCTCCACCTTTTCTTTAGAGAGGGGGTATTGTTTCTGATACACAGGCTTGTCTGTGATTAGCTTAGCAGCATAGGGCTGGACATCAATGAATCCTGTGTCATCCTTATGGGCCGCCCAAAACTTGGGGTGGACGCCCTCAATTTCCTCTTTGAGCTCAGTTGCAGACTCGTCCTCGAGGAGAGCATTTCCTGTATCAACAGTGAGAGAGTAGGCTGCAGGAAACATAAGTTGTAGAGAGTCAGCATCAAAGTGAAGTTGAATACCTAATTTATGCATCAAATCTCTACCCAAAAGGCAGAATGGAGAATCAAGTATAATTGCAAAAGCATGCATTTTAAACAATGATGGGATATCATTAGAAGTAACCGGAACTGTTGGTGTCATTTCGCTTTTTATAGGTACACTGTTGATTCCCACTGAGTTCACATGTTTTCCTGTAATCGAGCCTTCATAAACAAGTGAAGATACAGATGAGATGGTTGCACCACTGTCAATGAGAAAGACATTTAAAGGTTTATGGGCAAGACATTTATGGTTTATGGTCAACATTTAACTCAATAAATGGCAAAACGGTTAACACATTCTGATAACTTAAAGAAATCAGTGAAAAATTATCAACAGAAGGATTAGTTGAACTGGACCTGAGTCATTGTGGCCAGGAAATGGGATAGACTGGATTTTGTTTGTCAGTCTTTGGAGCAGGGGGCGCTATTGGCCTTTGCTTAGTGCCACCAGAGCATTGCAGGAGTCTTGGCCCGGGAGACATCAAAGGCTCCAGCGGAGGAAAGCTCACGCAAGCGTCGTCCCAATTCATCAACAGAAATTGTAGTAATATTTGGAGTAGTTACGCAAATTAAATGTGCAGTGTCCTTGTTCATATTATTTAGGAACGTATTTAAGAACAATGGACAATTGTGATCAATTGGAATCGCAGATTCCTCCACCCAAGCATGTCTAAATCTGTTAAAGAATGCAACAGGGCTTTCTCCAGGTCTCTGTTTGGCATTGGCTGCATGTGAAATGTCTTGTTTAGCAGAAGACACTTTCAGCAGAAAAGCAGTCAATTGCTTGAAAAATTCCTGAGTTTACCTGAGCTGGCCCATACCCAATCAGCATCGTCTTCATCATCATCAGAATCAGCAAATAAAAGCACTCATGACTGTTTAGACAAATCAAGGGGCTTAGTATCTTTCCGAGACACTACACGACTGTTAGGTTTTTGCCCCTTCGTGCCTCATCCCAGTTTTCTGTTTTGGCAATTGAATGAACAAATACTCAGCGCTGAGGGAGAGTGTAACATCTCACTTTATTTGATGTAGGATTAGTAGTTATATACAAAGAATACAAGGGGTGTAGAAAAGGTTTAACCAATGAGAGAGAGAATACATCATATAGCTCAGGGTATAGGAATGCGATGCATATAGAAAAACAAGTCCAAATATGGTACTCTCCTGGTCCAACATCCAGGCTCTCCTTGAGCTCCTGAAGACCCTTAACAGAAACCTATTCCTTACAGGGATGGGTCCCATATGTTAAACATAGGAACATAGAGAATACAGCTTCCACACACAGGAGAAAACCTTCTGTCCCATTTCTTTCAATGCTGAGACCAACATAAAATCTATCAACGACGTGTAGGCGGTGTATCATATATGGGGTTTAAGTACTCAACTTCCCCAATCATTTCCTCCTCTGTAATTTCTGCAGGCAGTGTTTTAGTCAAAATAAAACGATAATCTCGCCCCGTCAGTTGACTGTAGGCTGTTAACCGTTTCAGTACTGCCACAAATTGGTGTGGTGTTTTAGAAGGATCCGGCAGATCTTTACAAATTGCCACTATTTCGGTCACTCTCAATTAAGTGATTTTAAATCTCTCGAGAATTTGTACAAACGGAAAAACTTCTGTTGTGGTTGGTAACTGCGGATATAATCTATTAGTCAAGGGCTTTGGACCTTCAGCAGAAACAACACATTCATACGGGGGAAGGGATGCCTCAGATTTCAGCTGCAGCTGGGTTTGAGAGAGAGAGCTCTCTTCTTTCTTCATCTCTGGCCCTTTATCCCAATAAGTTTTCATCTTCATCCAAATTTTATACGAATCTTTCATATAATTTTTCGGCCAGTCTGGGTCACCCCAGGAATTAAAGATCATATCTTTTGCGGCATGCATATTTTCATCCTTAAAGGAACCATCACGGGGAAACGGATCTAATTGTATTTTCCCTTCTGACCATCCCGCGAGATTTGAGAGATAGGGTTCTGTGTAAAACACTTTATTATTTCGATTCATGAAATCCTTTGGGGTTTGCCCCATTAATGGTCGACTAATCGTGTCACCCATTTGAAACAGCCAACAAAGATTTCTCCTTTATTTTAATGCAAGCCTTACAATTTTAGAAAATTGACAAATAAAATAGTCTGAATAACCTATTCCTTATAGGGATTGGTCCCATATGTTAAACATAGGAACATAGAGAATACAGCTTCCACACACAGGACAAAAACCCTCTGTCCCCTTTCCTTCCATGCTGAGACCAACATGAAATCTATCAATTATCGTGATAGGTAGGGATCCATCCGTGTTAGATATAGACCTGGGTCACTGAAGACCCGAATATGTAAGAATGATTGGCGAAACAGTCATGCATTTAAGGGTTACATTTATTACAGTGTATAGCCATAGTGTTTTACATCGTATGGTTTTGTTTTGTTTCCAGCCAACAAGTGGTTGCGTTATAGCGTAATGTATCATGGTTCATTGATTAAAAATATTCTACTTTGATGTCATGTAAACATGCTATCATGCTATATGGGTGTTTTGAAGTGCTCAGGTAACAGTAAACTCCTTATTAATTACTGAAATAAACTGTCTTACCAAATACTGTGAATTCTGACTACACTATTCGCTCTAAGTTGGTTGCTTTAAGTAAAGGATATGCATTGGCTCCCAATCAGAGAACAGATTTGTTCCCCAAATTACATTTTGATGCACATCAGTTAATAAATAAAATAAAAACCCAGAAGTAGTCTGTTATAATAATCAACATGTTTTATTTTTATTTTTTTTAGTTGCTTTGATAACAATCACTGCTAAAAACCTTAAATGTAGACTCTGACCAACTCTGACCAACAGGTTATCAGAACAGAGATACTTCAGATAAGATTTAACCTATTGGTAACACTTTACAAAAAGTTTCCAGTAGGTAACATTTGTTAATGCGTTAACTAACAATGAGCAATACATTTGTTACATTATTTATTCATCTTTGTTAACGCTGGTTCATAACATTAACAGTTAATAACACAACTGTGCATTCTTATTTCTCAGGTCTATTAAATAATATTAACATACAACTTTTGATTTCAATAATGTATTAGTAAATGTTGAAATTAACTTTAACTAATAAATGCTTCAGGAGTATTTTCATTTGTTAGTTCATGACAACTAATATAGTTAACTAATGTTAATAAATGGAACTGTATTGTAAAGTGTTATTGATTTGTTTAGTATTAAATCATGGCAAGTTAATAGGAAGAAGCACAAATTAGCAAGCAGAAGAGTTCATGATATGTAATTAAGATAAAACAGCAGAAGACAATATAAACAAACTGAAGTTGAAGTTGAAGTTTATTTGTCATTACACATGTACAAGTACAGTATAACGAAATGAAGTTTGGAGCAAGCCTCCGGGCCGCAGCCGATTATTCAGGCGCCGCCACACACTCTCCAGAAATACAAGAATGCAATTTAGCAAGCATTACATAGCAAACACAACAAAACATAAACATAAACATAAACATGACACAGTACACGTGGTCACGTGATGGGATTTTTTGTATGGAGTGGGAGAGGAGATAGATAAACAGGCAGACGGTTGGAGGGGGGGGTGGGATCGGGTAGGTTGTGTATGGTGCGAGTGAGTCTGAGATTGTGTTGTGTGAGAATGTTAGCCATAACTTCAGATGTTTTCGAGTTCAGTTCTATGGTTTGTCCTTGAAGGGAGATAAGGCAGTGCACAGGGAAAGATAGCAGACAAAGCTGTCAGGCTGAAATCCCAACCGAGAGATAGGGACCAAGTGAGGTTCGTTGGGCTAGTTGATTAGGTCAGGCAAATACAATTTATTATTTTTAATCCATTTGATGATCTTCGGTAATTTGTCCGGATCATAATCAATCAATCAGATCTGGTCCTCAGCATTCGCGTCCGGTCTGTGCAGTTTCCCTAGACATTACGTCCAGCCTCATGGCCAGACCGGTTACAGTCCGTAAAAGTTCACCGATCTGACCCCGATAGAGCCCACTCTACCCTGCGTATCCGCAGTCCGGACTGCGTTGTTACGGTTCAGTTCCTCAATTCCTATCACTTTCTGATCTAATTCCTTCAGACGGTCACACACAACCCCAAGCATTCTTTAATTTCCACAGACAGCGGCTGGGTGAATTTGCTTGCAGCTGTCTTACCAATCTTCCGATAGGTCAGGGCAATCCCAAAGCCAAAGAATAGGAACCCCGCCATCAATAATCCAATCATGTATAAATCTTCCGCATCCTCCACGGACAGAGCCTCCAGGCACAGGACTTGCCAGTTGTTCCATGCGTCCCTCACGCACTCTGCGGCAAAGGTCCCGTCCGGGCAGGTGGGTTCTCCCGGGCACCCTTCCCTTAGTGAGAAAATCTTGTCGATTGCGCTGATTGACCAGTTAATCAATTCCATTTCAGTATTTTCAAGAGTCCAGCAAAGCAGCAGTCAGAGAGAAAGAGAAGAGACGAAACACTAGACAAAACAAAACAGCGCGAGAGCCAGCAGGGAACAGAGAGAAAACACGTCTGCACGGATAGAAGGACAGAAAGGAATGCAGAACTAAAGTAATAATTGTGCCATCCATTAATCTTTGCATAGAGTACATGCCTAATTAGAAATACACTCTTAATGGAAAGGTAAACAGAAGAATAGCTAAAACCCAAAGGGAAATCCATAAGTAAAATCCCACTAAATCCTGTATACTCAAAAAAAAAAAAAAAAAAAAAAAAATTCTACAATTTTCCACAATTAATCTGCAATCTTGATCGATGACAGGGATGGTTGTTGCTTTTGAAAGAAGAGGCTTTTGTTTTGTCTCATATTTTTCTAAAAAAAAAAATAAAAATACACCATTATTTAAATCCTGAAATCCTTAACCATTTTAAAAGACAAAGCTATCACACAGACAATGTCAAATTGAGATCAGGTGTAATTTTTTTAAATTATAACATTTAATTTAATTATGTTTATACAGTGAAATGTCTGAATTCATGATAATTTAAAAATATCCATTTAAAAGAAACCATGCAAACAATTATATATTTTAATAGTCTTAAAAATGTAATTGTCTAGAATGTTCTATCATGACTTTGTATTAAAGAAAAACAAAGCTTCAATATGAATCATATTACCATCTGTTGCTTACCGATGTAAAACTAGAAAATACACTGTTCTTCACATTTCCTCAGATGTATGTGTCCTCATTGAATCCAGCTTTAACATCTTCTTCAATACTCTTGATTTCTTCTGGAGTAGCAGCAGGTAGAATGGCAAGCAATTCTCGATCAATCTTTTCTAGTCTTGCGATGCTCTTCTGGTCATACTCTTGTTTGTTCTTCAGGACAAGCCTTAAGATGCCTTTCTGTGCCTCATCACAGCTGTTCTGGAGCTTTTTTCGCTCACTCTCAAATTCTGGTTTATTTTTATCCATGGCCATCAGTTTGCCCAGTGAACTGACACGGTCCATCAGGTACTTGTTGGAAACATCTGTGTATGTTCCAGAGATCATATGGACCAGACTAGCAATGTTACAGGCTTGGGAAGCTTGAGTGTACAGCAGATCTTTTGAGAAGAGCTTTGCATTGTAGGAGAGGGTTTGCGTTTTCTCAGATGTTGTGACAAAGTTTGTGAGAGTTTTGCTCATGCTGGTTTTTACAATGTTGGATACCATCTGAAAGAAGTGAACCATCTTCTCCCACTGCTCCTTCACTCTCCCCATGGCATCCATTCCTTTGACCAGCATCTCTATGGTAGTTTTGAAGTCAATCTCTTTCAGTTCACAATTTCTCATAGTGACCAGAATATCAGTTAGTTCTTTCTGGTTTTTCTCTAGGTTCTCCATACACTTCTCATAGGTCTCTCTTGTCTTGTTCAGCTGAGCTCGGGACTGCTCTATGGCAAATCTTGCATTCTCTGTAGCCTTCTGGGAAGCACTCGAGTTCTCGTTCTCTGACTTGTTTTCTTCTTGAGACATCATTGGTGGTTTTTGAGAAATGGCTGGAGAATTTGTGATGTCTTTGCTTTTGCTATCAAAACTACGAGCTAACTTAATCAGATCCGAGACCTCTTTTATTATCTCAGTGCTTTTGTCTTTGTCACATTTACCGTCTGGTGCATATTTTGCAAGTTCATTGCATATTTTTATGCCCTGTTCGCACAAGACCTGTGCTTTTTCCTTTGCTGGGCAGTCAGGGATTTTCTTTAAAGTTTCACTGATTCTTTGAAACTGTTTTTCTACGAAATCTGTCTTTGTGGTTTTATTCTTCTGATCATATAGATTTTTCCAGTCAATGTCTTTCACCTTATCCTCCACATTCATAAGTTGCTGGATCGTCTGTGCACAATTTAAAATCTCAGCTGACTTACTATATACATTTATTTCATCTATCATATCTCCTTCCTGACCTTTGCCGCTCTTAGATTTATCTGTTTGTGCTGATTGAGAAATAACAGATGTCACTCCATTAATCATGCCTGTAATGGACCGTGTTATCGCACTCACAAAATCCATTCCAATCATTTCCCATCCATTAGGGAGAGAATCCAGAGCGTTCTTGTAGCTCTCATGAGCCTCCTCCAGTTCCTTCTCCATGGCACTCATTGCCTTCTCAGTCCTTTTCTTGGTTTCTTGTGCTGACTGCTCCTTCAGTTTGCCCTCTTCTATTTTTTTCTTGATTGCTGCCATCTCCTCCCCATAAAAGTGCTCTGCATTCACACATGCTTCGAGCAGCTCTTGGATGATATTGATAACATCAGTGAAACGCTTTTCAGCGACATTAGACAACTCAAGACATTCATCAGCAATGATTCTGATATTGTTCAGCTGATCAGGAAGATGCGCTTTAACAATTTCGTTATCACCTTGGAACAGAATCTTCACTGATGTCTTCATGTAATCTGGAACTTGGGCGGTATGGAGGCGAATCTGATCCATGCTTTTATGGGCCTCATTAAATGCCCACCAACCAGAGTTACACACTTGCATGAGGCAAGCGCGAAAGGACTCAGGGTATTTGATGAATTTATAGCCATCTTTGGGTGTATTTTTATTGATAGAGAAATCTGCTGAAGACGAGATGAACACCAGCTCTCCCAGGATGGCTATAGATAGAGGTGCTGGAGTCAGATACTCTTCCCAGTTGGCATAGGGCTGCATTATAAGTTTGGTTTGGTTCCTCATGTCTTCAGCAGTAGTAAGACTTTGAGTAGATTTTATGATTGCAGAATCCATGACTTTCCTGTTTCTGCTTAAAACAAAGATGAAATTTGAACGTAAATGACTAATGAGGGTTTCTCACTTTGTAGCTTGTATTGTACAATTTGCAGCATTCATCACATTTTTATTAGACTACAAACCTGATTCCAAAAAAGTTGGGACACTGTACAAATTGTGAATAAAAAAGGAATGCAATAATTTACAAATCTCATAAACTCATATTTTATTCACAATAGAATATAGATAACATATCAAATGTTGAAAGTGAGACATTTTGAAATCTCATGCCAAATATTGGCTCATTTTGATTTCATGAGCGCTACACATTCCAAAAAAGTTGGGACAGGTAGCAATAAGAGGCCGGAAAAGTTAAATGTACATATAAGGAACAGCTGGAGGACCAATCTGCAACTTATTAGGTCAATTGGCAACATGATTGGGTATAAAAAGAGCCTCTCAGAGTGGCAGTGTCTCTCAGAAGTCAAGATGGGCAGAGGATCACCAATTCCCCAATGCTGCGCCAAAAATACTGGAGCAATATCAGAAAGGAGTTTCTCAGAGAAAAACTGCAAAGAGTTTGAAGTTATCATCATCTACAGCGCATAATATCATCCAAAGATTCAGAGAATCTGGAACAATCTCTGTGCGTATGGGGTCAAGGCCGGAAAACCATACTGGATGCCCGTGATCTTGGGCCCTTAGACGGCACTGCATCACATACAGGAATGCTACTGTAATGGAAATCACAACATGGGCTCAGGAATACTTCCAGAAAACATTGTCGTGAACACAATCCACCGTGCCATTCTCCGTTGCCGGCTAAAACTCTACAGGTCAAAAAAGAAGCCATATCTAAACATGATCCAGAAGCGCAGGCGTTTTCTCTGGGCCAAGGCTCATTTAAAATGGACTGTGGCAAAGTGGAAAACTGTTCTGTGGTCAGACGAATCAAAGTTTGATGTTCTTTTTGGAAAACTGGGACGCCATGTCATCCGGACTAAAGAGGACAAGGACAACCCAAGTTGTTATCAGTGCTCAGTTCAGAAGCCTGCATCTCTGATGGGATGGGGTTGCATGAGTGCGTGTGGCATGGGCAGCTTACACATCTGGAAAGGCACCATCAATGCTGAAAGGAATATCCAAGTTCTAGACCAACATATGCTCCCATCCAGACGTCGTCTCTTTCAGGGAAGACCTTGCATTTTCCAACATGACAATGCCAGACCACACACTGCATCAATTACAACATCATGGCTGCGTAGAAGAAGGATCCGGGTACTGAAATGGCCAGCCTGCAGTCCAGATCTTTCACCCATAGAAAACATTTGGCACATCATAAAGAGGAAGATGCAACAAATAAGACCTAAGACAGTTGAGCAACTAGAAGCCTGTATTAGACAAGAATGGGACAACATTCCTATTGCTAAACTTGAGCAACTTGTCTCCTCAGTCCCCAGACGTTTGCAGACTGTTATAAAAAGAAGAGGGGATGCCACACAGTGGGAAACATGGCCTTGTCCCAACTTTTTTGAGATGTGTAGATGCCATGAAATCTAAAATCAAATGAAGCCTCTGGAGGTTCGAATATGGCGCTGACATCTTGCGCAGATTTGGGACTGTGTCTTTGTATGACAGCCTGGCCAAAAATAATGTCTGCACAATTTCATGTTTCATTGCATTTAAGATATTTAAAGATGCCAATTTTCCTAGGCCGGACATCACTTTTGGTCACTACTGTATGGCAGTTCATTGACTTTCCAACTTTCCAATAAACCATGCAGCAAAAGCAAGCTACTTTTATGTTGATTGTGGGTTTCCCTGGAGTTGTTGGAGACTTTGATGGAACTAATGTTCACATCTATGGAATGCCAAGTCTGTCAAAATTAAAAATAAATAAATATGCAAAGAAATGTAAAAAAAAGCTAAAATAAATAAATCATGTGTATATTTGAAGACTTCAGATGCGAAAGCCTCTAAGTCCGTCTGCCGTTTTTCTTTAAAACAAGCATTTTTTGTCAGGCTTCCATCTATAGGTTTCTACCTACGTACCAGTACTTCTGAATGGGCTGAGGCTGGGATCTACTGGGTTTGAAGTGAAAGTATTTTATGAACGTATACTGTATACTATGGAGAGCATTCACTCAGTATCGTTATCTCATTTTTGACCGAAGTGGCTTTTAGAGGCTTTTGCATCTGAACTCTTCATTTATTTATTTATTTTTGGCAGACTTGGCATTCCACACACACATCATTGCTCCAGTTGTTAATGAGGAGACATATATCAATAGATAAGCAACTGAAAAAAGCACAATGTCAGAGCATGAACTAGTGATGTGTCCTAATCAATTAAAGTCATAGTTCACCCAAAAATGAAAATTCTGTCATCATTTACTCACCCTTAATTTGTTCCAAACCTGTATGATTTTCTTTGTTCTGTTGAACACAAAAGGAGATATTTGCAAGAAGGCCTTTGTTAAAAAAAAAAAAAAAAAAAAAAAAAAATCCAAAGTTATGAAACTTTGCCTTTAGCCACAATTATTTGCTCTGGTACAAATAATAGATTAATGAGACTAAAGATTACCTGTTATATTTACCCCAAATGAATTATATCTCATGTTTAACCACTATGGAGACATAAGAGCCAGCAGCAAATTTCAGAAGAACTGGCCGAGGTAAGGCTGCTCTCTGATGATTCATTAGCTCTGAATGACGCCCTGTAGCTCACATCTCAGAAATCGCTAAAGCAAATGTTCAAATAGGCACTATCTTTATTAATAACATGCTTATTTACACCTAAAAAACTCTTAAAACTACATTATGTGATGACAAATTTATAAAATTATAGTGGGTTTGGACCTCAGTGACACTCACTGTGAGAAGTGCTGCAAGTGGAGTGATACAAATGACAAAACGGTCCCCATGGCTATACTGGTAAAATATTACATGACCGGAAAGACCTCTCAGCCAATCAGATTCTAGGACTAGAAGTAACTGCTGTTTAAATGTGTGCATCTCAATCAGCTAGTTCAGTAGTCAGGGCACTGATCAGGGAGACAGACATTTTAAGGGCAGTCTCAATCGCAAAATCCTTTCAGTGCACTGGAATGTTTGCTCCATAAATACTCCCACAATGCACCTTGAAAACCAGAGAGCATGGATGTTCGCTATGCTTCCTTACCAGAAATTAGTTCACATTTCTAATGTGTGAAAAGTAAAACCCACAAGCCAACTCAGTAAATATAACCACACGATAGAATATCTGAAAAGATATCTAAATATCTTTTTAATTTTTTTATTGCAAGTTATGTAGTGAACATCTAGTTAACATTTATAATTACTACTTAGCGTGTAATGTTGTACGGATATATAACAGAACATTATTTTTAAAGAGCATAAAAAAATAATATAAAACATATATAGGCCCAGCCTGTTGTTGATTAATATCAATGATTTGGTCCCATTTCATATTAGGTGGCCTTAACTACTATGTACTCACATCAAAAATTAAGTACAATGTAGAAGTGGGATACGGGTAAGGTTAGGGACAGGTGTGGTCGTATGGGTAAGTTTAAGGGTAGGGTTAGGTGTAAGGGAAGGGTCAACAGTGTAATTGTAAATGTAATTACATGCAGCTAATTTTTTAATGCAAGTACAATGTAAAAACATGCATAAAATGATCGTGATTTTAACGGTAAAAGGTTGTAAAATGCTACGGTTAAAAACAGTTAACAGAAAGTTTCCGTACTATATAAGGTGAATAACTGTAACAGATCTAACCGTATGACAATGTAAAATCCCTACAGAAAAATATTGTAAACCCAAAAACATATATTTTTGTTTAAATCACAGTGAACTTTTGTAAACTATTAAACAGAATGTTTTGTTATATTTACAACAACAATATGTGATTATAATCTACAAATATTGGTATAAAAACAGAGAAATACTGTAATACTGTAAAAACTATTTTGTTAATTTGACATGCAAATATAGTAAAAACTAAAGTTTTTAATTTTAGTTCTTAAAAATACATCATGCATTGCGGCATGAATAAATTATGCATCTGAATTGTGATTCATTTTCTTTGAATCTTACTAACTGCTTTTACTTTTGCTGTTTTTTCTTGTGACGTTTTATAGTAGCTTGTCTTATGTTTAGAGTTGATGTTTATCTGATTATTTTTTTCATTGTCATTTCATTGTTGAGATTCATACACTGATTCTTGATGTCTGTGTGTGTCTAAGTGATGCTGTAGATTTTTCCTACATATTATTTGATTACCACAATCATCCTGGATATCATGCTGTAAATCACATGGCTATTATTATGAATACTACAAAATTAATACATTATCTGTATAACCAGAACATTCGAATCTAAATGAGACCAGTGACCACTACATGATGATTATGTCATCATCAATAAATAAATAGCCAAATCACCTGATAACATTTTCTCTTGGTTTCCCTTGCTATAACAAAAGTGCTTTATAAACACAGTTAAAGCAGCCAGAGAAAAACTAATGTTAAAGAGCCAAGGATCAAGAGCCCAGCTAAAGCAAACAGTTCTCACCATCATGGTGACTTCAAATTAAATTATTAAAACAGAAATGACAGAAATAAAGTCAGTCTGGTTATTAATGTGTGAAGCTGGTAATGCTGTTTGTGGAGTTGTTTAATCCTCCTCTGCTCTGATCTTCAGAGATTTAATGTCTTCTTTTATCTTCAGTTGACTTCATCTAAAGCTGTGGCTGAAGTCATTTGTAGTTCTTGTGTCTCTGTCCTTCAGTAATTCTGCTCATTATCATCAGGTGTTCATCGCTAATGCTCAATCATCACTTAATTATCTCATTAACGCCAACACTGCTTCAATGTTACTTTAACTCAGTAGTGAGCACACACATGAACAGTAACAGGAAGTGTTCATTTAACATGGGCGTTTTCTGTGTATTATTACATAAAAATTTAATTTACGCATAACTGGCATATATGAATCACATTCAGTTTATTAATACAATGACATAAATCTTACCTGTTTCATTTATGTATAACTTACAAATATGAATCACATTAAGTTGATTAATTTGTTTATGTTAAAATTATGTAATCCAAATGCATGAAAAATGTATATGCAATTCAAATACATATATCTTATGCTATATGTTTCTTTTAGTCTTTAAATTTTAATGTAATACTCATTATCACAGGCTAAACAACCTAACAGTGCCTCCTCTAACCACAGACTTGTACTTGTCCTCTCTTAGTCCGCCTAATTTTGAATTTCATAGTGCGCATAATTTCATAATTCTCTGCTAACCACAGGTGCCAGCATTTTCCTGTAAAAACAAGTTTTTTTGTTGTTTTTTACAGTGTACACTAAAAATATTCCCCATAAAATTTACGGTAAAAAAACGGCAGCTGTGGTTGCCAGAACTTTACCGTAAAAAATACAACAAATTACGGTTAAAAAACATTTATTTTACAGTTCAAAACTGTATAATTTAAAGGTTTATACATTTAATTTAATTTTACAGTAAAATACCGTTACATGTACAGTTTTTTCTGTAGTCATTGTGTAATTTACAGTGAAAAACGTAAATTGACTTCCCAGAATTCCCTATGTTTTCATTGAAATAACTGTTTCTTCTTAGTTTTTTCTAATCAGTTATGTACATTAAGGTTTTATGTTACATCTAATGTTGTTAAATTAATGTTTATTGCATTTTTAAAATTGCATGTGTGTTACCATGATGGTGTTTGGTGTTTAGTGTTTGTGTGAGTGACCATATATTAATGGTGTCCTCCTAAAAGCTGCTTGTGATGAGCTTTGATTCATCACATGATTCTCATCACCACTGTCATTGGTGGTTGTCAGTATATGTCAAAGATACATAACAGATATTAATATTTCAATAAGTTAGTAACTTAACATTATTTCAGTTAATTTTTTTTTTTTTACTGAAATTGTTTTATAGTGTACTGTGTACACATAATTATTACAATATAAACTTTCAAATATATGGTTTTGAACTGTAAAATAAACAGTTTTTAACTGTAATTATCACTTTATAAACCTTTAAATGATATGGTGCTGTCCTGTAAAACCTAAAACGTTACTGCTGTATTTTTTACGGTAAAGTTGTGGCAACCACAGCTGCCGTTTTTTTTACCGTAAATTTGACGAGGATTTTTTTTTACAGTGTACACTAAGTGCATTGTATAAAATTATTAAACAAATGTTAGTACATAGTAGTTAAGGCCACCTAATAAAGTGGGTCCAATGATTTTGTACCCAAGTGAGCCAGGGTCCTTACCAATGACCGCGTTCATTTACATGACATGCTGATTCACAAGCTATGAAGATGACTGAGCACACCCGATATATATCCACCTTTTTCCTAGCAAGCCTACTGTGTTTTAAATTATGGGAAGCAATTCTGGTTTGGAGACGTTCCACTAAAGACTGATGTCTAATAATCATTTAAATGTATTAACTTTTTAATTTTTATATCTTATATTTTTCAGCTATGCCTATTGATAAGTTAGGAGGTTTAGTTATTTGTTTCTCTCTATGTTCTTGTTGAAACGTATGAATAAAAAAGGGGGATTGTGGGCTGGTTTTGGGCAATAAACTCCCTTGCTGTAAATAGGCCCCATTCTGGCCCTGGTTGCAGTGACAGTAATTTCTTTATTACAAACAGCCAAAACACTGTTATTATAGTATCAAAAATACAAATAATGGTTTTCAATCTTTACTTTTGACAATGTGTTACGGTAAAATAAAAAGTGAAATTGGTATCATTAAAGCATCATTTGGTAACATAAACAGAGATTGTGAGTGATTATGAAATTATTATATGTGAGCAATTATAAATGTTTTAAGTTTCAGATGTTGCTAATGAATAAAAAAAAAAACTTAATTTGGTGCATATTTACTTTTTCTTCCATTTAGTTATAGCTTTTATTCAGGTTTTTATTTTAGTTAAAGAATTAATAATAAATAATTAAATGTTTTTTTAATTAAGTTTGAGTTTTGACAATCTATTATGAATCACTGCTCCTGCCATTTATTTGTAATTTTCTTTTACTTACTATTGATTGATTTATTGATTGACACGAGTACATAGTAGTTAAAGACACATAATATATGGACCTGATTTGATATGTTAATATAAGTCATTTTAATTGTAATTGCCTTACCTTGTTGGAAGAGTTTCTTCAAAGCTTAGGTTGAGGTCTGGTAGAATGGTGAAATGAACACATGGAACACATGGTTTTTATTGCCATCTGAAAGGGGCGGAGATGGAAGATGAGGACTTGGGGAGGAGTAACTGGAATTACTCATGCTATTAATATTGTTCTGTATGTAGATGGCGACAAAATCCTACTTATCTCAAAAAGCCAGCTGGTGGTAAGGGAGGCCCATTTTCAGTCTGGGAGTTTAATGCTCAAAACCAGCCGACTAAACAAATCCATACATTCCAAACTTCTTAAGCCAACATTCTGCAATCAAACTTATGACTAGGCACATCTTAAAAATACACCACATAAGTCAATTATTAAAATGAATATCAGACATCAGTACGGATTATGTTCTTATATGAAACATTACACCACTTGCACAATAGATACACTGTAGATATATGATTTAAGAAAAATAATGGATTTAAAAATAGTAAATTACCAAGGTGTGGTACAGAAACTTTTTCCATACTTCATAGGAATTGCATTGTGTTCTCAAAAAAACACAATTGCTGCTTAGGTTTCACTCTTTATTCCAGCAATATATATCCTCAGTTTTTTTAATTATATTATTAAATATTAATCCTTTGATTCCTCTGAAAATCTGCATGTTGTCATATTTAAAGTTTATTTAAATTACATATTCATTATTCTACAGTTCTGTTCTGAAATTACTTCAACTGTTTATAAGTTTAGGTCATAGACTGTAAAAAAATAAAAATAAAATATGGACGTAGTGCCTGTGACTACACTCGTAGGTTTCTGAAGAGCAGTTTTGAGGCGTAAAGTCAGTCATTGCCATCTTGGCAGCGTGTTACCGGGATTCATATTGTACATGGTTCTGACACACACACACACACACACACACACACACACACACACACACACACACACACACACACACACACACACACACACACACACACACACACACACACACACACACACACACACACACACACACACAGACAGAGACAGAGAGAGACAGACAGACAGACACAGCTGCAGAGCAGCATAGGGTTAGAAGGATCAGAAAGAATGGGTGTTTGAGAGAGTTACTTTCATCAGATTCACCCTGTGGGCAGATGAATTGTGCTGCATAACTCCTCATAGAAGTTTGGTGTTTGTCTCATTGTGTTAGTGTGCGTAGGGGAAGCTGAGTAAGGCCTCTGTGGCTGAACTTGGTGACCGTCAATAATTCTTTAATTTAGCTATCAATAGCATTGGGACTCAGTATAAATAGACATGGAATCATAAAAGAGGACATAGGAATATATATTATAAAAGAAGACAGCTTGCAAGAACTCCTCATCAACTGAGCTAATCTTATGGAAGCCTGTTTCCACCACTAAATAAAAAAATAAAAAGAGTAATTACGACTATTTATCTCAGAATTCTGACTTTTTTCTCACAATTGCGAGTTATAAAGTCAGAATTCTGAGATATAAACTCACAATTGCGTGAAATATTCTCAATTCTGTTTTTTTTTTCTCTGTCAGAATTGTGACTTTATTTCACGCAATTGCGAATTTATATCAGAATTGTGACTATATATCACGCAATTGTGAGTTCAAGATTCAAGAGATTCAAGAGTTTTATTTGTCACATACAAAGTTATATACAGAGTATACAATCGGCAGTGAAATGTAAACAGGTCCGCTCCATGAACAGAAAGTGCAGTGCAATGTCAGTATGTATATCCTGAAGTGAAGTCACGTGATGTTAAGTGACTGAGTTCAGGAGTCTGATGGCCTGGGGGAAGAAGCTCCTCCTGAGTCTCTCAGTTTTGGCCATCAGGCTTCGGAAGCGCTTACCAGATGGCAGCAGCGTGAAATGAGGGTTTGCAGGGTGATTAGAGTTCTTGATGATCTTAGTAGCTCTACCTTTGCAGCGTTTGGTGTAGACGTCCTGCAGAGACGGGAGAGCTGACCCTGAGATACGCTCAGATAAGCGCACGACTCTTTGCAGGGCTTTGCAGTCATGACTGGTGCTGTTCCCATACCACGCTGTGATGCACTGAGTTAATACACTTTCTATCGCCCCTAAATAGAAAGTTTTCAGGATAGCTGGTGAAACCCTGAATTTCCTCAGCTGGCGCAGGTGGTACAGTCTTTGCCTGGCTTTTTTCACCTGTGTCTGAATGTGAGCAGTCCAGGTCAGGTCCTCGGAGATGTTTACTCCCAGGTACTTGAAGCTGCTCACTCTCTCTACTGGTGACCCGCTGATCATGAGGGGGGAGTATGTCCGTTGCTGTCTCTTTCTGAAGTCCACAATTATTTCTTTGGTCTTGCCAACATTCAGAGAGAGACAGTTGTCCTGGCATCATGATGTTAGATGATCCACCTCGTCCAAGTATGCTGTCTCATTGTTGTTGGAGATGAGGCCCAGGACAACAGTATCATCAGTAAATTTGATGATAGAGATGGAGCTGTGTGTGGACAAACAGTCATGTGTGTAGAGAGAGTAGAGCAGGGGACTCAGGACACAGCCCTGTGGAGCTCCCACACTCTGGGTGATGGAGGTGGAGGTGGACTGGCCTACTCTCACCACCTGAGGCCTCAATCCAGAGTTTATATCTCAGAATTGTGACTTTATATCACGCAAATGCGAGTTTATATCTCAGAATTGTGACTTTATATCACGAAATTGTGAGTTTATATCTCAGAATTGTGACTATTTCACGCAATTGTGAGTTTATATCTCAGAATTGTGACTTTATCACGCAATTGCGAGTTTATACCAGAATTGTGACTATTTCACACAATTGCGAGTTTATATCTCAGAATTGTGACTTTATATCACGCAATTGTGAGTTTATATTTCAGAATTCTGACTTTATATCACGCAATTATGAGTTTATATCTCAGAATTGTGACTATATCACGCAATTGTGAGTTTATACCAGAATTGTGACTATTTCACGCAATTGCGAGTTTATATCAGAATTGTGACTAATTCACGCAATTACGAGTTTATATCTCAGAATTGTGACTTTATTTCACGCAAATGCGAGTTTATATCTCAGAATTGTGACTTTATATCACGAAATTGTGAGTTTATATCTCAGAATTGTGACTATTTCACGCAATTGTGAGTTTATATCTCAGAATTGTGACTTTATCACGCAATTGCGAGTTTATACCAGAATTGTGACTATTTCACACAATTGCGAGTTTATATCTCAGAATTGTGACTTTATATCACGCAATTGTGAGTTTATATTTCAGAATTCTGACTTTATATCACGCAATTATGAGTTTATATCTCAGAATTGTGACTATATCACGCAATTGTGAGTTTATACCAGAATTGTGACTATTTCACGCAATTGCGAGTTTATATCAGAATTGTGACTAATTCACGCAATTACGAGTTTATATCTCAGAATTGTGACTTTATTTCACGCAACTGCGAGTTTATATCGCAGAATTGTGACTATATCATGCGATTGTGAGTTTATATCTCAGAATTGTGACTTTATATCACACAATTGTGAGTTTATATCAGAATTGTGACTATATCATGCAATTGCGAGTTTATATCTCAGAATTGTGACTTTATATCACGCAACTGTGAGTTTATATCTCAGAATTCTGACTTTATTTCACGCAATTGCGAGTTCATATCAGAATTGTGACTATTTCACGCAATTGCAAGTTTATATCTCAAAATTGTGACTATCACCCAATTGCGAGTTTATATCAGAATTGTGACTATATCACGCAATTGCGACTTTATATCAGAATTGTGACTATATCACGCAATTGCGACTTTATATCAGAATTGTGACTATATCACGCAATTAAGTAGTTCATATCAGAATTGTGACTATTTCACGCAATTGCAAGTTTATATCTCAAAATTGTGACTATATCACCCAATTGCGAGTTTATATCAGAATTGTGACTATATCACGCAATTGTGAGTTTATATCTCAGAATTCTGACTTTATATCACGCAATTGCGAGTTTATATCAGAATTGTGACTATATCACGCAATTGCGAGTTTATATCTCAGAATTGTGACTATATCACGCAATTGCAAGTTTATATCTCAAAATTGTGACTATATCACCCAATTGCGAGTTTATATCAGAATTGTGACTATATCACGCAATTGCGACTTTATATCAGAATTGTGACTATATCACGCAATTGCGAGTTTATATCAGAATTGTGACTATATCACGCAATTGCGAGTTTATATCTCAGAATTCTGACTATATTACGCAATTGCGACTTTATATCAGAATTGTGACTATATCACGCAATTGCGAGTTCATATCAGAATTGTGACTATTTCACGCAATTGCAAGTTTATATCTCAAAATTGTGACTATCACCCAATTGTAGTTTATATCAGAATTGTGACTATATCACGCAATTGCGACTTTATATCAGAATTGTGACTATATCACGCAATTGCGACTTTATATCAGAATTGTGACTATATCACGCAATTGCGAGTTCATATCAGAATTGTGACTATTTCACGCAATTGCAAGTTTATATCTCAAAATTGTGACTATATCACCCAATTGCGAGTTTATATCAGAATTGTGACTATATCACGCAATTGTGAGTTTATATCTCAGAATTCTGACTTTATATCACGCAATTGCGAGTTTATATCAGAATTGTGACTATATCACGCAATTGCGTAGTTTATATCTCAGAATTGTGACTATATCACGCAATTGCAAGTTTATATCTCAAAATTGTGACTATATCACCCAATTGCGAGTTTATATCAGAATTGTGACTATATCACGCAATTGCGACTTTATATCAGAATTGTGATTATATCACGCAATTAAGTAGTTTATATCAGAATTGTGACTATATCACGCAATTGCGAGTTTATATCTCAGAATTCTGACTATATTACGCAATTGCGACTTTATATCAGAATTGTGACTATATCACGCAATTGCGAGTTCATATCAGAATTGTGACTATTTCACGCAATTGCAAGTTTATATCTCAGAATTCTGACTTTATATCACGCAATTGCGAGTTTATATCAGAAATGTGACTATATCACGCAATTGCAAGTTTATATCTCAAAATTGTGACTATATCACGCAATTGCACCCATATCAGAATTGTGAATATTTCACGCAATTGCGAGTTTATATCTCAGAACTGTGACTATATATATCACGCAATTGCGAGTTTATATCTCAGAATTGTGACTATATATATCACGCAATTGCGAGTTTATATCTCAGAATTGTGACTATTTCACGCAATTGTGAGTTTATATCTCAGAATTGTGACTATATATATCACGCAATTGCGAGTTTATATCTCAGAATTGTGACAATTACGAGTTTATATATCAGAATTGTGACAATTGCAAGTTTATATATCAGAATTGTGACTTTATATCACGCAATTGTAAGTTTATATCTCAGAATTGTGACAATTGCGAGTTTATATATCAGAATTGTGACAATTGCAAGTTTATATATCAGAATTGTGACTTTATATCACGCAATCAGTAGTTTATATCTCAAAATTCTGACTTTATATCACGCAATTGTGAGTTTATATCTCAGAATTCTGACTTTATATCACGCAATTGCGAGTTTATATCAGAATTGTGACTATATCACGCAATTGCGACTTTATATCAGAATTGTGACTATATCACGCAATTGCGACTTTATATCAGAATTGTGACTATATCACGCAATTACGAGTTCATATCAGAATTGTGACTATTTCACGCAATTGCGAGTTTATATCTCAGAATTGTGACTTTATATCACGCAATTGTGTTTATATCTCAGAATTCTGACTTTATATCACGCAATTGCGAGTTTATATCAGAATTGTGACTATATCACGCAATTGCGACTTTATATCAAAATTGTGACTATATCACCCAATTACGAGTTTATATCAGAATTGTGACTATATCACGCAATTGCGACTTTATATCAGAATTGTGACTATATCACGCAATTGCGAGTTTATATCAGAATTGTGACTATATCACGCAATTGCGACTTTATATCAGAATTGTGACTATATCACGCAATTACGAGTTCATATCAGAATTGTGACTATTTCACGCAATTGCGAGTTTATATCTCAGAATTGTGACTTTATATCACGCAATTGTGTTTATATCTCAGAATTCTGACTTTATATCACGCAATTGCAAGTTTATATCAGAATTGTGACTATATCACGCAATTGCGACTTTATATCAAAATTGTGACTATATCACCCAATTACGAGTTTATATCAGAATTGTGACTATATCACGCAATTGCGAGTTTATATCTCAGAATTCTGACTATATTACGCAATTGCGACTTTATATCAGAATTCTGACTATATCACGCAATTGCGAGTTCATATCAGAATTGTGACTATTTCACGCAATTGCAAGTTTATATCTCAGAATTCTGACTTTATATCACGCAATTGCGAGTTTATATCAGAAATGTGACTATATCACGCAATTGCAAGTTTATATCTCAAAATTGTGACTATATCACCCAATTGCGTAGTTTATATCTCAGAATTGTGACTATTTCACGCAATTGCGTAGTTTATATCTCAGAACTGTGACTATATATATCACGCAATTGCGAGTTTATATCTCAGAATTGTGACTATATATATCACGCAATTGCGTAGTTTATATCTCAGAATTGTGACTATATATATCACGCAATTGTAGTTTATATCTCAGAATTGTGACTATTTCACGCAATTGTGAGTTTATATCTCAGAATTGTGACTATATATATCACGCAATTGCGTAGTTTATATCTCAGAATTGTGACAATTACGCAGTTTATATATCAGAATTGTGACAATTGCAAGTTTATATATCAGAATTGTGACTTTATATCACGCAATTGTAAGTTTATATCTCAGAATTGTGACAATTATGTAGTTTATATATCAGAATTGTGACAATTGCAAGTTTATATATCAGAATTGTGACTTTATATCACGCAATTGCGAGTTTATATCTCAAAATTCTGACTTTATATCACGCAATTGTGAGTTTATATCTCAGAATTCTGACTTTATATCACGCAATTGCGACTTTATATCAAAATTGTGACTATATCACCCAATTGCGAGTTTATATCAGAATTGTGACTATATCACGCAATTGCGACTTTATATCAGAATTGTGACTATATCACGCAATTGCGAGTTTATATCAGAATTGTGACTATTTCACGCAATTGCAAGTTTATATCTCAAAATTCTGACTTTATATCACGCAATTGCAAGTTTATATCTCAAAATTGTGACTATATCACCCAATTGTGAGTTTATATCAGAATTGTGACTATATCACGCAATTGCGAGTTTATATCTCAGAATTCTGACTATATCACGCAATTGCAAGTTTATATCTCAGAATTGTGACTATTTCACGCAATTGCAAGTTTATTTCTCAGAATTGTGACATTATTTCATGCAATTGCGAGTTTATATCTCAGAATTGTGACTTTATATATCACGCAATTGCGAGTTTATATCTCAGAATTGTGACTATTTCACACAATTGTGAGTTTATATCTCAGAATTGTGACTATATATATCACGCAATTGCGAGTTTATATCTCAGAATTGTAACAATTGCGAGTTTATATATCAGAATTGTGACAATTGCAAGTTTATATATCAGAATTGTGACTTTATATCACGCAATTGTGAGTTTATATCTCAGAATTCTGACTATATATCACGCAATTGTGAGTTTATACCAGATTTGTGACTATTTCACGCAATTGCGAGTTTATATCTCAGAATTGTGACTTTATATCACGCAATTGTGTTTATATCTCAGAATTCTGACTTTATATCACGCAATTGTGACTTTATATCAAAATTGTGACTATATCACGCAAATTGTGACTTTATATCAAAATTGTGACTATATCACCCAATTGTGAGTTTATATTAGAATTGTGACTATATCACGCAATTGCGACTTTATATCAGAATTGTGACTATATCACGTAATTGTGAGTTTATACCAGATCTGTGACTATTTCACGCAATTGCGAGTTTATATCTCAGAATTGTGACTTTATATCACGCAATTGTGTTTATATCTCAGAATTCTGACTTTATATCACGCAATTGCGAGTTTATATCAGAATTGTGACTATATCACGCAATTGCGAGTTTATATCTCAGAATTGTGACTATATATATCACGCAATTGCGAGTTTATATCTCAGAATAGTGACTATTTCACACAATTGTGAGTTTATATCTCAGAATTGTGACTTTATATATCTCAGAATTGTGACTATATCACGCAATTGCGAGTTTATATCTCAGAATTTATATCTCAGAATCTCAGAATGTGACTATATATAATCACGCAATTGCGAGTTTATATCTCAGAATTGTGAAAATTGCAAGTTTATATATCAGAATTGTGACTTTATATCACGCAATTGTGAGTTTATATCTCAGAATTCTGACTATATATCACGCAATTGCGAGTTTATATCAGAATTGTGACTTTATATCACGCAATTGTGAGTTTATATCTCAGAATTCTGACTTTATATCACGCAATTGCGAGTTTATATCAGAATTGTGACTATATCACGCAATTGTGAGTTTATACCAGATTTGTGACTATTTCATGCAATTGCGAGTTATTATCTCAGAATTGTGACTTTATTTCACGCAATTGCGAGTTTATATCAGAATTGTGACTATTTCACGCAATTGTGAGTTTATATCTCAGAATTCTGACTTTATATCACGCAATTGCGAGTTTATATCAGAATTGTGACTATATCACGCAATTGTGAGTTTATATCAGAATTGTGACTATATCACGCAATTGTGAGTTTATACCAGATTTGTGACTATTTCACGCAATTGCGAGTTTATATCTCAGAATTGTGACTTTATTTCACGCAATTGCCAGTTTATCTCAGAATTGTGACTATTTCACGCAATTGTGAGTTTATATCTCAGAATTCTGACTATATATCACGCAATTGCGAGTTTATATCAGAATTGTGACTTTATTTCACGAGTTTATATCTTGAGTGCAGTTTATATCTCAAAATTGTGACTATCACCCAATTGCGAGTTTATATCAGAATTGTGACTATATCACGCAATTGCGACTTTATATCAGAATTGTGACTATTTCACGCAATTGTGAGTTTATATCTCAGAATTGTGACTTTATTTCACGCAATTGCCAGTTTATCTCAGAATTGTGACTATTTCACGTAATTGCGAGTTTATATCTCAGAATTGTGACTTTATTTCACGCAATTGCGAGTTTATATCAGAATTGTGACTATTTCACGCAATTGCGAGTTTATATCTCAAAATTGTGACTATCACCCAATTGCGAGTTTATATCAGAATTGTGACTATATCACGCAATTGCGACTTTATATCAGAATTGTGACTATATCACGCAATTGCGACTTTATATCAGAATTGTGACTTTATTTCACGCAATTGCGAGTTTATATCAGAATTGTGACTATTTCACGCAATTGCGAGTTTATATCTCAAAATTGTGACTATCACCCAATTGCGTAGTTTATATCAGAATTGTGACTATATCACGCAATTGCAATTGCGACTTTATATCAGAATTGTGACTATATCACGCAATTGTGAGTTTATACCAGATTTGTGACTATTTCACGCAATTGCATGAGTTTATATCTCAGAATTGTGACTTTATTTCCGCGCATTGCCAGTTTATCTCAGAATTGTGACTATTTCAATAATTGCGTAGTTTATATCTCAGAATTGTGACTTTATTTCACGCAATTGCGTAGTTTATATCAGAATTGTGACTATTTCACGCAATTGCGAGTTTATATCTCAAAATTGTGACTATCACCCAATTGCGTAGTTTATATCAGAATTGTGACTATATCACGCAATTGCGACTTTATATCAGAATTGTGACTATATCACGCAATTGCGACTTTATATCAGAATTGTGACTATATCACGCAATTGCGAGTTCATATCAGAATTGTGACTATTTCACGCAATTGCAAGTTTATATCTCAAAATTGTGACTATATCACCCAATTAAGTAGTTTTATATCAGAATTGTGACTATATCACGCAATTGTGAGTTTATATCTCAGAATTCTGACTTTATATCACGCAATTGCGAGTTTATATCAGAATTGTGACTATATCACGCAATTGCGAGTTTATATCTCAGAATTGTGACTATATCACGCAATTGCAAGTTTATATCTCAAAATTGTGACTATATCACCCAATTGCGAGTTTATATCAGAATTGTGACTATATCACGCAATTGCGACTTTATATCAGAATTGTGACTATATCACGCAATTGCGAGTTTATATCTCAGAATTCTGACTATATCACGCAATTGCGACTTTATATCAGAATTGTGACTATATCACGCAATTGCGAGTTCATATCAGAATTGTGACTATATCACGCAATTGCAAGTTTATATCTCAGAATTCTGACTTTATATCACGCAATTGCGAGTTTATATCAGAAATGTGACTATATCACGCAATTGCAAGTTTATATCTCAAAATTGTGACTATATCACCCAATTGCGAGTTTATATCTCAGAATTGTGACTATTTCACGCAATTGCGAGTTTATATCTCAGAACTGTGACTATATATATCACGCAATTGCGAGTTTATATCTCAGAATTGTGACTATTTCACGCAATTGTGAGTTTATATCTCAGAATTGTGACTATATATATCACGCAATTGCGAGTTTATATCTCAGAATTGTGACTATTTCACGCAATTGTGAGTTTATATCTCAGAATTGTGACTATATATATATCACGCAATTGCGAGTTTATATCTCAGAATTGTGACAATTACGAGTTTATATATCAGAATTGTGACAATTGCAAGTTTATATATCAGAATTGTGACTTTATATCACGCAATTGTAAGTTTATATCTCAGAATTGTGACAATTGCGAGTTTACATATCAGAATTGTGACAATTGCAAGTTTATATATCAGAATTGTGACTTTATATCACGCAACTGCGAGTTTATATCTCAAAATTCTGACTTTATATCACGCAATTGTGAGTTTATATCTCAGAATTCTGACTTTATATCACGCAATTGCGACTTTATATCAAAATTGTGACTATATCACCCAATTGCGAGTTTATATCAGAATTGTGACTATATCACGCAATTGCGACTTTATATCAGAATTGTGACTATATCACGCAATTGCGAGTTTATATCAGAATTGTGACTATTTCACGCAATTGCAAGTTTATATCTCAAAATTCTGACTTTATATCACGCAATTGCAAGTTTATATCTCAAAATTGTGACTATATCACCCAATTGTGAGTTTATATCAGAATTGTGACTATATCACGCAATTGCGACTTTATATCAGAATTGTGACTATATCACGCAATTGCGAGTTTATATCAGAATTGTGACTATTTCACGCAATTGCGAGTTTATATCTAAAAATTGTGACTATATCACGCAATTGCGAGTTTATATCTCAGAATTCTGACTTTATATCACGCAATTGCGAGTTTATATCAGAATTGTGACTATATCACGCAATTGCGAGTTTATATCTCAGAATTCTGACTATATCACGCAATTGCAAGTTTATATCTCAGAATTGTGACTATTTCACGCAATTGCAAGTTTATTTCTCAGAATTGTGACATTATTTCATGCAATTGCGAGTTTATATCTCAGAATTGTGACTTTATATATCACGCAATTGCGAGTTTATATCTCAGAATTGTGACTATTTCACACAATTGTGAGTTTATATCTCAGAATTCTGACTATATATCACGCAATTGTGAGTTTATACCAGATTTGTGACTATTTCACGCAATTGCGAGTTTATATCTCAGAATTGTGACTTTATATCACGCAATTGTGTTTATATCTCAGAATTCTGACTTTATATCACGCAATTGCGAGTTTATATCAGAATTGTGACTATATCACGCAATTGTGACTTTATATCAAAATTGTGACTATATCACCCAATTGCGAGTTTATATTAGAATTGTGACTATATCACGCAATTGCGACTTTATATCAGAATTGTGACTATATCACGTAATTGTGAGTTTATACCAGATTTGTGACTATTTCACGCAATTGCGAGTTTATATCTCAGAATTGTGACTTTATATCATGCAATTGTGTTTATATCTCAGAATTCTGACTTTATATCACGCAATTGCGAGTATATATCAGAATTGTGACTATATCACGCAATTGCGACTTTATATCAAAATTGTGACTATATCACCCAATTGCGAGTTTATATCAGAATTGTGACTATATCACGCAATTGCGGCTTTATATCAGAATTGTGACTATATCACGCAATTGCGAGTTTATATCAGAATTGTGACTATTTCACGCAATTGCGAGTTTATATCTCAAAATTGTGACTATATCACCCAATTGCGAGTTTATATCAGAATTGTGACTATATCACGCAATTGCGACTTTATATCAGAATTGTGACTATATCACGCAATTGCGAGTTTATATCAGAATTGTGACTATTTCACGCAATTATGAGTTTATATCAGAATTGTGACTATATCACGCAATTGCGAGTTTATATCAGAATTGTGACTATATCACGCAATTGCGAGTTTATATCTCAGAATTCTGACTATATCACGCAATTGCAAGTTTATATCTCAGAATTGTGACTATTTCACGCAATTGCAAGTTTATTTCTCAGAATTGTGACATTATTTCATGCAATTGCGAGTTTATATCTCAGAATTGTGACTATATCACGCAATTGCGAGTTTATATCTCAGAATTGTGACTATATATATCACGCAATTGTGAGTTTATATCTCAGAATTGTGACTATTTCACACAATTGTGAGTTTATATCTCAGAATTGTGACTTTATATATCTCAGAATTGTGACTATATCACCCAATTGCGAGTTTATATCAGAATTGTGACTATATCACGCAATTGCGACTTTATATCAGAATTGTGACTATATCACGCAATTGCAAGTTTATATCTCAGAATTGTGACTATTTCACGCAATTGCAAGTTTATATCTCAGAATTGTGACATTATTTCACGCAATTGCGGTTTTTATATCTCAGAATTGTGACTTTATATATCTCAGAATTGTGACTATATCACGCAATTGCGAGTTTATATCTCAGAACGTCTCGGTTACGTATGTAACCCTCGTTCCCTGAAGGAGGGAACGGAGACGCCACGTCGGAGTACCGACGAATAGGAATTCTCGCCGCGAGAGCCAATCTACTGAGTGTAACTAAAACGAGCCAATGCACATTGGCATGCAATGATTGCACCAGGTGCTCATGCCACGCTGTGCGGGTATAAATGAGACACAGGTGATTGCATCAAATTAGCCTTTTGCTGAGGAGCCGAGTAGGTAGGCAGGCACCCCAGCAGGGTACAGAGGACATGGCGACGGGGCGTGGCGCGCCGTTCCCTCCTTCAGGGAACGAGGGTTACATACGTAACCGAGACGCCTTCCCATTCAGTCGGTCACTCGGCGCCACGCCGGAGTACCGACGAATAGGAATCCCTACCAAAGTGCCATGGCCTCTGCCCCCTTCCAGTGCCCAGTGTGAGCCACCTGAGCTCTCTTACCTGATGAGACGGGGCTCACACCAGGAAGTCCATCACTGCTGTTCCGCATGACCCTGTTCAGTGATTATTGGATGACACTGGGAAAGCGTGCCTAGAAAAGGGGCGCTGCGGAGCCCACATCGCACTCCGGAGGAGTTATGTGGAGTACAAAGCTGAGCCGTAGCCCGCAAGGGAGGAGGGGGCTCAGTCCCGGTGACGGAAGGCTCTCCCAAGGGAAAGACACGGGCTTCCCCGTAGGAGCGACCGTGGAAGAAATATGGGATCCCCGCAGGGTCACTCATATAAGCCCAGCCCATTACCGGTTCTCAAGGATTCAGCGGCAGGGGCCTGATGCCCGACGCCCGCGACGTCCGGCACCGAGGGAGATGGAGGACTCACAGAGTTTGCTTCTGGAGAATAAGAGCGCCGAGCGCAGCAAGCCGACAAGAGCCGGGCCTCTCAGTGCTTCTACCCGCTTGAGGTGAGAACACAGGAGGAGACCGGCTCTACACGTAGGCTATAGAATCTAGCGAACGTGTTGGGTGTCGCCCAGCCCGCAGCTCTACAGATGTCTGACAGCGAGGCGCCACGTGCCAGCGCCCAGGAGGATGCAACACTTCTAGTAGAGTGTGCTCGCACTCGAGCGGACAGGGCACACCTTGTGCTTGGTAAGCCAAGGTGATGGCATCCACTATCCAGTGGGCCATCCTCTGCTTGGAGACAGCCTTTCCCTTCTGCTGGCCTCCGTGACAGACAAAGAGCTGATCTGAGGTTCTGAAGCTTTGAGTTCTATCCACGAGATCCGCAGAGCGCGGACGGGACAGAGCAAAGCTAGGGCTGGGTCTGCCTCCTCCGGGCAGCGCTTGCAGGTTCACCACCTGGTCCCTGAAGGGAGTGGTAGGAACCTTTGGGCACAAGCCAGGCCGGGCCTTAGTACCACGTGGGTATTACCCGCCCGAACTCTGAGGCACGATTCGTCGACCGAAAATGCCTGCAGGTCCCTACCCTCTTGATGGAGGCCAATGCAGCCAACAGCAAAGTCTTCATAGACAGAATCTTTAGCTCTGCTGACTGCAAAGGCTCGAATGGGGCATTCTGGAGTGCTCGGAGCACCAGAGCAAGATCCCAAGAGGGTATGGAGGGGGTCGAGGATTTAACCGCCTCGCCCCTTAAGGAACCTGACGACCAGGTCGTGCTTCCCAACCGACTTACCTTCTACGTGGTCGTGATAGGCGGATATAGCAGCAACATAGACCTTGAGGGTGGAGGGTGACAGCCTACGCCCAACCCTTGTTGCAGGAAGGAAAGCACAGACGCGATCGAACATCTTCGGGGTCCTCTCGGCGAGAAGAACACCACTCGACGAACAGGTTCCACTTCGAGGCGTAAGCCTGTCTTGTAGACGCGTGCACGTGCAAGTGATGGTGTTAACTACCTCTTGGGGTAAGTCACCTAGAACCTCCGCGTCCGGCCCCGGGCCAGACATGAAGCTTCCACAGGTCTGGACGCGGGTGCCACAGGGTGCCCCGTCTCTGAGTCAGAAGGTCCTTCCTCAGAGGAATCGGCCAAGGAGGGGCTGTCGCGAGGAGCATAAGTTCTGGGAACCAGGTCCGGTTGGGCCAGTACGGCGCCACCAACAGGAGCTGCTCCTCGTCCTCCCTGACCTTGCACAGTGTCTGTGCAAGTAGGCTCACTGGGGGAAACGCATATTTGCGCAGCCCCTGGGGCCAGCTGTGCGCAAGGGCATCCGTGCCGAGTGTACCCTCGGTCAGCGAATAGAACCACTGGCAGTGGACGTTTCTGGGGAAGCAAACAGGTCGACCTGTGCCACCCCGAACTGTCTCCCGATCAGCTGAACCACCTGGGGTGGAGTCGCCACTCCCTGGGAGCGCAGCTCGTGAGAGCTCGTCGGCCACACGGTTGCGCACACCAGGGACATGAATGGCCTGAAGCGACCTCAGACACTTCTGACTCCAGAGGAGGAGATGGCGGGCGAGCTTGCGACGGGGCGCAGACCACCTTGTCGGTTGATATACGCAACAGCCGCAGTGTTGTCCGTGTGGACCAGTACATCTTTGCCCGTAACCGCCCTTTGAGGCGGCTCAGAGCAAGATGTACTGCTAGCAACTCGAGGCAATTGATGTGCCAATGCAGGTGCGGGCCCGTCCAAACCCCTGACACTGCATGCCCGTTGTGCGTGGCTCCCCAGCCCATGGCGGAGGCATCCGTGAAAACCACAGTATGCCTGGACACCTGTTCCAGGGCACTCCAGCCCGGAAGGAACGAAGGGTCTGACCACGGACTGAAGGACTGGCGACAGGCCGGTGTGATGCTCACCCGTGAGTGCCGCGCTGCCACGCCCATCTCGGGACTCGGCCGTAGCCAATGCTGAAGCGGTCTCATATGAAGCAGGCGAGCAGCGTTACTGCCGCGCGGCTGCCATATGCCCCAGGAGCCTCTGAAACCGCTTTCAGTGGAACCGCCATCCTGCCCTGAAACGTGTTCAGGCAGTTCAGCATCGACTGGACATGCTCCTCTGTGAGGCGCGCTGCCTGCTCGACCGAATCCAACTCCATACCGAGAAAAGAGATCCTCTGCCCGGGCGAGTTTGCTCTTTCCCAGTTGACCAAGACCCAACTGGCTGAGGTGTCTGAGCACCAGGTCCCTGTGTTCAGACAACCGATCTCAGGACTGTGCTAGAAAGAGCCAGTCGCCGAGATAGTTGAGGATGCTAACGCCCGCCTCTCTCATGGGCACGAGGGCCCCTCCGTGACTTTCGTAAAGACATGGGGGGACAGGGTCAGCCCGAAGGGCAGGGACTTTGTACTGATATGCTCAACCCTCGAACGCAGCGCAGAAATGGCCTGCGCCGAGGAAGGATCGAGACATGAAAGTACACGTCCTTCAGGTCGACCGCTGCAAACCAATCTTGGGGACGGATGCATTCGAAAATGCGCTTCTGCGTGAGCGCCTTGAACGGTAGCTTGTGGAGGCTCCGATTCAGGACTCGCAGGTCCAAGATTGGCCGTAACCCACCGGCTTTCTTGGGTACAATGAAGTACGGGCTGTAGAGGCCGGTCTTCATATCGGCTGGAGGGACCGGCTCTATCGCGTCCTTCGCCAGCAGGACAGCGATCTCCACACACAGGACATGGGCATCTGCAGCATTCACCGGCGAAGCGGATGCCCTGATCCTGGGGAGCGCCAGGCGAACTGAATCGCGTGGCCGAGCCTGATGGTGTCCGAATGAGCCAGCGAGACGGACCGAGGAGCACCAGCCAGGCTCCCAGGGACCGTGCAAGCAGGACCATAGGGACCACCGGCGCACCCACCGTGGGGCAGCGAGGTGGAATGCAGATACCGGACTGGGGCGGCTGTCTCGTGGAGGCGGCCCGCAGCGAGGTGAGAGTGTGCCGTGCAACACTTACCTGATTCTCCACAGGTGGGCAGCAGGAACATGAGGGGGTTGTCCACTGCTGCCCGCTGGCGAAGAGGGAGGATGAGTGTGGTCCGGCGCTTGACCGGCCACAACTCTCCGAGCCCCTCGGACCCGGAGATGGAAGGAACTGCTCTTGTTGAGAATTTGGGTACCGCTGGGGCTGAGCCCAGCGCGGAACAGAGACAAAATGGAACACAAGATTCTCCTCCCGGCCCTCCACCGGGGATGGAGCGGTGTGGTCACCATCTCCAGAAGAGCAGTCCTCCTCACCTCGGTCGCCCGCCTCGTGGCAGCCTGCCCTTGGCCTTGCCTCCCCTCTTGGCAGGCGTCTGGGCGGGTAGGGCGGCCCTGCTTGCGCCCGGCCCACAACGCCGCTGGGTGGAGGCTGCTGCTGCGGCGCGGAGCGAGGCAGACGCAGGCGGCCGCCCTCGGCGACGAGCAGGCTGAGGCGCTGCCGGGCGGCGGGTGGAGACAGCAGCTGACCGCCGAGGCAGAATGTGACTGACCGCCTCAGTCTGCTTCTGTGCGCCAAGAACTGATGGGCGGTTCTGGGCCGCGCCGCCAAGAGGCCAGTCTGGGAGACGGGGAGTTAAGGAACCTGACTTTGTCGGTCTCCCCTCATGTCCGCCAGACACAGCCAGAGGTGACGTTCCTGACCACCATAGTGGACATCGCGACGACCCACGGCCCGCGCCAGAACCTTCGCCGCACGGGCGCGAGGTCCGTTGCGGTTCTCTCAGTTCCTGGAGAACTGCGCGGATCGTGACCACCCTCGTGCAAGGTCTTCAGAGCCGGGGCCTGATGGACCTGCAACAACGCCGTAGCGTGTAAAGCGGAGCCTGCCTCTCCACAAGCCAGGTAGGCCTTCCCGATCAGATCGGATGAGTACCTACAGGCCCGGAAGGAAGAAGACACGGGTTCCCCTGGAAGTGGAGTTAGGGCACAGTTGCATAGCAAACGCCCGCTCCACGGGGAACCTGCGTGTATCCCTTTGCAGGGCCGCCATCGAGGGTGGTGAGGAGGAGGATCCACTAGGCCGGCTTCGGGCAGTAAAGGTGCCGCCTCCACGACCTTGTGAGCTCCTCGTGCACCTCCGTGAAAAAGGCACCAGGGTGGGGCGCTGAGAACCAGCACGGGCCACCCCGAGAAACCAATCATCCAGCCTTGAGGATTCGGGACACGGTGGAGGTTCCCACACGAGCCCGACTCTCTCGGCGGCCCGGCAAGCATAGCCATCATCTCCAGATCAGTATCGGGCACAGTGGGTCTACCCGAGGAGCCCCTGCGCCGACACATCCTCTCCAGAGAGTTCTGACCCTCCCTCCGATGCAGCGATGGACATCTGGTCCTCAAGGGGAGCCCCAAAGGATACGGATGGTGCACATCTCGTGGATGGCCCACCGCGTTCCAATGGCAGCTCTACTGGCTGCGGAGTGCGAGAGGGATGAGGTTTCCCGGGGGTTGGTTCCCTGGGGAAACACACTCACCGTAACCCTCAAATCAGCCGGCCTACTGCCTGAAGTAACTCTCTGAGGAGAGTTAGATCGCGGCAGAGGCACAGAGGCTCCGCCCTTGCGAGGCGGAGCCGCGATCGCAACTCCGAGATGGTCATGTTCCGCGGTGAGAACATGATTCATCCACCAGCGCTGCCTCAGCGTGCTGAAACGCCCAAACACGAGATACAGCGCTGATGACCATCCCTCGGTGACAGGAAACCACCGCGATCCAGAAACACACAGATAGAATGTCATCTTGAAAAAGACGCAAGCTCTATCTGTGTAAGCTCTTTCAGAAGGACGCTCTCCTTGGTGCTGAAGCACGCAGGGGGAGGGGTCGCGGCGACACAGTCAGGGGTAGTGCAGCCTGGCGTGCGCGCTCTCTCTCACACGCTCGCTTACCAGCCGTGGGAACGGCTTTAGCGCTCTCCACCTAGCGCACCGAACCGGCTGTGAGAACAGCCTTTGTGATCGTTCTGTTCAAACAACAAAGAGAGATGATCGGAAAACCACACGACCCGCTGCTGTGCCGTCACACCAACACCGAATGAAGAGATCGCTTCGAAAGGCGGCTTCCGTCTTCAGTCAGGACTGCGAAGTAAGGAGTGATATCTGTAGTAACCATCTACCACTCGGCTCCGGCAAAATGCTAATTTGATGCAATCACCTGTGTCTCATTTATACCGCACAGCGTGGCATGAGCACCTGGTGCAATCATTGCATGCCAATGTGCATTGGCTCGTTTTAGTTACACTCGAAGTAGATTGGCTCTTGAAGGCGAGATTCCTATTCGTCGGTACTCCGACGTGGCGTCGAGAGTGACCGACTGAATGGGAACTGTGACTATATATATATCACGCAATTGCGAGTTTATATCTCAGAATTGTGACTATTTCACGCAATTGTGAGTTTATATCTCAGAATTGTGACTATATATATCACGCAATTGCGAGTTTATATCTCAGAATTGTGACAATTGCAAGTTTATATATCAGAATTGTGACTTTATATCACGCAATTGTGAGTTTATATCTCAGAATTCTGACTATATATCACGCAATTGTGAGTTTATATCAGAATTGTGACTTTATATCACGCAATTGCGAGTTTATATCAGAATTGTGACTATATCACGCAATTGTGAGTTTATATCAGAATTGTGACTATATCACGCAATTGTGAGTTTATACCAGATTTGTGACTATTTCACGCAATTGCGAGTTTATATCTCAGAATTGTGACTTTATTTCACGCAATTGCGAGTTTATATCAGAATTGTGACTATATCACGCAATTGTGAGTTTATATCAGAATTGTGACTTTCACGCAATTGCGAGTTTATATCTCAAAATTGTGACTATATCACCACCAAGTAGTTTATATCTCAGAATTGTGACTATTTCACGCAATTGCGAGTTTATATCTCAGAATTGTGACTTTATATCACGCAATTGCGAGTTTATATCTCAGAATTGTGACTATTATATCTTGTGAGTTTATATCAGAATTGTGAATTGTGACTATAGAATTGTGATAGTTTATATCGCAAATTGTGACTTTATCATCTCTCAGAATTGTGACTATATCACGCAATTGTGAGTTTATATCTCAAATTGTGACTATATATATCACAATTGCAGTTTATATCTCAGAATTGTGAATAATTGCAAGTTTTTATATCAGAATTGTGACAATTGCAAGTTTATATATCAGAATTGTGACTTTATATCACGCAATTGTGAGTTTATATCTCAGAATTCTGACTATATATCATGCAATTGTGAGTTTATACCAGATTTGTGACTATTTCACGCAATTGCAGTTTATATCTCAGAATTGTGACTTTATATCACGCAATTGTGTTTATATCTCAGAATTGTGACTTTATATCACACAATTGTGAGTTTATATCAGAATTGTGACTATATCACGCAATTGTGACTTTATATCAAAATTGTGACTATATCACGCAATTGCAAGTTTATATCAGAATTGTGACTATATCACGCAATTGCGAGTTTATATCAGAATTGTGACTATATCACGAATTGTGAGTTTATACAGATTTGTGACTATTTCACGCAATTGCAAGAGTTTATATCTCAGAATTGTGACTTATATCACGCAATTATTTTATATCTCAGAATTGTGACTTTATATCACGCAATTGTAGTTTATATCTCAGAATTGTGACTATATCACACGCATTGCGAGTTTATATCAGAATTGTGACTATATCACCCAATTGCAATTGTGAGTTTATATCAGAATTGTGACTATATCACGCAATTGTGAGTTTATATCTCAGAATTGTGACTATATATCACGCAATTGCGTTTATATCTCAGAATTGTGACTATATCACGCAATTGCAAGTTTATATCTCAGAATTGTGACTATATCACGCAATTGTGAGTTTATATCTCAGAATTGTGACTATATCACGCAATTGCGAGTTTATATCTCAGAATTGTGACTATATATCACGCATTGGTTGTTTTGCAGTTGTGACTATATCTTGCGAGTTTATATCAGAATTGTGACTATATCACGCAATTGCGTAGTTTATATCAGAATTGTGACTATATCACGCAATTGCAGTTTATATCTCAGAATTGTGACTTTATATCAGAATTGTGACTATATATTGTGTGAGTTTATATCAGAATTGTGACTTTATATCACGCATATCAATAATTGCGAGTTTATATCAGAATTTGACTATATCACGCAATTGTGTGAGTTTATATCTCAGAATTGTGACTATATATCACAATTGCGAGTTTATATCAGAATTGTTTATATCACAATTGAATTTATATCTGAATTGTGATATCACGCAATTGTGAGTTTATATCTCAGAATTGTGACTTTATATCATCACAATTGCTATATCACGCAATTGTGAGTTTATATCAGAATTGTGACTTTATATCATCACGCATATCACGCAATTGTGAGTTTATATCTCAGAATTGTGACTTTATATCACGCAATTGCGAGTTTATATCTCAGAATTGTGACTTTATATCACGCAATTGTGAGTTTATATCTCAGAATTGTGACTTTATATCACGCAATTGTGAGTTTATATCAGAATTGTGACTATATCACGCAATTGTGAGTTTATATCTCAGAATTGTGACTATATATATCACGCAATTGCGAGTTTATATCTCAGAATTGTGACTATATCACACAATTGCGAGTTTATATCTCAGAATTGTGACTATATCACGCAATTGTGAGTTTATATCTCAGAATTGTGACTTTATATCACGCAATTAAGTAGTTTATATCTCAGAATTGTGACTATATATATCACGCAATTGCGAGTTTATATCTCAGAATTGTGACTTTATATCACGCAATTGTGAGTTTATATCTCAGAATTGTGACTATATATATCAATGCAATTGCAAGAGTTTATATCTCAGAATTGTGACTATATATATCAGTTTATATCTCAGAATTGTATATCACACGCAATTGTGAGTTTATATCTCAGAATTGTGACTATATCACGCAATTGTGAGTTTATATCAGAATTGTGACTGACTATATCACGCAATTGCGAGTTTATATCTCAGAATTGTGACTATTATATCACGCAATCATGAATTGCGAGTTTATATCTCAGAATTGTGACTATATCACGCAATTGTGAGTTTATATCTCAGAATTGTGACTATATCACGCAATTGCGAGTTTATATCAGAATTGTGACTATATCACGCAATTGCGAGTTTATATATCATCAGAATTGTGAGTTTATATCACGCAATTATCACGAGTTTATATCAGAATTGTGACTTTATATCACGCAATTGTGAGTTTATATTCAGAATTGTGACTTTATATCACGCATATATCAGAATTGTGAATTGTATATATATCAAATTGTGAGTTTATATCTCAGAATTGTGACTATTTCATCACGCAATTGTGAGTTTATATCTCAGAATTGTGACTATATCATCACAATTGCGAGTTTATATCTCAGAATTGTGACTATATCACGCAATTGCAGAGTTTATATCTCAGAATTGTGACTTTATATCACGCAATTGTTTATATCAGTTTACTATCTCAGAATTGTGACTTTATATCTCAAGAATTGTGACTATTTCACGCAATTGTGAGTTTATATCTCAGAATTGTGACTATATCACGCAATTGTGAGTTTATATCAGAATTGTGACTATATCACGCAATTGTGAGTTTATATCAGAATTGTGACTATATCACGCAATTGCGAGTTTATATCTCAGAATTGTGACTATATCACGCAATTGCGAGTTTATATCAGAATTGTGACTTTATATCACGCAATTGCGAGTTTATATCTCAGAATTGTGACTATATATCACGCAATTGCGAGTTTATATCAGAATTGTGACTATATCACGCAATTGTGAGTTTATATCAGAATTGTGACTATATCACGCATTGTGAGTTTATATCTCAGAATTGTGACTATATCACCAATTGCGAGTTTATATCAGAATTGTGACTATATCACGCAATTGCGAGTTTATATCTCAGAATTGTGACTATATCACGCAATTGTGTTTATATCAGAATTGTGACTATATCACGCAATTGCGAGTTTATATCTCAGAATTGTGACTTTATATCACGCAATTGCGAGTTTATATCAGAATTGTGACTATATCACGCAATTGTGAGTTTATATCTCAGAATTGTGACTATATCACGCAATTGCAAGTTTATATCTCAGAATTGTGACTATATCACGCAATTGCAGTTTATATCAGAATTGTGACTATATCACGCAATTGAATTGCGAGTTTATATCAGAATTGTGACTATATATCACGCAATTGCGAGTTTATATCTCAGAATTGTGACTATATATCAATTTGCAATATTGCTTTATATCAGAATTGTGACTATATATCACGCAATTGCGAGTTTATATCAGAATTGTGACTATATCACGCAATTGCAAGTTTATATCTCAGAATTGTGACTATATATCACGCAATTGCGAGTTTATATCAGAATTGTGTGACTATATCACGCAATTGCGAGTTTATATCTCAGAATTGTGACTATATCACGCACGCAATGCGAGTTTATATCTCAGAATTGTGACTATATCACGCAATTGCGAGTTTATATCTCAGAATTGTGACTTATATATCACGCAATTGTGAGTTTATATCTCAGAATTGTGACTATATATCACGCAATTGTGAGTTTATATCTCAGAATTGTGACTATATATCACGCAATTGTGAGTTTATATCTCAGAATTGTGACTATATCACGCAATTGTGAGTTTATATCTCAGAATTGTGACTATATATCACGCAATTTTATATCTCAGTTTATATCTCAGAATTGTGACTTTATATCACGCAATTGCAATTGAGTTTATATCTCAGAATTGTGACTATATCACGCAATTGCGAGTTTATATCTCAGAATTGTGACTTTATATCAATTGCAATTGTATCAGAATTTATATATCAGAATTGTGACTTATATATCAGAATTGTGACTATATCACGCAATTGCGAGTTTATATCTCAGAATTGTGACTATATATCACGCAATTGTGAGTTTATATCAGAATTGTGACTTTATATCACGCAATTGTGAGTTTATATCTCAGAATTGTGACTTTATATCACGCAATTGCGAGTTTATATCAGAATTGTGACTATATCACGCAATTGTGCGAGTTTATATCAGAATTGTGACTATATCACGCAATTGCGAGTTTATATCTCAGAATTGTGACTATATCATCAATTGCGAGTTTATATCAGAATTGTGACTTTATATATCACAAATTGTGAGTTTATATCTCAGAATTGTGACTATATATCACGCAATTGCGAGTTTATATCAGAAATTGTGACTATATCACGCAATTGCGAGTTTATATCTCAGAATTGTGACTATATATCACGCAATTGCGAGTTTATATCTCAGAATTGTGACTATATATCACGCAAATTGTGAGTTTATATCTCAGAATTGTGACTTTATATCACACGCAATTGTGAGTTTATATCTCAGAATTGTGACTATATCACGCAATTGTGAGTTTATATCTCAGAATTGTGACTATATCACGCAATTGCAGAGTTTATATATCAGAATTGTGACTTTATATCACGCAATTGTGAGTTTATATCAGAATTGTGACTATATCACGCAATTGCGAGTTTATATCTCAGAATTGTGACTTTATATCACGCAATTCACCCAATTGCGAGTTTATATCTCAGAATTGTGACTTTATATCACAATTGCAATTGTGAGTTTATATCTCAGAATTGTGACTATATCACGCAATTGTGAGTTTATATCTCAGAATTGTGACTATATCACGCAATTGTGAGTTTATATCTCAGAATTGTGACTTTATATCACGCAATTGTGAGTTTATATCAGAATTGTGACTATATATCACGCAATTGTGAGTTTATATCTCAGAATTGTGACTTTATATCACGCAATTGTGAGTTTATATCTCAGAATTGTGACTATATATCACGCAATTGCGAGTTTATATCTCAGAATTGTGACTATATCACGCATTGTGAGTTTATATCTCAGAATTGTGACTATATCACGCAAATTGCGAGTTTATATCTCAGAATTGTGACTTTATATCACGCAATTGCGAGTTTATATCTCAGAATTGTGACTATATAATTGTCATATCAAATTGCAGTTTATATATCAGAATTGTGACTATATCACGCAATTGTGAGTTTATATCTCAGAATTGTGACTATATCACGCAATTGCGAGTTTATATCAGAATTGTGACTATATCACGCAATTGCGATATTATATCAGAATTGTGACTATTTCACACGCAATTGCAAGTTTATATCTCAGAATTGTGACTGAATTGTATTTATATCAGAATTGTGACATTGTCATTGCAGTTTATATCAGAATTGTGACTTTATATTAATTGTGAGTTTATATCTCAGAATTGTGACTATTATATCACGCAATTGCGAGTTTATATCAGAATTGTGACTTTATATCACGCATAATTGTGAGTTTATATCTCAGAATTGTGACTTTATATCACGCAATTGTGAGTTTATATCTCAGAATTGTGACTATATATCACGCAATTGTGAGTTTATATATCAGAATTGTGTGATATCTATTTCATATTCACGCAATTGCAGTTTATATCTCAGAATTGTGACTTTATATCACGCAATTGCGAGTTTATATCAGAATTGTGACTATATCACGCAATTGCGAGTTTATATCTCAGAATTGTGACTTTATATCACGCAATTGCGAGTTTATATCAGAATTTATATGACTATATCACGCAATTGTGAGTTTATATCAGAATTGTGACTATATCACGCAATTGTGCGAGTTTATATATCAGAATTGTGACTATTTCACGCAATTGCGAGTTTATATCTCAGAATTGTGACTTTATATCACGCAATTGCGAGTTTATCTCAGAATTGTGACTATATCACGCAATTGTGAGTTTATATCTCAGAATTGTGACTATTATCACGCAATTGCGAGTTTATATCAGAATTGTGACTATATCATCACGCAATTGTGAGTTTATATCTCAGAATTGTGACTTTATATCACGCAATTGTGAGTTTATATCTCAGAATTGTGACTATATCACGCAATTGCGAGTTTATATCTCAGAATTGTGACTATATCACGCAATTGCGAGTTTATATCTCAGAATTGTGACTATATATCACGCAATTGCGAGTTTATATCAGAGAATTGTGATCTATCACGCAATTGTGACTTATATCATATCACGCCAATTGCGAGTTTATATCAGAATTGTGACTATATATCACATAAATAATGAGTTTATATCAGAATTGTGACTATATCACGCAATTGTGAGTTTATATCAGAAATTGTGACTATATCACGCAATTGTGAGTTTATATCTCAGAATTGTGACTATATCACGCAATTGTGAGTTTATATCTCAGAATTGTGACTTTATATCACGCAATTGTGAGTTTATATCTCAGAATTGTGACTTTATATCACGCAATTGCGAGTTTATATCTCAGAATTGTGACTATATCACGCAATTGCGAGTTTATATCAGAATTGTGACTTTATATCACGCAATTGCGAGTTTATATCAGAATTGTGACTATATCATCACGCAATTGTGAGTTTATATCTCAGAATTGTGACTTTATATCACGCAATTGCAGAGTTTATATCAGAATTGTGACTATATCACGCAATTGTGAGTTTATATCAGAATTGTGACTATATCACGCAATTGTGAGTTTATATCAGAATTGTGACTATTTCACGCAATTGCGAGTTTATATCAGAATTGTGACTATATCACGCAATTGTGAGTTTATATCAGAATTGTGACTATATATCACGCAATTGCAGTTTATATCTCAGAATTGTGACTTTATATCACGCAATTGCGAGTTTATATCTCAGAATTGTGACTTTATATCACGCAATTGCGAGTTTATATATCAGAATTGTGACTATATCACGCAATTGCGAGTTTATATCTCAGAATTGTGACTATATCATCACAATTGCGAGTTTATATCAGAATTGTGACTATATCACGCAATTGCGAGTTTATATCTCAGAATTGTGACTTTATATCACGCAATTGCGAGTTTATATCTCAGAATTGTGACTTTATATCACGCAACTGTGAGTTTATATCAGAATTGTGACTATATCACACGCAATTGTGAGTTTATATCAGAATTGTGACTTTATATCACGCAACTGTGAGTTTATATCAGAATTGTGACTTTATATCACGCAATTGCGTTTATATCAGAATTGTGACTATATCACGCAATTGTGAGTTTATATCTCAGAATTGTGACTATTTCACGCAATTGCAAGTTTATATCAGAATTGTGACTATATCACGCAATTGCGTGTTTATATCTCAGAATTGTGACTTTATTGCAAGTTTATATATCAGAATTATGACAATTGCGCAATTGTGAGTTTATATATCAGAATTGTGACTTTATATCACGCAATTGTGAGTTTATATATCAGAATTGTGACTATATCACGCAATTGTGAGTTTATATCTCAGAATTGTGACTATATCACGCAATTGTGAGTTTATATCTCAGAATTGTGACTATATATCACGCAATTGCAGAGTTTATATCAGAATTGTGACTATTTCACGCAATTGCGAGTTTATATCTCAGAATTGTGACTTTATATCACGCAATTGCAGTTTATATCTCAGAATTGTGACTATATCACGCAATTGTGAGTTTATATCAGAATTGTGACTATATCACGCAATTGTGAGTTTATATCAGAATTGTGACTATATCACGCAATTGCGAGTTTATATCAGAATTGTGACTATATCACGCAAATTGCAGTTTATATCTCAGAATTGTGACTATTTCACGCAATTGCAAGTTTATATCTCAGAATTGTGACTTTATATCACGCAATTGCGAGTTTATATCTCAGAATTGTGACTATATCACGCAATTGCGAGTTTATATCTCAGAATTGTGACTATATCACGCAATTGTGAGTTTATATCAGAATTGTGACTATTTCACGCAATTGCGAGTTTATATCTCAGAGTGACTATTGTGACTTTATATCTCAGAATTGTGACTTTATATCACGCAATTGCGAGTTTATATCAGAATTGTGACTATTTCACGCAATTGTGAGTTTATATCTCAGAATTGTGACTTTATATCAGAATTGTGACTATATATACTTTATATCTTATATATCAGAATTGTGACTATATATCACGCAATTGCGTAGTTTATATCAGAATTGTGACTATATCACGCAATTGTGAGTTTATATCTCAGAATTGTGACTATATCACGCAATTGCGAGTTTATATCTCAGAATTGTGACTATATTCACACGCAATTGCGAGTTTATATCTCAGAATTGTGACTATATCACGCAATTGTGAGTTTATATCAGAATTGTGACTTGTGACTATATCAGCAATTGTGAGTTTATATCAGAATTGTGACTATATCACGCATTGTGAGTTTATATCTCAGAATTGTGACTATATCACGCAATTGTGAGTTTATATCAGAATTGTGACTATTTCACGCAATTGTGAGTTTATATCTCAGAATTGTGACTTTATATCACGCAATTGTGAGTTTATATCAGAATTGTGACTATATCACGCAATTGTGAGTTTATATCAGAATTGTGACTTTATTTCACGCAATTGCGAGTTTATATCAGAATTGTGACTATATCACGCAATTGTGAGTTTATATCTCAGAATTGTGACTATATATCACGCAATTGCGAGTTTATATCTCAGAATTGTGACTATATCACGCAATTGCAGAGTTTATATCTCAGAATTGTGACTATATCACGCAATTGTGAGTTTATATCAGAATTGTGACTATATCACGCAATTGTGAGTTTATATCTCAGAATTGTGACTATATCACACGCAATTGTGAGTTTATATCAGAAATTGTGACTATATATCACGCAATTGCGAGTTTATATCTCAGAATTGTGACTTTATATCACGCAATTGTGAGTTTATATCTCAGAATTGTGACTTTATATCACGCAATTGTGAGTTTATATCTCAGAATTGTGACTATATATCACGCAATTGTGAGTTTATATCAGAATTGTGACTATATATCACGCAATTGTGAGTTTATATCAGAATTGTGACTATATCAATTTGTGAGTTTATATCTCAGAATTGTGACTATATCACGCAATTGCGAGTTTATATCTCAGAATTGTGACTATATCACGCAATTGCGAGTTTATATCTCAGAATTGTGACTATATCACGCAATTGCGAGTTTATATCTCAGAATTGTGAATTGTGACTTTATATCAGAATTGTGACTATTGTGACTTTATATCACGAATTGTGAGTTTATATCACGAATTGTGACTTTATATCACGCAATGACTTTATATCAAATTGTTTGTGAGTTTATATCTCAGAATTGTGACTATATCACGCAATTGCGAGTTTATATCAGAATTGTGACTATATCACGCAATTGCGAGTTTATATCAGAATTGTGACTATATTCACGCAATTGCGAGTTTATATCTCAGAATTGTGACTATATATCACGCAATTGCGAGTTTATATATCAGAATTGTGACTTTATATCACAATTGTGAGTTTATATCTCAGAATTGTGACTATATATCATCACGCAATTGTGAGTTTATATCTCAGAATTGTGACTATATATCACGCAATTGTGAGTTTATATCTCAGAATTGTGACTATATCACGCAATTGCGAGTTTTATATCTCAGAATTGTGACTATATATCACGCAATTGCAGTTTATATCAGAATTGTGACTATATATATCACGCAATTGCGAGTTTATATCTCAGAATTGTGACTATATCACGCAATTGTGAGTTTATATCTCAGAATTGTGACTATATCATCACGCAATTGTGAGTTTATATCAGAATTGTGACTTTATATCACGCAATTGCAGTTTATATCAGAATTGTGACTATATCACGCAATTTATATCTCAGTTTATATCAGAATTGTGACTTTATATCACGTTTATATTGTGACTATATCACGCAATTGCGAGTTTATATCAGAATTGTGACTTTATATCATATCACGCAATTGTGAGTTTATATCTCAGAATTGTGACTTTATATCACGCAATTGTGAGTTTATATCTCAGAATTGTGACTATATATCACGCAATTGTGAGTTTAGTTTATATCTCACGAATTGCGAGTTTATATCTCAGATTGTGACTTTATATCAGCAATTGTGAGTTTATATCAGAATTGTGACTATATCACGCAATTGTGAGTTTATATCTCAGAATTGTGACTATATATCACGCAATTGTGAGTTTATATCAGAATTGTGACTATATCACGCAATTGCGAGTTTATATCTCAGAATTGTGACTTTATATCACGCAATTGTGAGTTTATATCTCAGAATTGTGACTTTATATCACGCAATTGTGAGTTTATATCAGAATTGTGACTATATCACGCAATTGCGTGAGTTTATATCTCAGAATTGTGACTATATCACGCAATTGCGAGTTTATATCAGAATTGTGACTATATCACGCAATTGTGAGTTTATATCAGAATTGTGATATCTTGTGACTATATCACGCAATTGCGAGTTTATATCTCAGAATTGTGACTTTACGCAATCACAAGTTTATATCAGAATTGTGACTTTATATCACGTTTATATATCAGAATTGTGACTTTATATCACGCAATTGTGAGTTTATATCAGAATTGTGACTATATCACGCAATTGTGAGTTTATATCTCAGAATTGTGTGACTATATATCACGCAATTGCAAGTTTATATCAGAATTGTGACTATATCACGCAATTGTGAGTTTATATCTCAGAATTGTGACTATATCACGCAATTGCGAGTTTATATCAGAATTGTGACTATATCACGCACTTAATTGTGAGTTTATATCTCAGAATTGTGACTATATCACGCAATTGTGAGTTTATATCAGAATTGTGACTATATCACGAATTGCGAGTTTATATCTCAGAATTGTGACTTTATATCACGCAATTGTGAGTTTATATCTCAGAATTGTGACTTTATATCACGCAATTGCGAGTTTATATCAGAATTGTGACTATATCACGCAATTGTGAGTTTATATCAGAATTGTGACTATCACGCAATTGTGAGTTTATATCAGAATTGTGACTATTTCACGCAATTGCAAGTTTATATCAGAATTGTGACTATATCACGAATTGCGAGATATCTCAGAATCACGACATATCACGCAATTGTGAGTTTATATCTCAGAATTGTGACTTTATATCACGCAATTGTGAGTTTATATCAGAATTGTGACTATATCACGCAATTGCGAGTTTATATCTCAGAATTGTGACTATTTCACGCAATTGTGAGTTTATATCTCAGAATTGTGACTATATCACGCAATTGCGAGTTTATATCAGAATTGTGACTATATCACGCAATTGCGAATTTATATCTCAAAATTGTGATTATATCACGCAATTGCGAGTTTATATCAGAATTGTGACTTTATATCACGCAATTGCGAGTTTATATCAGAATTGTGACTATATCACGCAATTGTGAGTTTATATCTCAGAATTGTGACTTTATATCACGCAATTGTGAGTTTATATCTCAGAATTGTGACTTTATATCACGCAATTGTGAGTTTATATCAGAATTGTGACTATATCACGCAATTGTGAGTTTATATCAGAGAATTGTGACTATTTCACGCAATTGCAAGTTTATATCAGAATTGTGACTATATCACGCAATTGCGAGTTTATATCTCAGAATTGTGACTATATCACGCAATTGCAAGTTTATATCTCAGAATTGTGACTATATATCACGCAATTGCGAGTTTATATCAGAAGAATTGTGACTTTATATCATGCAATTGTGAGTTTATATATCAGAATTGTGACTATATCACGCGCAATTGCGAGTTTATATCTCAGAATTGTGACTATATCACACGCAATTGTGAGTTTATATCTCAGAATTGTGACTATATATCACGCAATTGCGAGTTTATATCAGAATTGTGACTATTTCACGCAATTGCGAGTTTATATCTCAGAATTGTGACTTTATATCACGCAATTGTGAGTTTATATCTCAGAATTGTGACTATATCACGCAATTGCAAGTTTTATATCAGAATTGTGACTTTATATCACGCAATTGTGAGTTTATATCAGAATTGTGACTATATATCACGCAATTGCGAGTTTATATCAGAATTGTGACTATATATCACGCAATTGCAGTTTATATCTCAGAATTGTGACTATATTCACGCAATTGCAAGTTTATATCTCAGAATTGTGACTTTATATCACGCAATTGAGAGTTTATATCAGAATTGTGACTATTTCACGCAATTGCGAGTTTATATCTCAGAATTGTGACTATATCACGCAATTGCGAGTTTATATCTCAGAATTGTGACTATTTCACGCAATTGCAGTTTATATCTCAGAATTGTGACTTTATATCACGCAATTGCGAGTTTATATCAGAATTGTGACTATTATATCACGCAATTGCAGTTTATATATCAGAATTGTGACTATTATCACACAATTGCAGTTTATATCTCAGAATTGTGACTATATCACGCAATTGCGAGTTTATATCAGAATTGTGACTATATCACGCAATTGCGAATTTATATCTCAAAATTGTGATTATATCACGCAATTGCGAGTTTATACCAGAATTGTGACTATATCACGCAATTGCAAGTTTATATCAGAATTGTGACTATATCATCACGCAATTGCGAGTTTATATCAGAATTGTGACTTATCACGCAATTGCGAGTTTATATCTCAGAATTGTGACTATATCACGCAATTGTGAGTTTATATATCAGAATTGTGACTATATCATCGCAATTGCGAGTTTATATCTCAGAATTGTGACTATTTCACGCAATTGTGAGTTTATATCAGAATTGTGACTATTTATATCATCACACGCAATTGTGAGTTTATATCTCAGAATTGTGACTATATCACGCAATTGTGAGTTTATATCAGAATTGTGACTATATCATGCAATTGCAAGTTTATATATCAGAATTGTGACTATATATATCAGAATTGTGCAATTTGCAGTTTATATCAGAATTGTGACTATATCACGCAATTGCGAGTTTATATCTCAGAATTGTGACTATTGTGAGTTTATATCAGAATTGTGACTATTATATCACGCAATTGTGAGTTTATATCAGAATTGTGACTATATCACGCAATTGCGTTTAGTTTATATCTCAGAATTGTGACTTATATCACGCAATTGCAATTGTTTATATCTCAAATTGTGACTATTTCACACTTTATTTATATCAGAAATTATCACGCAATTGTGAGTTTATATCTCAGAATTGTGACTTTATATCACGCAATTGCGAGTTTATATCTCAGAATTGTGACTATATATCACGCAATTGTTATATCAGTTTATATCTCAGAATTGTGACTATATATCACGCAATTGCAAGTTTATATCTCAGAATTGTGACTATATATCACATTGCAAGTTTATATCAGAATTGTGACTATATCACGCAATTGCGAGTTTATATCTCAGAATTGTGACTTTATATCACGCAATTGTGAGCAATTGTTTTATATCTCAGAATTGTGACTTTATTTCACGCAATTGTGACTATTGCGCAATTGTGAGTTTATATCTCAGAATTGTGACTATATCACGCAATTGTGAGTTTATATCAGAATTGTGACTATATCACGCAATTGCGAGTTTATATCTCAGAATTGTGACTATATCACGCAATTGCAAGTTTATATCAGAATTGTGACTATATCACGCAATTGCGAGTTTATATCAGAATTGTGACTTTATATCACGCAATTGCGAGTTTATATCAGAATTGTGACTATTTCACGCAATTGCGAGTTTATATCACAGAATTGTGACTATTTCATCAGAATTATGACAATTGTGAGTTTATATCTCAGAATTGTGACTTTATATCACGCAATTGTGAGTTTATATCTCAGAATTGTGACTATATCATCACGCAATTGTGAGTTTATATCTCAGAATTGTGACTATTATCATCACAATTGTGAGTTTATATCTCAGACTATTCACGTTGTGAGTTTATATCAGAATTGTGAATTGCAATTGTGACTTTATATCACGCAAATGTGAGTTTATATCTCAGAATTGTGACTATATCACGCAATTGCGAGTTTATATCTCAGAATTGTGACTTTATCACGCAATTGCAATTGTATCTCAGTTTATATCTCAGAATTGTGAGTTATGACTTTATATCACGCAATTGCGAGTTTATATCTCAGAATTGTGACTATATCACGCAATTGTGAGTTTATATCAGAATTGTGACTATTTCACGTTTATATATTCAGAATTGTGACTATATCACGCAATTGCGAGTTTATATCTCAGAATTGTGACTATTTCACGCAATTGTGAATTGTGAGTTTATATCTCAGAATTGTGACTTTATATCACACAAATTGTGAGTTTATATCAGAATTGTGACTATATCACGCAATTGTGAGTTTATATCAGAATTGTGACTATATCACGCAATTGTGAGTTTATATCAGAATTGTGACTATATCACGCAATTGCGAGTTTATATCTCAGAATTGTTTATATCTCAGAATTGTGACTTTATATCATCACGCAATTGTGAGTTTATATCTCAGAATTCTGACTTTATATCACGCAATTGCGAGTTTATATCAGAATTGTGACTATATCACGCAATTGTGAGTTTATATCAGAATTGTGACTATATCACGCAATTGTGAGTTTATATCATACCAGAATTTGTGTTTATATTCAGAATTGTGTTTATATCAGAATTGTGACACTGACTTTATATCACGCAATTGCGTTTATATCTCAGAATTGTGACAATATCACGCAAGTGTGATATATCAGAATTGTGACTTTATATCATTCATAATTGTGAGTTTATATATCAGAATTGTGACTATATCACGCACTATATCACGCAATTGCGAGTTTATATCTCAGAATTGTGACTATTTCACGCAATTGTGAGTTTATATCTCAGAATTGTGACTATATCATCATTGCATCTCAGAATTGAGAGTTTTATATCATATCTCATTGTGACTATATCACGCAATTGCGAATTTATATCTCACAATTGTGATTATATCACGCAATTGCGAGTTTATACCAGAATTGTGTCTTTATATCACACAATTGCGAGTTTATATCAGAATTGTGACTATATCACGCAATTGTGTTTATATCTCAGAATTGTGACTTTATATCACGCAATTGTGAGTTTATATCTCAGAATTCTGACTTTATATCACGCAATTGTGAGTTTATATCAGAATTGTGACTATATCACGCAATTGTGAGTTCATACCAGATTTGTGACTATTTCACGCAATTGCAAGTTTATATCAGAATTGTGACTATATCACGCAATTGCGTGTTTATATCTCAGAATTGTAACAATTGCAAGTTTATATATCAGAATTATGACAATTGCGAGTTTATATATCAGAATTGTGACTTTATATCATGCAATTGTGAGTTTATATATCAGAAGTGTGACTATATCACGCAATTTGCGAGTTTATATCTCAGAATTGTGACTATTTCACGCAATTGTGAGTTTATATCTCAGAATTGTGACTATATATCACGCAATTGCGAGTTTATACCAGAATTGTGACTATTTCAGGCAATTGCGAGTTTATATCTCAGAATTGTGACTATTTCACGCAATTGCAAGTTTATATCTCAAAATTGTGACTATATCACGCAATTGCGAGTTTATATCAGAATTGTGACTATATCACGCAATTGTGAGTTTATATCAGAATTGTGACTATATCACGCAATTGCGAGTTTATATCAGAATTGTGACTATATCACGCAATTGCGAGTTTATACCAGATTTGTGACTATTTCACGCAATTGCAAGTTTATATCTCAGAATTGTGACTTTATATCACGCAATTGAGAGTTTATATCAGAATTGTGACTATTTCACGCAATTGCGAGTTTATATCTAAAAATTGTGACTATATCACGCAATTGCGAGTTTATACCAGATTTGTGACTATTTCACGCAATTGCAAGTTTATATCTCAGAATTGTGACTTTATATCACGCAATTGAGAGTTTATATCAGAATTGTGACTATTTCACGCAATTGCGAGTTCATATCAGAATTGTGACTATTTCACACAATTGCAAGTTTATATCTCAAAATTGTGACTATATCACCCAATCGCGAGTTTATATCAGAATTGTGACTATATCACGCAATTGCGAGTTTATACAAGAATTGTGACTATTTCAGGCAATTGCGAGTTTATATCTCAGAATTGTGACTATTTCACACAATTGCAAGTTTATATCAGAATTGTGACTATATCACGCAATTGCGAGTTTATATCTCAGAATTGTGACAATTGCAAGTTTATATATCAGAATTATGACAATTGTGAGTTTATATATCAGAAGTGTGACTATATCACGCAATTGCGAGTTTATATCTCAGAATTGTGACTATTTCACGCAATTGTGAGTTTATATCTCAGAATTGTGACTATATATCACGCAATTGCGAGTTTATACCAGAATTGTGACTATTTCAGGCAATTGCGAGTTTATATCTCAGAATTGTGACTATTTCACACAATTGCAAGTTTATATCAGAATTGTGACTTTATATCATGCAATTGTGAGTTTATATATCAGAAGTGTGACTATATCACGCAATTGCGAGTTTATATCTCAGAATTGTGACAATTGCAAGTTTATATATCAGAATTATGACTATATCACGCAATTGCGAGTTTATACCAGAATTGTGTCTTTATATCACACAATTGCGAGTTTATATCAGAATTGGGACTATTTCACGCAATTGCGAGTTTATATCTCAGAATTGTGACAATTGCAAGTTTATATATCAGAATTATGACAATTGTGAGTTTATATATCAGAAGTGTGACTATATCACGCAATTGCGAGTTTATATCAGAATTGTGACTATATATCACGCAATTGCGAGTTTATACCAGAATTGTGACTATTTCAGGCAATTGCGAGTTTATATCTCAGAATTGTGACTATTTCACACAATTGCAAGTTTATATCAGAATTGGGACTATATCATGCAATTGCGAGTTTATATCTCAGAATTGTGACAATTGCAAGTTTATATATCAGAATTATGACAATTGCGAGTTTATATATCAGAATTGTGACTTTATATCACGCAATTGCGAGTTTATATCAGAATTGTGACTATTTCACGCAATTGCGAGTTTATATCTAAAAATTGTGACTATATCACGCAATTGCGAGTTTATATCAGAATTGTGACTATATCACGCAATTGCAAGTTTATATCAGAATTGTGACTATATCACGCAATTGCGAGTTTATATCTCAGAATTGTGACAATTGCAAGTTTATATTTCAGAATTATGACAATTGCGAGTTTATATATCAGAATTGTGACTTTATATCATGCAATTGTGAGTTTATATATCAGAAGTGTGACTATATCACGCAATTGCGAGTTTATATCTCAGAATTGTGACTATTTCACGCAATTGTGAGTTTATATCTCAGAATTGTGACTATATATCACGCAATTGCGAGTTTATACCAGAATTGTGACTATTTCAGGCAATTGCGAGTTTATATCTCAGAATTGTGACTATTTCACGCAATTGCAAGTTTATATCTCAAAATTGTGACTATATCACGCAATTGCGAGTTTATATCAGAATTGTGACTATATCACGCAATTGCGAGTTTATATCCCAGAATTGGGACTATATATCACCCAATTACGAGTTTATATCAGAATTGTGACTATATCACGCAATTGCGAATTTATATCTCAGAATTGTGACTTTATATCACGTAATTGTGAGTTTATATCTCAGAATTCTGACTTTATATCACGCAATTGCGATTTTATATCAGAATTGTGACTATATCACGCAATTGTGAGTTTATACCAGATTTGTGACTATTTCACGCAATTGCGAGTTTATATCTCAGAATTGTGACTTTATATCACGCAATTGCGAGTTTATATCAGAATTGTGACTATTTCACGCAATTGTGAGTTTATATCTCAGAATTGTGACTATTTCACGCAATTGTGAGTTTATATCTCAGAATTGTGCCTATATATCACGCAATTGCGAGTTCATATCAGAATTGTGACTATTTCACGCAATTGCAAGTTTATATCTCAAAATTGTGACTATATCACCCAATTGCGAGTTTATATCAGAATTGTGACTATATCACGCAATTGCGACTTTATATCAGAATTGTGACTATATCACGCAATTGTGAGTTTATATCAGAATTGTGACTATTTCACGCAATTGCGAGTTTATATCTCAGAATTGTGACTTTATATCATGCAATTGTGAGTTTATATCTCAGAATTCTGACTTTATATCACGCAATTGCGAGTTTATATCAGAATTGTGACTATATCACGCAATTGCAAGTTTATATCTCAGAATTGTGACTATTTCACGCAATTGCAAGTTTATATCTCAGAATTGTGACATTATTTCACGCAATTGCGAGTTTATATCTCAGAATTGTGACTTTATATATCTCAGAATTGTGACTATATCACGCAATTGCGAGTTTATATCTCAGAACTGTGACTATATATATCACGCAATTGCGAGTTTATATCTCAGAATTGTGACTATTTCACGCAATTGTGAGTTTTTATCTCAGAATTGTGACTATATATATCACGCAATTTATGAGTTTATATCTCAGAATTGTGACAATTGCGAGTTTATATATCAGAATTGTGACAATTGCAAGTTTATATATCAGAATTGTGACTTTATATCACGCAATTGTGAGTTTATATCTCAGAATTCTGACTATATATCACGCAATTGCGAGTTTATATCAGAATTGTGACTATATCACGCAATTGTGAGTTTATACCAGATTTGTGACTATTTCACGCAATTGCGAGTTTATATCTCAGAATTGTGACTTTATATCACGCAATTGTGAGTTTATATCTCAGAATTCTGACTTTATATCACGCAATTGCGATTTTATATCAGAATTGTGACTATATCACGCAATTGTGAGTTTATACCAGATTTGTGACTATTTCACGCAATTGCGAGTTTATATCTCAGAATTGTGACTTTATATCACGCAATTGCGAGTTTATATCAGAATTGTGACTATTTCACGCAATTGCGAGTTTATATCTCAGAATTGTGACTATTTCACGCAATTGTGAGTTTATATCTCAGACTTGTGCCTATATATCACGCAATTGCGAGTTTATATCAGAATTGTGACTATTTTACGCAATTGCGTGATATAGTCACAATTCTGATATAAAGTTTATATCTCAGAATTGTGACAATTGCGAGTTTATATCAGAATTGTGACTATATCACGCAATTGCGAGTTTATATCTCAAAATATAAATCACGCAATTGTGAGTTTATATCTCAGAATTGTGACTTTATATCACGCAATTGTGAGAAAAAAAGTCAGAATTCTGAGATAAGTCGCAATTACTCTTTTTATTTAGTGGCGCAAACGGGCTTCCATATAGTCTTGTAGAGTTACCAAGAAATTATGAACTTTTTAAAATGTGCCTTTTGTTATGTAATGATGAAGACACTTGCTGTATATGGTAGACTGGGGCTAGTAGATATTTTTTTTTACTTAAATATTAATCTTAGAAAAAAACATTCATTGAGAATGTATTCTGAATGACAATTTAGTTGTAAATATTATATTAGTTGTAAATATTTGTAAGGGTTGATCCTCTACAGTGGTTCTGACTGTAGGGTTGCGAATGAATAAAGAAACGTTATCAGTAAGATGATAGAAAACTGTACATCTTTCGTCTTTACCACCCACTGCAGCTTATACCAACGACGGAAATAAGCGCAGTTACAATAGCTAAACATGTGGGAGAGCGTTGCTATAATGTGACTATATTGTATTGCAATAGGTAACACTTCAAAGTCAATACCAAATCAAAACTAGTTAGCACATCATTTGTAATTGAAAGAATTTAATGACAAAATCTAGTTATGGTTACACTTAAAAAATAGTTACAAAATAAATGTATGAGATGATGAAAACTTATACCATTAATCGTACCCAGCATGAATGTTACCTGATAGAGAGAGAGAGAGAGAGAGAGAGAGAGAGAGAGAGAGGAGAGAGAGACAAAGAAAGAAGAGAGCAAAGAAGAGAGCAAAGAAGAGAAGGCCCCCAAGAAGAGAGAGCCAGAGAATAAAAAGCCAGAGCAGCAGTTACAATCTTCTTTTATCTATTTCCTTGACGATGTGACTGAAACCCTAATGTGAGACATTCAAACTGACCAATCAGACCAAACTTCCCCCACGGTGTTACAGGTGTGACACACATTTGGCCTACAGGCCTTCAGCATTTCTTTGTCTTTAGGAATTCCAAATGGCCCTCCTGGAGAGAGATGGGGGTTGAAAACAGTAAAGCAAATGTCTTTGTTCATTTTCAAAAATCAAATATCTTTGATTATTTTCAATTCTTTCAGTCCCCTCTTGGCACCATTGGCCACAATCATTGAGTCCAAAGGTGGCACAGTCCACAAAGACATGCTTTCTGTTGTGTGTAGATGTCATCTTCAGACTTCTCGTCCAGACTTGTTGCAAAAGCAGCTGGTCAGTCTTCAGTCTTTGTTCACATCTCAGTCGTGCATGAGAAGGCTCCATCAAATGGTGCTGCACCAATCATTGATATGCCAAACGTCCATTGAATCCTTCACACCTCGAGAACAGTCACTGAAGGTTAGCAAGTATAACAAAACAACAATCATTGCTGGCTTAAATCCCCCTTTTCATGAAGAGTATCAGCAAAATATTCAGTGTAACCAAATACAGAAATTCAATTCCATAGATGTCCAAAAAACATTGTTGCAAGTCAAATGGACAAAATACAAAGACTCAGAAATCAAATAAGTTCAAAGTCAAATGCATTGTTACAATACAATGATAAAATAAATGTTTGCACTTAGGTAAGAATGAGAAATGCATAAATTCACGTAAATTTTGATATTTAACTTGGTGAGACACATAATAACTAACTGATTTAGTAAATCTGAAAAAGACAAAAACATTAACTGGGAGAAATTCACAGTTATAATACAGTCTAGATGTAAAGACTTAAATAAAATAGAATACATTTTGTGAGGCTGATGTAGATTTGACTTTGTCTGTGAAGATCAAATCTATGTGGCTGCATTTAGCTGTGGCTATGTGTAAATCATGCCCCAAATACGGTGAGGAGGTTTTACAATTGTGATGCAAATTTGGTCCTGTTGTAACAGGAAGCCAGCATGAGAATGTGAGTGAAGTGTGGTCTGGCTCAAACCAGTGTTTTTGTTAGGGAGCATGATCAAGTGCAAAGGTCAGAGTTACCGAATCCTGCTGTGATGAAAGCATTTTCATGGTTAATGCAGTTGTAAAATACACTGTAGACAAATGGCAATTCTATGCTCCTGTACATGGTTTTACTGCAGCTATATGGAAAATAGCAGAGTTTTCCACTCAGGAGACAAACAAATTCAACATAGAAACACATGAAACTGGAAATGGCTAAACAATTCCAGTATTAAAGTTATTCCAATTATCACAAGATACATGGCCTAGAATGCAAAGCATCAACAACCTTTATCCTAAGTGTTTCATACAACACTTACAGTAAAGCAATCATGTGTTTTACAGAACAAACTTAACTAGTCTATGTGTATATATTAACACAAACAACTATAATGTGTGTTCAATGCGCACAATGTGTTTAGTACAATTACAAATTTGAAAATACAAACAGGATCATTGCAATTTAGATGTTTAACTATTAAACTCACTGCTATGAGGCTGCTAGTCCACTAGCCAGTGAGGTTAATAGCTGAAGGCCTTGCATGAACACTGCGGTTAACTCACTAAGAGTTTTACCTGCAAATGAGCGCTGATCTTTACCCGTAGAAAGTGATTTCCTATTTTTCTGAAAATAAGGTGGAGGTCGACCTTTACCCAGTGACCAGCATCTCTCCTCTGAATGGCCTATTTCTGACAGGAACTGCAAAACCTGTTCTCTTTGCCATAGGATTGAATGCTATGTTCTCCTGGAGTTTGAGGATTTTCATGACTCTCTAATGCTTGTACACCATACGTACTGGTACATGACTCTGCGCTATTACGGTACTGCTTCACCTTAACCCTTTGACACGTACGATCACACCCGTGTGATCAATCTAGGCTGGTCTCTGGTGCGTGCGATCACACGCGGGTGTGATTAGAACGCTCAGTGATCAACTGCCAAATTCAAAATTTCAAATCTGCTTTAGCGCTGACTGGCGCTGAGCCAAAGACTGAGCGAGTGAGAGACTGACTGAGCTCAGTGTCTTTTAATGTTTAGTTTAGGTTTCATACACTTCAAATTACATTACACAACCACAAAAATAGCAGCAAAAACTAAATATAGTTTGTAATTGCATACTAATATATATATATATATATATATATATATATATATATATATATATATATATATATATATATATATATATATATATATATAACAAGATATCAGTGTTGTAAAACATAAACATATAATGGCCCGTGAAAACATTACCGATCAAATAACACAATCATTTTCTACCCTTTGACGCGTACGATCAGTCTGGGCTGTTCCCTCAGGTAATGTCACATATATCTGGAGAATAATAATAATAATAAAAAAAAACCATTTGAACAGTCGAGCACTGCAAGCATTTTTCCCGCTGACAAGTTGTCACTGTTGACGTCACTGTTACCTCACACTCGCGTTGGTACCAACTTCCAATCTTACAAACTTACAATCATTTTCTACCCTTTGACGCGTACGATCAGTCTAGGCTGTTCCCTCACGTAATGTCACATATATCTGGAGAAGTGGGTGATCTTGTGTTGTAAATCCAGCAGGCTTCGGCTCCCTGGCACTGTTCTAAACACATAATGGCGGCGCCCTGCCCACAGCTCATGATAACTTACCGAACAACTAACATATATGTATACATGCATTTAATTTAGTTAACAAGTTTGAAAATATTATGTATAAACAAATAATAATAAAAAAACAACAACATTTGAACAGTCAAGCACTGCAAGCATTTTTCCCGCTGACAAGTTGTCACTGTTGACGTCACTGTTACCTCACACTCGCGCTGGTACCAACTTCACATACAATTTTAATAAAATGTACCAGTTTTTAACTACTTCAGAGAAAATGGCAGACAATTTATTTATAAGATGACAACTGACAAGTGAGGAAATTGAGGAGATTTTTTTAATTCTGATGAGGAGAATTTTGACAGTGAGGCAGAGAGCGATGAAGACCTTCCCCTGAACCTTGAAGCTCTTGACAACATTGAGGGTGAAGACGAGACTTCTTCCACAACGCCATATCGCGGTGTCCATCCAAAGGAGGGCGACCTGCCTTAGACACTCCTCTGCGCCTTACAGCCAGGCATTTTCTGTCATATAAACATATGTATATAGTTATAAAGATTTTTTTTACCATAGTATATTTATTGTTTTGTTTATAATACTATTTTGATTGTTGTTCATTGTAATTATATTTATAATTTGTTTTGTAATTTTATTAGAAAGTGTATATATGTATAATAGTTTAAACAAAGCAAAGATGTAGTTTCTCACTAGCAAAGCAGAGAAAAGGTAACTTACATGGCATTTGACATCATGTAAACTATATATATGCAAGCTAATAGTAAGTGAGACGTGACCATATACCTTTTCTAGTGAGATATAAAACCCAGTAACAATATTAACACTAAAACATAAATAATATATAATATATTCATGTTACGTATCGTCAACTGAACCCTAATAACTTTATCGAATGCACGGAGCATTTTTGCAATGTGCAAAACGACAAACATGACATTTGAACGTCCACATTATTGAGGACTGTTCGTTTTACAAGAGAATTTTGTAAATATCTTTATTCATATTTATTGCATGCTTGTAAATAATTATATGTGCTTCAAAATAGGGAAAAAAAACTAAAATATACTCACCAATTGTCACGCGGATGTTGTGAGGGAGATGCAAAATGCGTGTGCACGCGAAATTCAAAGCAGTGGGAAAAAATAGCAACATAAACATGTCAACCATAGTGTGTACACGCTAAAAAATAATGTGAGAGGTTTTGAATTAAAAAATAAAGTAAAACATTCATAGAGTGCTCACCTGCACGCGGTCAACCACCATGAGCGCCATTGTGACTGCGAAACCTCACGTGTCAAGGTTGATGTGTTACCATGGAAATTAGAACGCACGTCATTGCATAATAACGGTCGCATTAAAAAACTCACGCCAGACTGCCAGTCTGAATATTTAGAACGTACGTGCGAAAGGGTTAAGAACTGAAATGGGCACACTTTCTTGAGTTGCACATGCATTTTCTGAACTAAATGTTTCAGATTCATTAGAGCAAGTCAGCTCATCTAAGAAGTGAACATGCTTTTTAGTCCCATCGCTGTTAAGCGTTTTGGGAGACATGAACTTTTTAGCATTTAGCTTAGCCTTGAGATCTGCAATGGTCTCCTTGTGATTTTTACACTTTTCAGTCAGGGCTAACTGCTCAGCTAGTAATTTATCTAGCTGTGCTTGAAGACCTTGAATCTTTGCCTCAGACTTTTCTGCTTCTGCATTTTTAGAATGCACTTCTTTACATTTCTCATCTAGACTTGATAACAGAAATGGTATCACATTATGTAGCCTTTTAAAACTTATGAAGTTTAAAGCCTCAATTATTTTACCATGTTTTGATTTCTTTTGGTGTTTGCCAATTTTGTCCCACCATCGAATCATTTCATCATCTGAACTTTTAATTCCAATATACTCTGTCTTGAGTTTGGACAAGGTAGGCTCAACTTTTTCACTCCATAAAGCAAACAATAAGTCACTGTTATCAGAAATTTTCCCTTCCATCCCCGAGGAGATAATCTGAATATTCTCAGATTGTACAGTAATGGGACTATTGAAGCTATTTAAAACCTTCTAATTTCTGTTTCATGCAATTCATAAACAATGAAAACAGACTTACCAATTCCTTGGTCAAAAGGTCAGCTTTAATCCATTCACAAGATCAACTGTGAAAAAATGTCCTCATTCTGATGAATTTCAGAAGATTCACTGCAAGGGATCCCGGGTTTCGGCACCATCTGTAAGGGTGGATCGCCTACAGTGGTTCTGACTGCAGGGTTGCCGAATGACTAAAGAAACGTTATCAGCAAGATGATAGAAAACTGTACATTTCTCGTCTTTACCACCCACTGCAGCTTATACCAACGACGGAAATAAGCGCAGTTACAATAGCTAAACGTGGGAGAGCGTTGCTATAATGTGACTATATTGTATTGCAATAGGTAACACTTCAAAGTCAATACCAAATCAAAACTAGTTAGCACATCATTTGTAATTGAAAGAATTTAATGACAAAATCTAGTTATGGTTACACTTAAAATAGTTACAAAATAAATGTATGAGATGATGAAAACTTATACCATTAATCGTACCCAGCATGAATGTTACCTGATAGAGAGAGAGAGAGAGAGAGAGAGAGAGAGAGAGACAAAGAAGAGAAGAGCGCAAAGAAGAGAAGAGAGCAAAGAAGAGAAGAGCCCAAGAGATGGCCCCCAAGAAGAGAGAGCCAGAGAATAAAAGAGCCAGAGCAACAGTTACAATCTTCTTTTATCTATTCCTTGACCATGCGACTGAAACCCTAATGTGAGCCATTCAAACTGACCAATCAGACCAAACTTCCCCCACGGTGTTACAGGTGTGACACACATTTGGCCTACAGGCCTTCAGCATTTCTTTGTCTTTAGGAATTCCAAATGGCCCTCCTGGAGAGAGATGGGGGTTGAAAACAGTAAAGCAAATGTCTTTGTTCATTTTCAAAAATCAAATATCTTTGATTATTTTCAATTCTTTCATATTATATATTGATATTATATTTATTATTTAGTAATAATACATTTTGTCACAATACAAACTGCCATTAAACAGCATAATACAGATTTTAAAGTTAAATTTCAACAATTATGAAAAACAAATCAATTCATGATACTGAAAGAAAACAGACTGACATGTCAAACCATTGTTTTGGACTGCAAATATTACGTTGTATGCATTTATAACATTTAAAATACATGTTAACTTATAGCCTTTTCCTGAGAATTTTGTAATGCAATTCATGTCTGGAGGACTGAATAATTAAATATTTTAAGATTGTACTGAACTAGGTCTTTGAAACAACATACAAAGGTGCTAAAACAGACATTTGTTCCCGGATAACACCCTTTCTACCTCCTCTAAAACAGCTCTGTTTACAGTGACCCGTTTCGGTGCATGTCTCTTTAACCCTCTGAACGCATCCTGCGCGTTTTGCTGGATTTTTCCTAATGACAGTGTAAAGCAACTTAAAATACTCCGTCATTTTTGGCCTGACAGAATGAACAATATGTCTTAAAGCTTAAAGTGTCTTTTATTTATGTACTGTTAGGGGTTAACAGTTTAGACCCAAGACCAGTAGTGAAGAATGAAGACCAAGAGTCAGGAGTGCAATTGCTTAAAGAAAAATTTACTGAAGAATAGTTTCCAGTTTCATCAGCAAGTCTCACAAGGAATTTGTAGGCCGCGTTCCCTCTCTACCAGTCTTGTCGTCCTGTACCTACAATCGTCCCAACGGTTCTACTGTTTTCAAGGTCTATCCATGTCATTACTGTGAGGTGCATGATTCTGATTGGCTCAGAGAAAATTAACAGTCATGGTAAATTTCCACACATGGTCAGTTAATCAGGTTCACATGTCCATAGAGCACTTGTTGACGCTTACACCCCGGAATTAGGTATGTAGTGACCTTCCAGGTCTGGAGCAGGTGCCAGCTTGTCCAGAACAAGTCCACCCCATTTAGGGTGCCTGTAATCCACCTCCAACACTGATCTGTTACACAGAATACTGCGCACATACACAGATACACAGTCTCTCCAAGTTGGAGCTGGCTGAGCTCCAATTCTAACCCAAAACATACTGTTAACATGCTTTCTCTCAGTGAGAGGTACAGACAGTAGTACAGGCAATATTCATTAAATTCTTTAGTGTTTCAGTAAAAGGAAATATAAAAATAATAAAATATAATAAAAATGAAAGACAAATCCATATTTCATCTCTGGAAGCCGGGCTAAATGAGTAAGCACTGCTCCTGCATTCCTGGCGTGTTAGGGGTGTCTGATACCTCCAAAATCCAAACACACGATGACATGTAGCTATCAAGTGTTTAGTGACACATCACACATCCCTAGGCCAGATCCTCAGTCACCACTCAGAGACCAAATATAAACTTTAGAAAACATAAAGGAAGAACCAGTGGCTCTATTGATTAAGTAAAATCAACTGGGATGAATCATTAGAAATCATCATAATAATATAGGTGGATAAGTATTAATTAAGGCTTTGATTATGAATTTAATTACGATATTTACAGGTATATTGAAGCGACAGTGGATTCCAGAATCCAACCTTTCAGTACACTCAAAATCAAAACTAAATGTTGTGCTTTTCGCTAAATAAAGGAAACGAACAGGATGCGCGTTCTCCTGTCTCCCTGGGAAGTCCACTCTGAAATGCGTGTGAAAATGAACTCAGAACTCAGAGAAAACTTGCCACACAGACACGACAGATCTATCTTTATAAGGCCTGGAATGTCTACTGTGGCAAGCAGCGAGGCGAGGGACTGTGAGAGCGGGCTGGTGGTGAGTGATGAGCGTCAGCTGTGACCCACACCGGTCTCGTCTCATGGAGGAGTGACGGGAGCATAAAAGGAGGAGCGTCGACAGTGCGAGATAATGTAACCACACCCACATGCGCGTATAATCCAAGTATACACTACCGTTTTAGATTTTCTAATGTTTAGAAAAAAAAAACATTCTTCTGCTTAACAAGGCTGCATTTATTATTATTGTATTTTTCAAAATACAGCAAAACAGTAATATTGTGAAGTATTTTTATAATTGAAAATAATTATTATTCCGAATTATTCTGGTCTTCAGTTTCACATGATCCTTCGGAAATCATTGTAATATGCTGATTTGCTGCTCAAGAAACATTTCTTATTATTATGAATGTTGAGAACAATTGTGTACAATTTATTTTTAGGATTCTTTGATAAATAGAAAGTTCAAAACAACAGCATTTATCTGAAATAGAAATTCTATTATAATCTAATCAAGTCAAGTCACCTTTATTTATATAGCGCTTTTAACAAGTCCAATTGTTTCAAAGCAGCTTCACATTGTTAACGGGAAAATAATGAATGCTTCCAGAATTTGTACAGCCGTTCTGGTGAAACGGTGATGTTATCCAGCTAATTTCAAGTATCATAGTGTCAATGCGGGCAGATCGGTAATATAGATGAAATTTAGGTGTCCCCAACTGAGCAAGCCAAAAGCCAGAGGCAACGGTGGCAAGGAACCAAAACTCCTTCAGGGCCAGAATGGAGAAAAAAACCTTGGGAGAAACCAGGCTCAGTCGGGGTGCCAGTTCTCCTCTGGCCGACGAACAAACAGTGAATGATTATAATTCTGGCAACATTGCAGGTCTTAAGTCATATTAGGTAAATAGATATTCGTAAGATTATTCGAAAGATTGGAGTCATCACGCCGAAGACGGGTTTAATGAGGATGTCGTGTCGATGCTGCATTTACGTGGGGAAGTTTATTTGACACGCTCTCTGCAGACATTTCAGGGATGCGTTGGTCATGTCCAGGCGCTGGTCCACCATCTGATCTGGATCCGGCCCGGATCCGGCTGACTGCAGTAAACCTCGGGATAAACAGAGAGACTAACATTAGCGTAGATGCCATTCTTCTTATGATGTAACGAGTACATCAGGTGTTATGGGAAGTGTTCCCGGTTCCGGCTGACCTAGTTAATGCAGCCTAACAATCATTTACTGATTTGAATAATAGAAATTGATAATGTTTTATGTGTAAAATGCTAACACATAACACATGCATAGGCCTATAATCTATTGTAACATTATACACTACCAAAAAAGTTTGGGCTGAGTAAGAGTTTAGTTTTTTTGTTGCCGTTTTGTTTTTTGAAAGACAAAAACAAATATTAATACTTTTATTAATACTTTTATTCACAAAAATGCTTTATATTGATAAAAAAAAGATATATTTATAATGTTAGATGTAAATCTTTTTATTTCAGATAAATGTTATTTTTTTGAACTTCCAGTTAACCCACTCGTTAAATCTTTGATTCATCAAAGAATCCTGAATTTATTTTTTATTAATTATAAAAATAATAAAAACATTAATAACAATCATAAATGTTTGTTGAGCATATATATCAAATCATCATATTAGAATGATTTGTGAAGGATCATGTGACACTGAAGACTGGAGTAATGATGATAAATTCAGCTTTGATCACAGGAATACATTACACTTTACCATGTATTCATATAGAAAAATAGTAACATTTATTTTTACTACTTTGGATAAAATAAATCCAGCCTTTGTTAGCAGAAGACACTTATTTTATTAAAAAAAAAAAAAAAAAAAAAAACACCATACAGATTTTTCCTTCTTTCCCTTGACAACACAATGTTATTCCTAAAAAGCAGGGCCAGATTAGCAATTTCCTGTGCCCTGGGCAACAAGACTCAAGGCATGAAGCAGGCAATTAGTGTGTATGGAGTAAGAGGTAAACCATTGGCTACACTGTTGCATGTAGTCCAAAGTCAAGATTTCACAATCAACTATATCAACATTTTATGTTGATGCACTACTATATATTCTTATTTTATTTTAACAAATGGGCCTTACAACTGGCCTCCTTTCAAGACTGAACTCATAAACACACAAACTTTTTAATTATTAGGCCTAATGGACTATCTCTGCTTTAAAAGTGCAAGTGACCAGTTGCCCTCATGGTTAATCCGGCCCTGCTAAGAGACATGGAATAAAGTTTCTGTACTACATGTTCTAACAAGTTTTCAAAAATGCACATATAGGTAGTGTGACCATTGAGAACATTTAGTCCCACAGAAATGGCCTTTGACAGGTCTGTGAATTGTTTCGGTTTTGAGATGTAATCTTGCTCATCTTGAGATGTAAGTTTGTTTCTCTAACAAAACAGTAGTATCAAGTCAACTCCTTGAAAAACTGGTTTTGATTGGTTTTATTTTGTGATTTGTCTTTATGTGATTTGCATTTGCTTGCATAACCTTTTGAGCTTTTTTAGCCAAGGTTTCCTTCATCATCTCGTTCTAAAAGGGTCGAGCACCCAAGTTAGCCGAGGCAGTCTAGCAAATAGCAGGCCCAGTGTAACCCACACCTGAGGTGTAAATTTTATGTTGACTCTACAACTGGACCAATGTGCTCAGAAGACTAGGTTTGTCCACTGAGAGAGATGGTGCAACAAGAGTGAACAAATTCAGACGATCAAGGGTTTTGGTAAGAGCAAGATTTAACTGTATTGAACACAAAAACAATTGATTTCATTTTAAATGCAGTGACATATGGAATATTCACGTTACATTAATTTGTACCCTTTCCTTCTATCCAGAAATTTGATGGTTGCTTCACTCTATGGGAACCGCAAATCAACTTTCAGTCAGAATTTAATTAGGGCAAATGTAATTTGCTTGTGTATTAATTGAGACTAAATAAAAAATAAAAAAACTTTGGCTGTCCTTTCTGTCTGAATTACTGAATTACGTTCTTAAATTAAACCCTATTTAGTTTTCACTCTCTAAACATTAACATCCAATCAGTTTAACATGAACAAATACATTTTCAGTTATTAAACTGAACAACCAGTAACCACAGGGTTCATTCACCATGAAATGGAAGTGTCCATGAATTCAATTCAGTTCCTGGAAGGAAAAAAGAAAATCCTTGGATGTGGTGTAATTCACAATCTGTGCAGTTGATCCAGGATTAGGATGAATAATAAAACAAGTTTGTTGTGCAATTCCTCTCCCATCGTTCGATGACCAAACGTTCAAGTTCACAAGAAGTTCTAAGGATTCACTCTACAGGTGGCCCGCTGGTCCAACCCCACCAAGATGCATACAGAAAGTGCATGAAGAAGTTGAGACGATTCACGAATCACGAAGGATTCACGCTTTGATCAATCCACATCCAGATCAGGCAACATTCAGCTGCTGGCTCCACGAAACTCAAACAGACATCACAGGAAGAAAAAAACCTGGCCTTGAACATACAAGGCCATAAGGACAATTAATAACTGATGCCATAAAAGCACACATTACTCAGTCGAACCCAGTTCCTAATAAAACATCAAATAATATCCACATCAAACATCAAATAATATCCAAATGATATCTTGTTACATCAGTTTGTATAACAAATTTCTCTTTGTGCAATTGTTTCTCTTACCATTAAATGCATTTTGTTTAACTCTTGTACACTTTTCAGTTAACACACAAACTGCACCTTAACATTTTATATAACATATATACAGTGTCTTTTTCTGCTTTAAGTTTACACTTAAGGCTGTAATCACCATTAATATTACACCAATAACAATCATTTGATGAAACATTTTGTAATGTACTGAATTGAAAATGAAGAAAGGCCTAAACTCACCAAGGAACTCATTCATCACATGTACATCGGCCAACAGGAAATTTCCAGAGCATACTCGTTCAAAGTGTCACTCTCCACACAATCTGCTTCTCCCTGAACCCTTTTTGTTAGAGATATACACATATTAGTGTTTCACAATAATCTCTACATAATATACAAATAATTTAGAGACTTATAAATCATCCTTACATACTTTTCTCTGACTTCGAAGCGCTGAATCTCCCGAGATGGCGAGAAGTGTCCGTTTGCATCATAGGTTATAGAGAAAAAGAGAACGATCTCGAACGTGCAGGATAGAATAATCCCGCAATGGTGAAGATTTAGTGATGTCAGACGCAATCTCATTGGATACTTCACGATGTGAGAATATCATTGGAGAATTTTGAAACCTTCAATATTTCATACATACATACATACATATATATACAATTTTATGTAATTAGTCAAATTAATTACATCATAATTTATGGTCTCAGCCTCTTTATACTTTAATATATTGTTTTACATATAGTTTGTTTAATTCAAAGGTTTATTTTATTTATTTATTTCTCACTAACCACTAGTAACCTGGGTTACACTTTCCCCCACTGAATTCAGGCATGTCCTTGCTGGGGTTGCTAGGGGTTGACTTGTCACCACTGAGGGAAAAACACCAGGCATGTTTACAGACTGATCACTGACAAACGTGGATTCTTCCAAGGTAGTTGTAAGTGCTGAACTCAAGCCTTGCAGTAGTGACTGGATAGCCAGTGTTAACAGATTTCCAAGTTTATTATATTGGAATTTGTTAGGTCATCCTTCATGACTGGTTGGTCACCAAAACATCTTGGGCAGATGGGCTTTAATCAATTGACTGCGCTTCTTTACTCACATGGTCTGATAGGCTTGGACACTCCAGGACCCTTTCATTCACAGGCTCTGACATCTCTGGAAGCTCAGTCTTTTTAGTGCATTTGCTTCCACAGTTCTCCATGCCAAATGGTGTCTTCATCTTGGCCAGAGCCAACTTCATCAACGTCAGCTTCAACAGAATTCATCACAGGTAAGTGACGTTCTTCTTCAATATCTGTGGAGTCTGTTAGTCTGATATTATGTAATGTCGTTTTTTTAGGCTTACAACAAATCTTTGGAGGGTCTGTTTCTCTAATTTCATTCAAGGGTAGAAACCCACAAAGCAGCAGCAAATCACGGTGCAGAGTGCGGATCGGTCCATCTTTCCCTTCTGGGCAGACTGTATATACTGGCATGTCACCTGCTTTCCGAAGTACTACATAGATCTCAGATTTCCCTCTTAATCTGACATTTCGCACAAGGACTCGATCACCTGATTCAAGTGCAGAGGCAACTACATTCCTGTCGAAATGCCTTTTGTTCTGATCAGCTACTTTTGATGCATTGTGAGTAGCAACTCTGTAGCTCTCCTCAAGTCGACTCCTTAGGGATTTCACATATTCTGAATGGGACCAAATACTGAATAAGTCCAAAAGCAAGGTTGACCGGTAGTCGAGGCCGCCTGCCAAACATAAGCTTGTATGGTGAATATCCCGTTACATCACTCCTGGTGCAGTTATATGCATGCACCAATTGCTTGACGTGATCTTTCCAATGAGCTCTGTTCTTGTTCTCCAATGTGCCTAGCATCTGCAAAAGGGTCAGATTAAAGCACTCCACCGGGTTCCCTCTAGGATGGTAGGGGGTGGTTCTCACTTTGCGGATGCCAGCAATCCTACACAACTCTTGGATAGTACGAGATTCAAAATCTGGCCCCTGGTCACTGAGCAGCTTTTCTGGGAAGCCATAATGGACAAAGAAATTATCCCAAAGGCATCTAGCAACTGTTTGCGCTTTCTGGTTACGGGTTGGTATCGCAACAGCGTACTTAGTAAAATGGTCTGTGATGACCAAAACATCCTTGGTGTTACTGCTGTCTGGTTTCAGGGTCAGAAAATCCATACAAACCAGCTCTAGTGGCCTATGGGTCTGAATATTCACCAAGGGAGCCGCTTTCTGTGGAGGAGTTTTCCTACGAATGTTTTGATTTTCTTGTCCACATCTGCTGCCATCTTCAGCCAGTAAAATCTGGACCAAAGAAGATCGAGAGTTCACTCCAGACCAAGATGGCCCATGTCATCATGGAGACTGGTAAGTACAATTCCTCAAAGAGCTTGAGGTAAGGCCAGCTGGTTTAATACTTTGCCTCCATCCATCCTCTTCCGATATAACACCAGATTCTTCAGCTCAAGTTTGTTCCATTGTCTCATCCACAGGGTGCAGGTAAGTGGAACTTCATGTTGGAAGGTTTGTTATTAGACACCAAGTAGTCCATCACCTCTTTTATTTCAGGGTCAGCCATGGAGACCTTCTCTCTGGATTCCTGCAGGCAAGGCTTTTATATTCATGCTCAGAGACTCTACCAAAGTCATTGAGAAAGACTGAGAATCAAGAGATTGACTGACTCTGTTTTTCACAGATGGCTTCCACCACTTTGGGTAAGATGGTCTTGGTGTTGCCCTCAAGATCTGCCAGATGATGTAGTGTAAACTGTCTGATTCTCTCTTGCTCTTTTTTAGATTGCCAATCATCTTATGGTTTGCCGTTTGGCCGACGAGACAATCCATGCATCTTGATTTTGGGTTCCAGCTCTGTATTGTATTTTAAAATTGTACAAACCCGATTCCAAAAAAGTTGGGACACTGTACAAATTTTGAATAAAAACAGAATGCAATGATGTAGAACTTTAATATTTCAATATTTTATTCAGAATACAACATAGATGACATGTCAAATGTTTAAACTGAGAGAATGTATCATTTTAAGGGAAAAATAAGTTGATTTTAAATTTCATGGCATCAACACATCTCAAAAAAGTTGGGACAAGGCATTGTTTACCACTGTGTGGCAAACGTCTGGGGACTGAAGAGACAAGTTGCTCTAGTTTAGGAATAGGAATGTTGTCCCATTCTTGTCTAATACAGGCTTCTAGTTCCTCCTTGGCCCATACTGATCGGTGTGACCTCTCTTCATTTACTGCTACAAACTGATAACGGTCAGATAAGTATGATTTAAGCCATGCCAATGCAGTTCCACTAATACCAACATAATTTTCGAGTCTATTCAAAAGAATGTTGTGGTCGATAGTATCGAATGCAGCGCTAAGATCGAGTAACACTAATAGAGAGATACAACCACGATCAGATGATAAGAGTAAATCATTTGTAACTCTGATGAGAGCAGTCTCAGTACTATGATACGGTCTAAATCCTGACTGGAAATCCTCACAGATACCATTTCTTTCTAAAAAGGAACATAATTGTGAAGACACTGCCTTTTCCAGTATTTTTGACAAAGATGAGTTAATGATATTAAGAAGAGGATCTATGACCTCTGGTAGCATCACTTTTAATAGCCTAGTCGGTATAGGGTCGAGCATACATGTTGTTGATTTAGATGATTTAACGAGTTTAGCCAATTCTTCCTCTCCTATAGCAGTGAATGAATGTAATTTTTTCTCAGTGAAACTACAATGCTCTGTCTGATGTGACACTGTAGAAGACGGCTGCATGGTTATAATTTTCTTCCTAATATTATCGATCTTACACGTAAAGAAGTTCATAAAGTCATTACTGCTGTGCTGTTTACAACCATGAGAAGTAGAAGCTTTATTTTTGGTTAACTTAGCCACTGTATTAAATAAATACCTATGGTTGTGTTTGTTTTCTTCTAAGAGAGTCGAGAAATAAGCAGATCTAGCAGTTTTTACGGCCTTTCTGTATGCGATCATGCTCTCTTTCCATGAATTACGAAAAACCTCTAATTTTTGTTTTCTTCCAGCTGCGCTCCATTTTTCTGGCTGCTGTTTTAAGGGCCCGGGTGTGCTCGTTGTACCACGGCGTTGGACTATTTTCTTTAATCTTCTTTAAGCGCCGGGGAGCAACTGTGTCTAAAGTGCTGGAAAAAAGAGAGTCAATAGTTTCTGTTGCAAAATCGAGTTCCTCTAGGCTATCTGGGATGCTGAGGAGATGAAACTGATGAGGAAGATTATTTAAAAAGCAATTTTTAGTGGCGGCAGTGATAGTTCTGCCATATTTGAAGCGAGGGGACGGCTTTGCAGCCTTAGCTAAATTAAGTATACATGATACTAGGTAATGATCTGAGATGTCGTCGCTCTGCTGCAGAGAATTACTAGAGAGAAGAGCAGCACCACTCCAAGAAGGATGGATGCCGTCCCTCTTCAACAGGTCAGGTCTGCACCAAAAGCTTTTCCAATTGTCTATGAACCCTATGTTTTTTTGTGGACACCACTTAGACAACCAGCCATTGAGTGATGATAGTCTGCTAAGTATCTCATCACTCCTTTTAACAGGGAGCGGACCAGAACAAAAAACTGCATCTGCCATCGTACTTGCGAGTTCACACACCTCTAATACTACCATATCTCAACAGCCATGCTTCCAAGTCCTGATCGGTTTCGGTTAAAGTTAAGCCGCTGACTATCACAGAATTTGCGATATTCACATTCTCTCTCTTTACAATATCCATGTTGTTGTCAGTATTCTGTTCAATGTATTTTTCAATTAAACTCAGCTCTTCTAACCAGTCACTATTGCTGCAGACCAATCTCTCTCCTGGCTAGCTCGCCACTATTGTAGCCCACACCTGAGGTGTAAATTTTGTTGACTCTACAACTGGACCAATGTTTCAAGATTCAAGATTCAAGAGTTTTATTTGTCACATACACAGTTATATACAGAATATACAACCGGCAGTGAAATTATAATAGAAATAGAATAAAAAAGTACTATATGTATATATATAATCAAGTCAAGTAGAAAAAAAGTAAAAAAATAAAGAAGTGGAATAAAATAAGTGGAGTAAACTGTGCAGTGAGTAAACTGTCGACTTATAAATATGTGGTTAACAAATGTATAAAGAGTATAATGTGCAAACAGGTTTATAACAGGTTGTTACACAGTAACATCGAGAACAGAAAGTGCAGTGCAATGTCAGTATATCGATGGTCACGTGATGTTAGGTGACTGAGTTCAGGAGTCTGATGGCCTGGGGGAAGAAGCTCCTCCTGAGTCTCTCAGTTTTGGCCATCAGGCTTCGGAAGCACTTACCAAATGGCAGCAGCGTGAAATGAGGGTTTGCAGGGTGATTAGAGTCCTTGATGATCTTAGTAGCTCTACCTTTGCAGCGTTTGGTGTAGACGTCCTGCAGAGACGGGAGAGCTGACCCTGAGATACGCTCGGATAAGTGCACGACTCTTTGCAGGGCTTTGCAGTCATGACTGGTGCTGTTCCCATACCACGCTGTGATGCAATGAGTTAATACACTTTCTATCACCCCTAAATGGAAAGTTTTCAGGATAGCTGGTGAAACCCTGAATTTCCTCAGCTGGCGCAGGTGGTACAGTCTTTGCCTGGCTTTTTTCACCTGTGTCTGAATGTGAGCAGTCCAAGTCAGGTCCTCGGAGATGTTTACGCCCAGGTACTTGAAGCTGCTCACTCTCTCTAATGGTGACCCGCTGATCATGAGGGGGGAGTATGTCCGTTGCTGTCTCTTCCTGAAGTCCACAATCAGTTCTTTGGTCTTGCCGACATTCAGAGAGAGACAGTTGTCCTGGCACCATGATGTTAGATGCTCCACCTCGTCCAAGTATGCCGTCTCATTGTTGTTGGAAATGAGGCCCAGGACAACAGTATCATCAGCAAATTTGATGATAGAGGTGGAGCTGTGTGTGGACAAACAGTCATGTGTGTAGAGAGAGTGGAGCAGGGGACTCAGGACACAGCCCTGTGGAGCTCCCACACTCTGGGTGATGGAGGTGGAGGTGGACTGGCCTGTTCTCACCACCTGAGGCCTGCCAGTGAGGAAGTCCTCAATCCAGTGGCAGAGAGAAGGATTCAGGCCGAGGTCCAAGAGTTTGGCGGTTAGCTTAATGGGAACTATGGTGTTAAAGGCGGAGCTATAGTCAATAAATAGCAGCCTTACGTAGTTCCCACTTTTGCTGTCGATGTGAGTGAGGGATGAGTGGAGGACATGAGAGATGGCATCTTCAGTCAAGGGTCCAAAGTGCCAGGAATGAAGGAGCAAATGGTGTTTTTAATGAGTGTCTCAAAGACCTTCATGACTATAGATGTGAGAGCCACTGGACGATAGTCATTTAGGCAAGAGGGTTTACTGTTCTTAGGGACAGGGATGATGGTGGATTTTTTGAAGGAGGTGGGGACCACAGATGTAGCAAGGGACTCATTAAAGATAGATGTAAACAACCCGGCGAGCTGATCAGCACAGGACCGCAGAACACCGCCTGAACTACCATCCGGCCCAGGAGCTTTCCTGACGTCCACACGCTTGAGTGCCCTCCGAACTTCATCCTCCGAGACAGAGATCACGTGGTTGTTGCTGCTCTGAGTAATTCCCTCTGATGCGCCACTTGGTGCGTCAATGTGCTCAGAAGACTAGGTTTGTCCACTGAGAGAGATGGTGCAACAAGAGTGAACAAATTCAGACGATCAAGGGTTTTGGTAAGAGCAAGATTTAACTGTATTGAACACAAAAACAATTGATTTCATTTTAAATGCAGTGACATATGGAATATTCACGTTACATTAATTTGTACCCTTTCCTTCTTTCCAGAAATTTGATGGTTGCTTCACTCTATGGGAACTGCAAATCAACTTTCAGTCAGAATTTAATTAGGGCAAATGTAATTTGCTTGTGTATTAATTGAGACTAAATTTAAAAAAAAAAACTTTGGCTGTCCTTTCTGTCTGAATTACTCATTCTTAAATTAAACCCTATTTAGTTTTCACTCTCTAAACATCAGTTTAACATGAACAAATACATTTTCAGTTACTAAACTTAAAATTAAAAGTTTGTTGTGCAATTCCTCTCCTATCATTCGAGGACCAAACGTTCAAGTTCACAAGAAGTTCTAAGGATTCACTCTACAGGTGGCCAAGTGTCACTCTCCACACAATCTGCTTCTCTCTGAACCCTTTTTGTTAGAGATCTACACGTATACCACGTCACATTAGCTTAAACTAATGCTAAAACACATCATTAACATTCATCTGGAATGACACGGACATACGAGTAAACATCGCACTTATGCTTGTTTTACACTAATCTCTACATAATATACAACTAATTTAGAGACTAAATTACTACTAACTGCACAGTATCTCTAACAAAATAGTAGTATCAAGTCAACTCCTTGAAAAACTGGTTTTGATTGGTTTTATTTTGTGATTTGTCTTTATTCGATTTGCATTTGCTTGCATAACCTTTTGAGCTGTTTTAGCCAAGGTTTCCTTCATCTCGTTCTAAAAGGGTCGAGCACCCAAGTTAGCCAAGACAATCTGGCAAATAGCAGGCCCAGTTTCCCGGACAGGCCTGGACATCTCTGTGGCACATTTCTGAAAAGTGTTTGTCAGACCTATCAGAGATTCCTGTTGGTGAGCAATTATATCACTTACATCAAAGGAAGAGTTCTAAAGGATTAATATATATGTGTGTGTGTGTGTGTGTGTGTGTGTGTGTGTGTGTGTGTGTGTGTGTGTGTGTGTGTGTGTAATTTAATGTTTTGTTTTTTGGAAACATGACATTTGACAAGCTTGAGCTGACAGAGCTTGAGATAGAACACAAATGTAAATTTAATACAGAAACAATATCTGTAAAAATTAACAACCTCGTTTTTAAAGGGTGAAATTTTAGTTTAGTTAGAACTCTATTCTTATTTAAATTAGCGAGTATTCTATTTAGTATTCTAATAATAATTTTGAGTATTCTAATAATTTCAACACAAGGTGGCAGTACTAGATTTTAGGCCAGGGAAACAATAACAAGCCAAAAGTGGAACGAAACAGCGCTACTCGTGCTCAGTGCAACTCACGAGCTCTGAGTCTGAACAAAGGTGTTTACTTGCTGAGTCTCGATCAGCGACCGCAGCCAGAGGTCTCTGGGAACAATCTGCACATCTCACTGATTTAATTTAGTTTAGAGCCAGTTGAAACAGCGCTGACTTAATCAACAATACTAACGTGCAAACCAGGAGAAACACTGAGCCACAACGATCCAGTTAGAATACTTTTAACCAGCAATTCACCAACATTTACCATGGATTTACTGTGGTAACACTAACTGTAACCATGGTATTTTGTCAGAAATGTAGGTTAATATCTCATTTAATTATTAATGTAGACATGTATTAAATGAGTAATAGAGGGCAAATTAGATTTTTTTTTGTCATAAGCTCACAGTTTTGTGCACTTGTATTTATATTAAATGTGTTCATAGACTAAATCCCATAAAGCCATTCTAGATATAGAAACATTATACACAAAATATTACAATATTTTACCTCTAAATAGAATACTCGCTACATTTAAACAAGAATATAGTTCTAACTAAACAAAAATTTCACCCTTTAAACACGAGGTTGTTAATTTACATTTGTGTCCTATCTCAAGCTCTGTCAGCTCAAGCTTGTCAAATGTCATGTTTCCAAAAAACAAAACATTAAATTACACACACACACACACACACACACACACACACACACACACACACACACACACACACACACACACACACACACACACATATTAATCCTTTAGAACTCTTCCTTTGATGTAAGTGATATAATTGCTCACCAACAGGAATCTCTGATAGGTCTGACAAACACTTTTCAGAAATGTGCCACAGAGATGTCCAGGCCTGTCCGGGAAACTGGGCCTGCTATTTGCCAGATCGTCTTGACTAACTTGGGCGCTCGACCCTTTTAGAATGAGATGAAGGAAACCTTGGCTAAAACAGCTCAAAAGGTTATGCAAGCAAATGCAAATCACATAAAGACAAATCACAAAAATAAAACCAATCAAAACCAGTTTTTCAAGGAGTTGACTTGATACTACTGTTTTGTTAGAGATACTGTGCAGTTAGTAGTGAAAGAGAATGGGAAGTTGAGAAAATAAAGAAACTGACATTAAATTAATCTAATAGTAGTTATTTCTAGATTTAGCAGTCAGAATTAACACAATGACAACTCCCTAACTCCTGCTTTATGAAATCCTTTTAGGTATGCAATAATTTAAAGATAATTTATTATTGATTTTCTTTTTTTCTCTCGCATAAACATGCTTGTAACCAATTTCTTAAATATATAATTGTACTTGTAATCACTAATCTATCATGCTAATTAGAATATTACATGGCCAAAATGTGTATCAGGCACCAGTATTCCTGGTCTAGGAGAAATATAAATGAGTAACGGTCATTTTAAGAACCTGACCATTTTGAAAATGGGGTCAAACTTTGGTAAACTTTTTAGTACGTTTTAAGTACATCTGATACTACTGTAAACCACTGAGTAACCTTTTGTCAGAATTTTTTTGGGGTCAAGCCATATTTGCAGCAATTGTGGTTTGAAAATAAATGTATCTAGTGTAGGTACAACACACCAACCTGAATGTGCATATATATATATATATATATATATATATATATATATATATATATATATATATATATATATATATATATATATATATATATATATAGTTTCAATTAAGTTCTGTTTAGACAAGCTCTGTCTAAAATCAATTGGATAATCAGCAAAAAAATATTTAATATTTCCTTTCTCACCACATGCACCAGGACTACCCACAGGTGCCACCTGGTGGCAGCCCATGTGATTCCCCATGTGGCCAACATAGACTTTTCTGCTAATTAAAAGCAGGGGAGGGGCTTTACCAGTGGTTGTGGGTGGGATCACAAACTACAAGATTTCCAGACAATAAAACCTGAAGCATTCATTCATCCATTTCACAATTCAGCATTAATAGATCTTGTGGCCTGAAGAAACTGCTCTCACTTTTGGACAGGGTAAGGCAATTGCATTTAGGATTATTTGATCACATTTTCTATCAATGGTAGTCAAATGAATTCTGCTTTAATAATCTCAGCAAAATTAATTACATCATAATTTATGGTTTCAGCCTCTTTATACTTAGTGTTACTATATTGTTTTATATATAGTTTGTTTAATTCAAAGGTTTATTTTATTTATTTATTGCTCAGTCGCTAACCACTAATAACCTGGGTTACACTAGTGTCCCAGTCAGACCTAGACATCTCTGTGGTCCATTTACGAGAAGTGTTTGTCAGCCCTATCAGAGATTCCTGTTGGTGAGCAATTATATCACTTACATCAAAGGAAGAGTTCTAAAGGATTAATATACAGCAACAAAAAAGTTGGAAATGTATTTCTGGAATTTTGAGTGAAACAGGACGTAGCCGTTGTGTTCGATTTCCTTTGAGAACACAATGTTATTCCTAAGAAGCATGGAATAAAGTTTACGTACTACATGTTCTTAAAAGTTTTCAAAAATGCACATATAGGCAGTGTGACTGTTGAGAACGTTTATCTTAAGTCCCACAGGAATGGCCTTTGGAAGGTCTGTGAATTATTACGGTTTTGAGATGTAATCTCGTTCAACTGGTATTTAGTAAAAAGTTTGTTTGTCATCTTAGCTTAAGAAAGAAACTGATAGAAGAATCGAGACTGAACTGAGAGACTAATGAATGTACCTTTTATATACTGGATGAGGAAAATGAGCAAAAGATGTCTTTTCTGTAAAGGGTCTGATTGGTTAAGTAATACATTAATTGCTAATAATTAAATGTCTCGTAGTAATTCTTTACCAACATATAGTGTTAACTAATAGAGCAAATTAATGTGTTAATTACCGCAATTGGTCGAAGCCATGTCCTTCAATGCCCAGTTGTCTGCTTTCATTGCTTTAATTGTCTGCTTAACATGAAAAACGCTTAATGTGGCTTAATGTACCAAGACTAGGGGGTGTGCCCGAAGCCTAAATCCATGTTCGGAAAGGGACGGAAAATCAATTACACATTCTATGGAGCTCCTAAAGCAGGGATGTCCAAATTTCAAAGGGCCCGAAGCTTGCCTATTAAAATATATTATATGTGGCCCACCACACATAATTTACAAATCGTGCTGTTTCACAATGTCAACACAAGGTGGCAGTACTAGATTTTAGGCCAGGGAAACAATAACAAGCCAAAAGTGGAACGAAACAGCGCTACTCGTGCTCAGTGCAACTCACGAGCTCTGAGTCTGAACAAAGGTGTTTACTTGCTGAGTCTCGATCAGCGACCGCAGCCAGAGGTCTCTGGGAACAATCTGCACATCTCACTGATTTAATTTAGTTTAGAGCCAGTTGAAACAGCGCTGACTTAATCAACAATACTAACGTGCAAACCAGGAGAAACACTGAGCCACAACGATCCAGTTAGAATACTTTTAACCAGCAATTCACCAACATTTACCATGGATTTACTGTGGTAACACTAACTGTAACCATGGTATTTTGTCAGAAATGTAAGTTAATATCTCATTTAATTATTAATGTAGACATGTATTAAATGAGTAATAGAGGGCAAATTAGATTTTTTTTGTCATAAGCTCACAGTTTTGTGCACTTGTATTTATATTAAATGTGTTCATAGACTAAATCCCATAAAGCCATTCTAGATATAGAAACATTATACACAAAATATTACAATATTTTACCTCTAAATAGAATACTCGCTACATTTAAACAAGAATATAGTTCTAACTAAACAAAAATTTCACCCTTTAAACACGAGGTTGTTAATTTACATTTGTGTCCTATCTCAAGCTCTGTCAGCTCAAGCTTGTCAAATGTCATGTTTCCAAAAACAAAACATTAAATTACACACACACACACACACACACACATATATATTAATCCTTTAGAACTCTTCCTTTGATGTAAGTGATATAATTGCTCACCAACAGGAATATCCCATAGGTCTGACAAACACTTCTCGTAAATGTGCCACAGAGATGTCTAGGCCTGTCCAGGAAACCGGGCCTGCTATTTGCCAGATCGTCTCAGCTTACTTGGGCGCTCGACCCTTTTAGAACGAGATGATGAAGGAAACCTTGGCTAAAAAAGCTCAAAAGGTTATGCAAGCAAATGCAAATCACATAAAGACAAATCACAAAATAAAACCAATCAAAACCAGTTTTTCAATACAGTTAGTAGTGAAAGAATGGGAAGTTGAGAAAATAAAGAAACTGACATTAAATTAATCTAATAGTAGTTATTTCTAGATTTAGCAGTCAGAATTAACAACTCCCTAACTCCTGCTTTATGAAATACTTTTAGGTATGCAATAATTTAAAGAGAAATTATTAATGACACTACTTTTTTATTTTATTTTATTTTTTTAATAATTGTGTAAATTGTGATTTACTGTCTAAAATCAATTGGATAATCAGCAAAAAATTTGACCGTTTGAAGCTTAAAAATGTAACTTTCTTTTCTCACTTGGCACCACATGCACCAGGACTACCACAGGTGCCACCTGGTGGCAGCCCATGTGATTCCCCATGTGGCCAAAATAGACTTTTCTGCTAATTAAAAGCAGGGGAGGGGCTTTACCAGTGGTTGTGGGTGGGATCACAAACTACAAGATTTCCAGACAATAAAACCTGAAGCATTCATTCATCCATTTCACAATTCAGCATTAATAGATCTTGTGGCCTGAAGAAACTGCTCTCATTTTTGGACAGGGTAAGGCAATTGCATTTAGGATTATTTGATCACATTTTCTATCAATGGTAGTCAAATGAATTCTGCTTTAATAATCTCAGACATTTTTTGAAATATCACCTTTTTAATTTAAGTGACTATATGTTATATGTTACAATGTACAAATTTACTTAATTGCAACAATTCTAAAATTGGTGTATTTACATTTCAATTTTCAAATTGACATACATTTTTATATATATATATATACCAAACTGGGGAAAATGTCAACCTTTAAGTATTTTATCTGATTTTAGGAGTCAAAAATATTGATCAGTGTATCAAGTAAATACATTACTGCAGATCTGTGATTCTCAACTCCAGTCCTGTGGATGCACTCTGCATATTTTGTAATCTCCCAATTTGCATGTAGGGATTACAAAAGCTGAGTCATTATATTATCATAACTTCTATATTATAAATAATAATTATTGTCACTTGTTCCTCATGTATTTAAGTTTTCCTTTGTTCATTGTCCGTTATTGGTTGTGTTTATTGTGTTGTATCCAGAAGTTATTTCCTCTGTGTTTAAATAAAATTGTGTTTTAAATGATCCTCGTGCTTTTGTGTTTAACGTTGCAATTGTAAAATAATACTAATTATTAATTATAATATATCTCTTTTTGTGTAACAGGGACAATGAACAAATTCCTCAGTTATGGGTATGTATTTATTTAATTTTTACCTGCACATAATATAATTTTAATAATTGTTATTTAAAGTTAAAAGTGTGTGTATGTAAAGTATATATATATATATATATATATATATATATATATATATATATATATATATATATATATACACATACACAAGACAATGAAAAATATTCCACTGTTTTTACCATTAAAATGTGTTTTTAAAGTGTTCTTTCATATTTTTTCCCTTCCCATATCTTAGTCTCTGCAGTGTTAAGGATTTGCAATCTATGGAGACAGTTTCAGGCCTCTAAATGAGGGAATTGTCTCTATCTGTAACATCTGCAAGTCCCTCAGTAATGTGCATGTCAATCCCACCACTGACATGTGCTCTAACTACAGCCAAATTAGGGAACATATTGAGCGTGCTGAGCAGTGCCTGAAAACTTCAGAGACAATGATTAAAGAAAAACTGAGGTATTTGGATGAAAACATGGAGTATCTTATTAGAAATAAACAAAATATTGAGCAGCAGAAAAAAGAAAAGTACATGACCATAGATAGATTAGGCACAGAGAAAAGGTCTGCTGAAGAAATGCTAAGGTATTCCAGAGCAACTCTAGAACAGGCTGAAAAAAATGTAGAATCTGCTAAATATGCCCTAAGAACTGCACAAGATAGAAGGAACGCAAATGAAGGTCTTGCAATTGCAGGGGGGGTACTGCTTGCAATACCAATCATCGGATGGATTGCTGGTAAGACATTTATTTTAGCATCCTTCTGAATAGTTCTTAAGATATGCATTTACAAAACTGTGACTGGTGTATTAGAGAAACCTTTGGTTAGGTAAGATTTCTTTTCCATCTAGGTTCAATAATGCTGAGTGAAGGAGTGCAAGAATTAAACAAGGCTGCAGATGATATTGCGACAGCCGAAGAGGAGCTACGAAAGTTTAACTCTCATGTGGAGGAGAACAACAGAAAAGTGTCTGAATACCAGTCAAAGATCTCTAGCACACAAAATGAAATTGAGCAGGCCAATGAGGCATTGACGTTTATTGAGGGGGAGATTAAAGAGGTTCAAAAGAATCTAGAGAACACAGGTAATATTCAGGAAATGGTCAGGAGAGCTGTGAACCTTCTGAGTGTTCTTAGTGGAAGAGTCAATGTACTGGAGACGCAAACTCAACGTTTCATCCACTGGCAGCCTGTGGTAAAGACCTTGGAAGATGTGATGAAGGCAGTAATTAATATTGCTGAGAATCAGCTCCTCTATGGTGATAGAAATCCAGGCATAATAAATACTTTGAGGGAGAATGTTGGAGGACTAGTGGCTTTATGCAACTCGCCCAGTAATTCTGAACATGGCAGCTATTATTAAGTTAAATCAATCAATCAATCAATCAATCAATCACATTTTCTATGAACAAAGAATAAAATCAATATAAATAGACATAGTTATTTACAGCTTTCCCCCGTTGATTTGACACATTGATTTAGTTGTTTAGCTTCTTGTTGTAAAATGTCCCAAACTTGGAAAAGGACACTTACAGTAGTACAGTATAACACTATATTCTTATATATAAACAAAGGTCTTTGTAACTAACATGTACTTTCATCACTGTGTGATTTTTATTTTTTAAACATGTTATTATTAAGTAGAGAACATGTCAATAGGTTTTCAATAAATGCATTATCAGAAAAGATTTGGCCTACAGTGTTTCATTATGCAGTGAAAATTGAACAATTGTTGTTACTAACCCTCTGGGGTCTGAGGAGGGTTTTAGGCTCTAGAGAAATTTTAGCCTGCCCTGACATTTGTGCTACTTTCAGTTTCTTATTAACATCATATGGCTGAAGTCTAGATAACAAGGTTACACTGTATTCAGCAGAAACTGGGCTACAATAATATGTGGGCAGCATGTATGTACGGCTGTTCAGCGGCGGTACAGCACCTGTGGCGACGGGACGTACATCTCTGTTCCCTCCTTCAGGGAAAGAGGGTTGCATACGTAACCGAGACGTTCCCTTTCAGTCGGTCACGTTCGACATACGTCAGAACTGACCGGCGAATTTGGGATCCTACCAACACGTCACAGGCACTGGCCCTTCCAGCGCCGTGCTGGAGCTCCCTGGACCACCCATGTGTTAGAGCGAGAAGTTAGGGCTCTAAGCAGAGAAGGTCAGTCACTGCTGTTGCGCACCAGGGATGTGAACGGCCCAAAGTGACCTCAGATGCTTCTGACTCCAAAGGAGGAGGTGGAGGGCGAGTTGCAGCATGCAGCGGGAACGTAGACCACCTGTCAGTTGATGTACGCAATGGTCACAGTGCTGTCCGTGCAGACCAGTACGTGCTTGCCATGTAGCGGCTTTTTGAGATGACCCAGCACAAGATGTACTGCTAGCAACTTGAGGCAGTTGATGTGCCAATGTAGTTGGGGCCCCGTCCACAAACTCGTGAAGACCACAGCATGCCTGGACACTTGTTCTAAGGGCACCCCCACCCTCAGAAACAAAAGGGTCCGACCACGGGCTGAAGGTTTGGTGACAGTACGGATTAACTGGGACCTGGTACTTGCCGCTCTGCCACACCCATCTCGGGACTCGGCCATGAAGCCAGTGCTGAAGCAGTCTCATACCAAGCAATCTGAGCGGCGTTACCACTGCTGCAGATGCCATATGCCCCGGGAGCCTCTGAAAAAGTTTCAGTGGGACCGCCGTCATCTTCATTTCCAGCACATAACAGCCCTCTCTCTGATGCAGCAATTGCCATCTATCCTATGCCAGAGTCCCAAATGAAACGCTAGGTCCCCTTTTTTTGGGGACCAGCAATCCCATCTGTAAGCTAGCAGCAGGCATGTGAGACAGTGAGCTTGGCCGTCAGACTCGACGGCACAGGGCATGCTGAACGCTCAAGCCCCTATGAAAAAGGCAAGACGAACAACGCACCGACGTGGTCATGTTCTCATGAGAGAAGATATTTTTTGAACCACCCACGAACACAGTCTCAGCACGCTTGCGATGCGATAGAGGAGTGCGACAAAGACGTACTCGGCGGGGAACGCCCCACTGTAATCCTCAGGTCACCAAGGCTTATTAGCCGAAGTAGCCCTTTTCTGGTGCACCAGAAAAGAAACTAGATCGGCGAATAGGCAAAGGGACTCAACCCCGTTTGAGGTTTCATGGTCTCGGGTTGCTGTGACAACCCACTCTGTCAGCCGGCCGCTCGACGGCACATGGTGCACTGAACGCTCAAGCCCTTACGAGAAAGTTGAGACGAACAGCACGCCGACGTGATCATGTTCTCCTGAGAGAACATGGATCACCCACGAACGCAATCTCATATGTTTGTATGTGAGAGAGATCGTGGCTGTCAAATGAGGACAGGAAACAACCGCATCCAGAAATGCAGGGTCAAACCGTGTACAAGATCTTTTAGAGGAAACGCTCTGACAGTGCTGAAGCACACTGGGGAACGGCCGTGGCTCACAGTAGTTCGAAAGTGCAAGCCTGCTGTGAGCACTCAATCTCATTGAAGACGCCCAGCTCTGAGCTGTGAAAACAGCTGTTTGTTCGTCAAACATGACGCGACCACCACTGACCGTGCTATATCACCCGTGCCAGAACTTCAAAGGCAGACTCGTAGTAACACTCTTTGTAGGAAACAACACAGCAATTGCACAGAACATGCTCCATGGATGCCCCATGGATCTTGTCAGCTCCTACAGAGATTCATGCTATCAACTGGACAAGATTTGCAGCTACTACTACTCTTACAATACGTACCCTCACAATGGCACTGACTCGTCTGTTGTTTTTGGTAAGTGAGAGAAACATTCGATCAACAGGAAAGGCAACGACTGTAGTAGTACTCCGTGGCAGCCCTGGTGTGAAGCCCTCATCGTGTGAAGACCAAAGAGTGTAAAGACCAGCAAATCTACTCTGTGTGACTCCACTCGAGCAAGGACACCAACAAGGCACTTGAGTACAGCTTTCCTTTCACTTTAACCCCTTTTGTGTTTAGCGTGTTTTCATCTATTTGTTTCTCTGACCTGTATTCACCATGTGCTTTCAAATCTCTACTATTACTATTACCACCCGGAAATCACGCTCTGTGTATTTAAGACGCCGTAATCCTAATAATCTGCTTATGGTACCGATTTCCTCTGCCACTTTACTGTCCATTCCAATTGTTCTCTGGAATTGCCAGTCTGCTGTAAACAAAGCAGACATTCTTTCATCTCTCTCTGCTCATTCAAATCTCAGTCTCATGGCCCTAACTGAGACCTGGATCAAACCAGAGGACACGGCCACTCCTGCGGCCCTCTCAAATAAATTAACTTTTTCTCACACCCCTCGCCCGACTGGGAGGTACTGGTTTGCTCATCTCAAATGATTGGAAATTTGAGTTCATGCCATCTCTATCTGGCAACAGTTCATTTGAATCACACTCAATCACTGTCACTCACCCTGCTAAAATCCATGTTGTAGTTGTTTATCGCCCGCCAAGTCAACTGGGTATGTGGATATGTTACTCTCCAACTTTCCTGAAGATGGCACTCCCCTGGTACTACTTGGTGACTTCAACATCCACCTTGAGAAACACCAGGCTGCAGATTTCACCTCTCTACTCACCTCATTTGACCTTAAGCGAGTGTCTACTACGGATACTCACAAATCAGGTAACCATTTGGACCTTATCTACACATGCTACTGCTCCACAGACAACACTTTAGCTACTCCATTGCACACCTCTGACCACTTCCTCATCACTCTTAACCTCATACTGACTCCTGACAAAACACACACTAATCCGCAGATCACCTTTCGGCGTAATCTACGTTCGCTCTCCCCCTCTCGCCTATCCACTATGGTTTCATCCTCACTTCCTCCACTGTCTCAGTTCTCAGCACTGGACACTAACAGGGCTACTGACACTCTTTGCTCCACTCTAACATCTTGCTTAGACAGCTTTTGCCCCCTTTTATCCAGACCAGCCCGCACCTCCCCCTCTGCCCCCTGGCTGTCTGATGTTCTCCGTGAACATCGCTCTGGACTCAGGGCGGCAGAGAGGAACTGGCGCAAATCGAAGAACTCTACTGACCTTATCTTATATCACAACTGCTCTGACTTTTCAAAACATTCTCCTCTCTTCTTTGTCCTCCTCCCCCCACTCCGTCATCAACTTTTACAGCTGATGACTTTGCATCATTCTTCACAAACAAAACCTCATCCATCAGCAGCCAATTCTCCACACCACAAACTGACACACACATCTCAAAAACCAACCCACACATGCTCTCCTCCTTCTCTATGCTCTCTGAAGCAGCAATCTCCCAACTCATCCTTTCCAACCACCCCACTACCTGTCCGCTTGATCCTATCCCCACTCACCTGCTTCAGGCCATTTCTTCTTCAATTACTCCTGCACTCACTCACATTGTCAATACCTCTCTTTACACCGGGACCTTTCCCACAGCATTTAAGCAGACTCAGGTAACCCCACTGCTTAAAAAACCCTCTCTGAATCCAGCACTTATAGAAAACTACAGACCGGTATCCCTTCTTGTTTTTATTGCAAAAACACTCGAGCGAGTTGTGTTCAACCAACTCTCTATGTTTCTTGAACAGAACAACCTCCTGGACAACAACCAATCCGGCTTCAAAAGCGGCCACTCGAATGAGACTGCCCTGCTCTCAGTTACTGAAGCACTAAGACACCAAATCCACAGTACTCATCCTACTGGATTTGTCTGCAGCTTTCGACACAGTTAACCACCAGATCCTCCTGTCAACTCTCGTGAAGATGGGCATCTCAGGAACTGCTCTCCAGTGGATCGAGTCTTATCTCTCAGGTAGGTCCTTCAGGGTGTCATGGAGAGGTGAAGTGTCTAAGTCACATCATCTAGCTACTGGAGTTCCCCAGGGCTCAGTGCTTGGACCACTTCTCTTCTCCATCTACATGTCATCACTGGGATCTGTCATCCAGAAACAGAGCTTTTCCTATCACTGCTATGCTGATGACACTCAACTCTACTTCTCATTTCAACCAGATGATCCCACAGTTGGTGTTTGTATCGCTGCCTGTCTGACAGATATTTCTGCCTGGATGAAGGAACAACACCTTCAACTCAATCTGGCAAAGACAGAACTCCTTGTGGTCTCAGCCAACCCAGCACTTCACCATACTCTCTCCATTCAGCTTGGTTCATCATCCATAACTCCGTCCAGGACAGCCAGGAACCTTGGAGTTGTGATTGATGATCAGCTAAAATTCACTGACCACATCACTGCAACAACCCGGTCCTGCCGATTTGCTTTATACAACATTAGGAAGATTAGACCCTTCCTATCAGAGCAGGCCACACAACTCCTGGTACAAGCTCTTGTTCTCTCCAGACTGGACTACTGTAATGCTCTTCTAGCAGGCCTTCCAGCATGCACTAACCCTTGCATCTGATCCAGAATGCAGCGGCGAGAGTGGTCTTTAATGAGCCAAAGAGAGCGCACGTCACGCCTCTCTTCATCAGTCTCCACTGGCTGCCAATAGCAGCTCGAATCAAATTCAAGGCACTGGTGCTCGCCTACAAGGCAACCACTGGCTCTGCACCAACATACCTAAACTTGCTTGTTCAGACTTACACACCCTCCAGAAGCTTGCGTTCTGCAAGTGAATGACGCCTTGTGGCACCATCACAATAAGTATATGCAGTTTTTCACAACCTAACCATAAGCTCTACTTAAATTCTTGCTTAAGTTTCCTTTTAAAAAATGGAAAACGTATCTCGGTTTTATTAGTGAAATGTTCTCAATATTTTCTATACAACACTGAACCACAATTTTCTTATGAAAATGTACACACTAGTAGTTTTTCGCCAATGCGGTATTAGTAGTTACTAAAAGTTTCTTGCACCAATTACTTTTTCATAGCTGTACACAAATTTCTCTTTTCCTTCTTTCCCTTAATCAGACCAGACCCCTGTACTGCAGGATAAACCTCAACGTCCCACTGCTGATTTTTTTCTGTGAGACTGACTTTTGACTGAGCAGGGAAGCCCTGACAGTGCTGCTGGATCTGTTGAGAAGTGAACGACAACACGGACGGGGTGTCACAATCGAGACCCTGGTGTTTCTTTTCTGGCTGGCGTGTGGCACATCATACAGAATGGTCTCCAGAGTGTTTGACATACCTCATTCCACTGTCCACCGCATTATCCACCGAGTCGCTGAGGAGGTGTTGACCATTCGCCACAACGTTATCCACCTCCCCAACACCACAGAGGACCTGGAAGCAGTTTGCCATGGGTTTGCAGGTCTGGCGCTTTCCTGAAAGCTGCAAAAGCAAAAGCAATCGACGGCTGCCATGTCCGCATCAAGCCACCAAGTGGCCCTGATGCTCAGTGCTACAGAAACAGGAAACTGTTCCCATCTATAATCTTGCAGGCAGTTTGTGACCATCAGGGCCGCTTCATTGACACCTATGTGGGCTGGCCCGGGTCAGTGCATGACATGACGCACGAATGCTCCGCCACAGCCCACTGTACAGGAGGTCGGTGTACCCTCCTCCAGGGCACTTCATCCTGGCAGATATTTTATCTGTGTCTCCAACACCCACTCCCCCTCATCACTCCCTACAAGAGGCCAGTACAAGATGTGGGAGCCCAGTGCTTTAACATTCATAATTCCAGGGCACGCTCCATTATATAACTTGCTTTTGGGATGATGAAGACCAGGTTCAGGGCCCTCTTCCTGTAAGCGCTGGAGGTGCACCACACCTTTGTACCTCATGTAAGTCAATTGCAAAGACATTTGAAAAATACTGTGAAAGAATAAACTGAATTATTTTTCTGAAGATATACTTTTGTTCCCTTTTTTACCATTTCAGGCCCGTGCCATCCTCCATAACTTGGGGTTGGTGATCTCATGGGCTCGGAGGATGAGCACAAGGAGGATGTGGCAGAGGTTGAGGGGGAGCAGGGTTTGGAGACAGTCAATGGTGCTCCATGGCGAGACCAGTTGTCTGCTGAGGTGTCTGCCCTGGAGGAGGGACCCGCTGACCATGACAGTATTCACCTGAGCTCAATTTTGAGTGTCATGACAAAGGTACATGTGTTTTTTTTCCTCCTTTTTTATTTATTTATTTATTTTTAAAAACAAACATTTGCAACAATTTCAAACAAACTTCTTTCACGTTGTCATTATTGTATTATTGGGTATTGTTTGTAGAATTGAGGGAAAAAAATTAATCCATTGTGGAATAAGGCTGTAACATAAAATGTGGAAAAAGTGAAGCACTGTAAATGATTAATAAAATGTGCAGACTGTCTTTTATTTTATTTGTGTTTGTGTTATGTGTCTTTATGTATGTCCTTTAATGTGAAAAATATTTTACGAAAAAAAATCAGTATCTTATAAAAGCCAGGCTAAAGTCATGTCCCTCAGTCTGAACATCCCAAAACCTCCCACTAGGTGGCCATAGAATGTAAATCTCCATTAAACAAAACGAAAGTAAAACAACAAAAATGAGGAAAAAAGATTTCAGTGTGCGTTGTGCTGTCAGATGTCAGTAAGTGTTCTAATATTTTATATGATCAAGTATATTTTCATTACAGTAAACTTAAATAATTATATAAATCTGCTCTTTTTCTTTTTTTTTTCTCAACAGAGAACAAACTGTATACTAAAACATTCAGGAATTACAACCATTCAGTTTGGATTTTACATTTTCAAGTCTACATAAAAAAAAATAAAAAAGTCATAAAAGTGAACAGAATTAATAATAAAGCATGAACACATTTATGATCTCAGTCCAAATGAACTCAAACACTATTTCACAAGCATTTTTCTTGTGTGTTTGCCTCTTTAGAATGAATCTTAAAAAAACACATTGCAATACAACGAAGAAATAATCTTTTTTTTTTTTTTTTTAATCTTTTCACATTTGTCACAATTTATATTTTTAATACAGGGATTATCTGGTTAAAATAGTAGACAGTTCGTACATTCCTCTGCACCTCTGTGATTATAGACAGCAGAGTGTGAACGGGACTTTTATTTTGGTGTGGCGACCTGACGTCATAAAGCTGCACTGCTTCTCCTGTATCTGTTGTGATTCAGCTGGAGAAAGGTTTGTATTTAGCATTTAATCTGTTTAAGTCGATAGAAACATTTAAATATCTTATATCTAGCGATGTGAAAATGTGTTTATTTAGTACTGAATATAACATTGTAATGCTTTATCTAACATTAACGAAGGATATTTTGTGTGAGTAAATCACATTAACAGAACCAGTAACAGAAAAGCTGCGTCTCATTTCTCTCCCTCGTGAATCAGTTCATCATAAACACGAGTTCAGTCTCTGGCGAGTAGTGATGGAGAAACTGAGCTTTTAGACACTCCGAGTCAATTGAATCAAATTCTTTGCGAAACGATTCATTGATTCGAATCGCGACTCGTGTTGGTAATGTACGAGAACAACAAACACTAACGTGTCATGACAACTTTAACAAACTAACTGCTAATGTTTACATTAAAGTGTAATAATTTAAATATAATCTATCATTTATTGTATGCCTAAATGTAATCATGAAATGCCTAATATGAAGTGTCTGTATAGTTTGTGTTCTTGTATTAATTTGTAGTGTTAGTTTTGAGTGTTTTTAGTCTAATCAGATGATTTAAGTCCATTAACTCTCTCTGACTCTCTTACAGAGACTGAACTACTGAACTAGAGCTGATTGAGACTCTCAGAGATTTAGTTTTGAGTGTTTTTAGTCTAATCAGATGATTTAAGTCCATTAACTCTCTCTGACTCTCTTACAGAGACTGAACTACTGAACTAGAGCTGATTGAGACTCTCAGAGATTTAGTTTTGAGTGTTTTTAGTCTAATCAGATGATTTAAGTCCATTAACTCTCTCTGACTCTCTTACAGAGACTGAACTACTGAACTAGAGCTGATTGAGACTCTCAGAGATTTAGTTTTGAGTGTTTTTAGTCTAATCAGATGATTTAAGTCCATTAACTCTCTCTCTGACTCTCTTACAGAGACTGAACTACTGAACTAGAGCTGATTGAGACTCTCAGAGATTTAGTTTTGAGTGTTTTTAGTCTAATCAGATGATTTAAGTCCATTAACTCTCTCTGACTCTCTTACAGAGACTGAACTACTGAACTAGAGCTGACTGAGACTCTCAGAGATTTAGTTTGATTTATTTTTCTTTCTGTTAATTATTCTCATCTTAAACAGGACAAACACACAGATAAACTCCTGCTGAAGCGACTGAGATCCACGTGACACACTATTATAAAGATGGCGTTCATTAAAGAGGAGAGTGAAGACATAAAGATTGAAGAAACATTCAGAGTGAAACATGAAGAAACTGAGGAACAAACAGGTTGGTTTCATTCTCAAAGCTGAAATATTCAGCTCTACAGAAATGCGTGATATTTGGGAGGCGTGGTTTTATAGACATGTTGAGATCACATGACCAGACAAATACTAACACTGCCTTCAACCTGAGAAGATCCTACTTCCATTCGTTATGATGTTAAGCATTAAATTAGGAAAAACAAAACACAAGTAGCCTAAAAAAAAAATGTTGTGTAACATTAAACCCAAAATCAACTTCTGTATTGAACTCAATGAAAACCATACATTTTTCACAATATGTAAGATTTTTGGATTAAGATATCCAAAAACCACTAGGACTGTTATATATATTTTGTTGACTTGTGAACTTACTTTTATCCCAAATGTTTCAAAGAATGTTTAAATCCAGAGAAATAAGCAATTTTAACCAGAACACGGATCATGCCCGCTCTTTGTCTATCAATGGCATCATACCCGTGTTATCCTCACTTTCCAGTTTTATTTTGTAGAAACCATGGAAACACCAAAGAAGATTTAATATATTATGTGTTTTATTAGACAGGTGAGCAACTGTTTGGATACAGTCATCCACAGAAAACTAATCATTGTTATACATCTCAACACAGTTTAAATCTCGTTTTCATGATTTACCGTGAGTACTATGTTTTACCATGCCATACGAACACACAAAGTAGCACTATACCGTAACTTGTTGCTCTCTTGCTTGCAGTTGGTTTTGATGCTTAGCATGTTGTAGCGAATTAGTGCAAAGGGAAAATATTAATAATTATTGCTTAGATGCTTAGACTAAACTAACATAAACGCATACATACAAATCACACATACATGGGTAAGATGGGAAGTGACAGAATGAAGAACTGGATCAGAACAGAGGAATGATACTATGAAAACAACTTGGAGAACCATCAGTGCCTACAAGCTCCTTTGTCTGAACAAAGGGGTTTACAGATTTTACTAACTACACAGCGATGTTGTATATTGTACGTTACTTGCATTTAGCCTGAGCTGTTGAAGAGCATTTGATGTACAATCACAGGACAAAGTCTTAATAGTTTGCTCCGATGGGGTTGAAGTTACAGTCGATTTCTTCTGCATTGACTGAAGAAGATACGATGAACTTGCAGTTATTTCGACTCTGTCGAGGAAGTTCCACAGGACTTGAGATGTTGGGCCTACCGGCCCGCGACCATGTGGTTGGGGTTTCCTGTCCCACACACGCACATGGCTTGATGTGTGTGTGTGTGTGTAGGCCTTACCAGCCTTGTCTGCTTGGCCAGCTGAGAGACAGCCAAGGTGACGCGTCGGTTGTTGGTCCAGGGAGAAGAGATTGGCGGCTCTGCACAGGGGCCTTTTAACTTCTCCTTCGAGTGCTCAGTGAGCCAATTGTACTTAGGCTTTCGGGTGAAAGTTTTACGATCCTTTGTCTCAAGCAGATTGTTTGTATATGTAACTGGATTGGATGCTGATGAAGGAATTATTAAAGATTCTTGTAATACTAATACGTTGCACAGGTATCGGGAAATATCACATACACAAGATAGTTACAATCGTACGCACAATGTCCTGGGGTGCATGTTCATTTATAAATCTGTTCAAGGGCATTTTCACATTCTTTCTAGCCATAAAGTCTTATCTGATGGTAGCCCTGGTAACGGAGACCTTTCCGGCTCTTTTGGGGGAAGTTCTATTACTAAGCATAAAGCATTTGAAGCATATTTGTTAAATGTAACAAGTGATTATGTGTCTGATTTGTAAATGTATAAATGTTTAAATTATAAGTATAAATTGACATTTGAATATAAATATCTTCCTTTTTTCTCTTTTTTTTCGCCTTAGACCTGATGGCACTGAAAAAGGAGAGTGAAGTACTGAATGAAATGGAAGAGAAAGCTCAATATAACAATCATCATGACTTCATTACTGGAGAAAAAACGTTTAGTTGCTCACAGACCGAAAACACTTCCTCACAAAATATGGCTAAAAAAACTGGAACTAGAAGTAATTTAATCTGCCCTCAGTGTGGAAAGGGTTTCAACAGAGAAGGAAATCTTAAAGCCCACATGAGAATTCACACTGGAGAGAAACCTTTCACCTGCAAACAGTTTTTCTGCAAAGGAAGATTTTACAGCCACATGGAAATTCACACTGAGAAGCCTTTCACATGCCCTCAGTGTGGAAAGAGTTTCATTCAGAAAGGACACTTTAAAGAACACATAAGAGTTCACACTGGAGAGAAGCCTTACACCTGCCAACAATGTGGAAAAAGTTTCAACCAAAAAGGAATCCTTAACAGGCACATAAAAATTCACAATAGCGAGAAGCCTTACACATGCCAACAGTGTGGAAAGAGTTTCACTGAACATGGAAACCTTGAATTCCACATGACAATTCACACTGGAGAGAAACCTTTCACCTGCCAACAGTGTGGAACAAGTTTCACTCTAAAAGGAAGCCTTAATAGGCACATGAGAATTCACACTGAAGACAAACCTTACATGTGCCCTCAGTGTGGAAAGAGTTTCAGACGTCGTGGAAACCTTGAATACCACATGAGAATTCACACTGGAGAGAAGCCTTACACCTGCCCTCAGTGTGGAAAAAGTTTCAGGCAACATGGAAACCTTGAATACCACATGAGAGTTCACACTGGAGAGAAGCCTTACACCTGCAAACTGTGTGAAAAAAGTTTCAACCGTAAAGGAAACCTTAATGCCCACATGGAAATTCACACTGGACAGAGCCTTTTCACCTGCCAACAGTGTGGAAAGAGTTTCACTCTAAAAGTAAGCCTTAACAGACATATTAGAATTCACAGTGGAGAGAAGCCTTACATGTGCCCTCAGTGTGGAAAGAGTTTCAATCAGAAAGGACCGTTTAAAGAGCACTTGGGAATTCACTTTGGAGAGAACCCCTACACATGCCTTCAGTGTGGGAAAAGTTTCAATCGTAAAGTACACTTTGAAAACCACGTAAGAATTCACACTGGAGAGAAGCCTTTCACCTGCCAACAGTGTGGGAAAAGTTTCAGCCAAAAAACAAACCTTGACAGGCACATGAGAATTCACACTGGAGAGAAGCCGGAAAGAGTTTCAGATATAAAGAAACCTTAAAGTACCACATGATGGTACTTTAAGGTTTGCTTTGGATTCATGGATTCAGGTATGAGAGAACTGGTTTATATGTCTTCATTGTGGAATGAGTTTCACAGACATTAACCACCTTAGGAATCATGTAATAACTCACACCAGAGAGAAACCTTTCATGTGCCATCACTGTGGAAAGACTTGCAGAAACAAAGGAAACCTTGAAGTTCATATGCAGACCTGCCAACCTGTCTGCATTTTGCGTAGCGGGTACGCATTTTGACACGGTATGCTGGTACGCAAAAACCTGGTGACGCCTCTGCACGTGCAGTACTCAAATCAAGCAACAGCAAAAGAAGAAGAGTTCGACTAATCATAGCTCTGGGTTCATTCCCTCAAATAGCAAATGGGGATGATTGACAAATGTGCAGGACCTATCATTAAAAAGAGACTGCAAATCGACAACAACATAAAACCCCCCTTCCATTGCCTTCTTTTGACTGAAGCGAGGACAGTACTGTAGTCACGGTACTTCTAACTCCTGAAGGTAAACTGGTTGGGTGGATGTTTTACCATGTACTGTACTCTAGTAAGTGTTTTTGTTTTTTGGCAGAATGAATAAATTAAAGACAGACATACAGCAAATATGAGCATTGTCCCAGTTTTGGTTGGATCATGACCAGGGTTTACTCCCCTAACCTATATCACCCTCCTGTCGTAGTCTTTAACACTTCAGCACAGCATAATGTGAAGGTTAGCAAAGATTTTAAGACTGAAATCATGGAAGATGACAAGCGCGAGTCTGGAGAAACAGGCGTTTATTTATTCATTCCCAGCTGGGCTGCATGTGTTACGTTATTGTGTTGACAATAACTAAAGTACCTAATTATGTTACATATTTATTTTGTATGAAAACTAGCATGTTAGTTACTTTATTGATTAAAAAGTACCGTTGTCTTAGTACTGCGCAAAGATAATTTTAAAATGACATGCTTGTGGTTTTTCTGTCAAAATGTCAGAAATCATTTTGCATCATCCATCCGTGTTTTTAACATTGTGTCCCCCCCAAACCCTGTGTCCCGTCACACTGCATTTTTTTCCAAGGTTGGCAGGGCTTTGTTTTAGAATATTAGCCATATTTGTAATAATTCATCACCACTGTGTCATATGTTCTACTTAGTTCAGTCATGAAAAACTTGTGGTTGTCACTGAGTGGTTCTCAAAGGACTTTCATACAAAAGACCGTATGGAAGAGGGAAAAAAACAAACATGGACAGTTAGAAAGATCCTACAGCGTGGTTAATTTTTAATTATTAAACACTTGTTAAACACTTTATTATGACAACTTGAAAATGTAAACATGCCATATATGTGACATGCATAGCTAATGTGAAAAATACCATCCTGTGTTTATCATACATAATAAATAGTTGAATCCTGCACGTTTTCTACTGTCGTGAACACAAGTGGTCTTGCCAGCTAAACTGGCTTCATGGAATAGGCCCTTGGAGTCCATTGGCATTGTCACACACCTTGCATAATTCCAAACAAGCCCTACAATCAACATAAAAAAAACAAGCATTATTCCCTCTTCAAGGTTGAATTTTATCAGGACCCACAAAAATCTTAGCTTCATTCCGCTAGAACAAAAACAAGAGGATAGAATAATCCTTTCACAGAGCTGTATCTTAAGCCATATTCGCACAGGATTAGTATTACCTGGTGACCTCTAGTCATTTGTTGTAATGCGGCTGTCTGTGATTTATGGCTGTGACGGGTGCCATGACAACCTCGCCACCGGATCATTATGATCTGGGCCAAAAACTGATGCACCTCTTTATGGAAATAACATCACAGCATTTATTTCCAAAGAGGTGCATCCATTTTTGGTCCAGGGCTTGTATTGACAATGCAAGAGTCAAGCACTCTGTAGAGTCTCCTCAAGCACATCCCAAAGACAAAATGACTCTTCAAGCTCCCTCCCAACCATTCTTTCATAGTTTGAGCCTGAGGAATCTTGACATTGTCATCCTGGAATATGGCCATGATGTGTCTTCCTACATGGTTGTTTAAGAAATGAAAAGCTACAAATTCCATCAATTAGGGTTGGAAGAACTGATGCCAAACATATAACATGCTAGAAACATAATAATAACTGCAATAATGATCCAATCATTGACTTTTAAGTATTTGACTATTTAAATCCAAACCGTGACTTTTTTTTTTTTTTGGCTGGGCAGTGCATTTTATCTATTGTACCTCGTTAGTTTTATACTATATAGTTTTATATATGTACTTTTTTTAATTAATTTTTTTACATTATACCTAGTCTACACGTTTGTTTTAATTGTTTTAACTGGTGACAGACATTTTAATAGAAAAGGCAAAAGGGAAAAAAAATAAATGAGACAACAGGACTGTCCCACACGAAGCAAACAAAAAAAAGATACAGAGAGTTTTGGTGCAAGCCCCCACAATTAAAAGAGCGCTGGATGACCAACGACATCAACACCTTAACCTGACTTGGCAGGACTTTGCAGTGCTTGAGTCGATAAACGCAGCACTTAAGCCAGTTGCAGAATTCGAATGAGAAAGTTGTTACTGCATCATCGGTTAAACCTGTGCTGAGCCTGCTGACCATTGAGCTCCTGGACCATTTAATGCCAGAAGATAGTGAGCAGTAACCTCATAGCAAAAATGATTGCTGTCTTGGATGATAAATACAAAGCCTTATACGGGGAAAAAAAAACTATGAAAGCAACTACTTTGGATCCTAGATACAGGAATAATTATGAGGAGGAAGACATTAGAGACAAACTTATTGACGAGATAATGCAAATACAATCAGCCAGACAACACTGAAACTGAGGAGGCATTGTATGCAGGGGAAGGAACCAGCGTCGAACCACCCGCTGTCAAGAAAATGAATCTCGGACAGTTATTTGGGAAGAGAAACGCGAAGGCCATGATTCCTATTCCAAAGAGCGCTCATGCAGACGAGGAGTTAACACGCTATTTGCAAGAGGAGGTCATTGAAGCCATCGATGAACCACTTGCTTGGTGGCGGAACAATAAGGCAAGATACCCTCTCTTGTCAATATGATTTTTTTCTGTTAATTCCAGGGTTATATGGGACATGCTAAAAAGAAAAGCTTTTTTGTTTTGTGAAAGAAAAGAAGCTGATTTTTGTTTCATTCAAGAAACTCATGCCTGCGAAGATGTTTTTTTTTTTTTTGGAAGAATCAGTTGGGTTGTGATATTTGGTTTTCCTTTGGTGCTTCAAACAGCAGGTGTCGCTAAAGGATGGGTCTTCAGGGCAGGTAATAAGTCACAAATCAGATCGTTGGATTGTACTTCTGATTGATATAAACAGGCTTAAAATCATCATCATAAACATATATGCCATCAACAATAAAAGAATCAGTGGGTTCATCTTTCAAGATATTTAAGTTCATATTAATCATTTACATTCAATTTCCTTCTGTTGAAGTAATTTGTGGTGGTGACTTCAATACGGTGCTTGATAGAAAACAAGATCGGTGGACCCCTAGAATTGACAATAGTGCAAATGCACGAAGTTTGTTTATGACTGAACATAATTGATATTTAGAGATATAAAAAAAAAAACACAGTCACTCTTGTATACATGGAGGATTGGGACAAATCTCTTCAGTCACGTAAGGATATAAAGGCATATCCATTAAAATTTATGTTTGCTGTACACCTTGTCACATGTCAGCTTTTAGACATTGTTTTTTTGTTATAAGTTGAAATGACAAGGCGACCGCTTCCCGCAATACAAAGTCAATGGAGAGCATTGGATTGTCTTGTTGGTTTAGGGTTTAGTTACCCTTTAAAAGGTTCTACCGTCATGAGTTGCTACAGGCACAGTTTATTGACCATGGCTTTAACAACCTGTTAGCTCAGCATGTCAGATCATGGCAGCAGTCTGTTATTTCAGAGTCTTCAGAATCTAAACCCTTTCCATGTGAATGTTGAAGACATAAGGTTAGTTTTTGTTTATCTTGTAACATTTGTTATTTGTATCAAGGCTTTTTCATGCAGTAATTTAATAGTCATTTACTCTTTAATAAATTTTTATCCAAGCTAACTTCTTAAAGACATTTCTCTGGTAGAAAATGTTTGAGTAAAAGAGCTTCCTGGTCATTGAACTCTTGACCGGTTAGCGTCATGCACTACAATCTTTTCATGATGTCTGATACTCAGGAGAAAGTCAGACACGGTTGAGAATTCACAGTGAATTTCATCATAAAAAACACCACCACACATTACATTACACAGCCACACACATACATTAATGATGACAATGTTGTTGCACATTCTGGGAAGCCTCCCAAGGTTATTGTATCTGCTAACACATTTTAAAAAAGTGAAACCAAAAGTGAAACTGCACATTGCTATTTGCTCAGTCAATAAATGTGAATGTTAGTCAGCCACAGAGAGATCAACCAGATACTGAGAGGCCAGGGACATCCCCTAACTTACTCTAGACCAATTATCCTTAAGAGGCCAGACTTAAAGGAGTGTCTAAGATATACAGATAGAATGTCAGGAAGCTACAACATATACAACTCAGATCGAGCTGCTAAAGTTAAGTCAAGCAAAAGGGTAAGTGACGTTCCCTCATTCATGGGTTACATGGGTATTGGTTTATGTTTATGTTTACAGGTGGGGTTAGGGTTAGAGGAGAGAAAATATCATTAGCTCTGGATAAAAGCTATTTTTGGAGTCACCATAAGCCTTATAAGTGTGTGTGTGTGTGTGTGTGTGTGTGTGTGTGTGTGTGTGTGTGTGTGTGTGAACGAGAACTCTACACCCTGAGATGTCTTGTTAAAGTTTAGGTCAATCAAATGGCGTTGTTCATTAACTACACCCAGTAAGGTTATAGACCAGAGGAGGTCTATAACCTTCAGCATGCTTTTGTAATTTGTGGTGAACATGTGCATTACGTGTATAAGTCTGCATAGTCTGTGGCTTTTGTTTGCTTCTCTTTCCACGTGTATATGTGTGTGTTCATGTAACTGTCGTAGGCCAGTTAGAGCTCTGCGTGTAAACCTCACTCCCCGATCTCATGAGGTGCTCTAGTGACTGACTGTTGGACAGCTGTATTCTCCAGTGACCATGGACGAACCAGTATGCTTGATTGACACAGAGTCAGATGGGAAGCTGTGTGTGCAGGAGCCAGCGCTACAGATCCTGCAGCAGATCCAGCAGCCGGTGGTGGTGGTGGCCGTGGTGGGTCTCTACCGCACCGGGAAGTCCTACCTGATGAACCGCCTCGCAGGAAAACAAACAGGTTAGACTATACAGGCAGCGCTGATAGCATCAAAAAGCTTACGATCATACAAGTCACTGCAGGGTGTTTTTGTTTCATATTTTGGTGTGGCATTAACAGGGTTTGCATTGGGCAGCACCATTGAGTCCAAGACGAAGGGCATCTGGATGTGGTGTGTGCTCCACCCCACTAAAGCAGGAACCACTCTGGTACTGCTGGACACTGAGGGACTCGGAGACGTGGACAAGGTGACTTAACAGCCTATATGTGATAATAATAATAATAAATAAAATCACTTGACACACAGGAACCATGACTATGAATAAACTTCAAAATAAACTACATGAAACATGAACGTAGAACAAAACCCAAAACCAAACGTGACATTCCTCCACTTAAAGTGTGGCTCCAGACCCCCTAACGTCACATCCACCCCAAAACCAAAACAATAGTTCAGGAGGGTGGGGGAGCAGAGGCGTTCCAGGGGGAGGAATGGAGGGCCGTGAATGGGAACTGGATATGGATAATGGCGGCGGGCCTGAACCGTTGAGCCATAGTGGACCTGGACCATGAAGCAGTGCTGGACTTGGACCATGGAGCAGTGGCCGGCCTGGTCTGTGGCGCAGTGGAAGGCCAAGGACTGCATCTGGTGTGGAGAGACTCTGGTGTGGCGGCCACGATGTAGAGAGGCTCAGGCTTGGCAGCCATGATGTGACGAGGCTCTGGTTGGTGGCCATTGGGTCCACGACATTAAGAAACATTAGCTGAGCAGCCCTTGACATGGCATGAATCTGGCATGGTAGCCATGATGTGAAAAGCTCTGGCTTGGCAGGCATGGCGTGAATGGGCTCTGGTGTGCTCTGCGGGATTGTGGAGCCCCTCTTCCACAATTCCCACAGTAAACGAGGAACCACTAAGCAAAAGCGCATATTCAATATTTGCCATGTTACCTCTCTCAGTTAAAAAAAGTAGCTGTTATTTTTTTACGCATCTGTTTGTCAGGTTTTTTTCTTAATCGGTTTATTTGAGGTTCTAAATAATGTTTCAATAGTTAGTTACACTCACAGACACATTCTCTCTCACTCATACATACAAAGTGAATAGCGGTTGTTATTTCTATGAAATTATTTTGTCTTTGTTGCTCTCAGTTACCAATAAAATCATTTTTCTCACTGCTTTTCCTTATTTTGTTACACGTAAGCACAATCCCTAAATTGAACTGAGATAGATGAGTGCCCTTAGTGAAAATTGTTTATACCTCTCTCACATGAAATTAAACTGCTAAATCATGAACATATTTTAAAAGCCTTCCTGATATAAATTAGTATACATTTCATTTACTATAGTAATTTATACTGCGACACTAATTTGTGCAAAAATCACTAACGACTTGTTTAAGCCTTGAAGCTTAAAGTTGAGAACTTGCAACTAGACTTGGACTTGCCTGTCTTTGGGGGTTTGGGCAGATTAAGCGTGTTGAGTTCGGCATCAGTGAGAAAGATCTGAAGCTCTTACCTGTGCCAGGGCCCATAGGACAATATTACTCATTTTAAGTTTGAGATGCTTGAGAGACCAGTTCACAGAAAAGAACTGGTTCACAAGAACAGCTTGTTTACAAATCAGACATCAATAACCATTCACGTGATGGTGTGAAGGTGTGCAGAGATCCACTTTGCTGGCAGAGGTTTATGTATGATAATAATTTGGCAATGTCATTCTTTGTCAAATGATTGTATCCCAATCTTTCTAAGGGGAACTCAAAGCATGATACCAAGATCTTCTCTCTGGCCGTCCTTCTGAGTAGCACTCTAGTCCTGAACAGCCAAGGGACGATCGACAACAGGGCCATCGAGGAACTGCAGTATCCTTTCATTCATACATTATACATTTACTGTTATTATTATAGTTGATATTTAATTGATTATTACAACGGAATGCTGTTTTCCATGAAAATGTCCAAAATAGCATTATTCATAGGGAGAAAAAACATGTACCGTATATACCCGAATATAAGACGACCCTGAATATAAGACTACCCCCCCATTTTCCAGACTTATTTTTGGGAAAAAAAGGTGCTTGCCACCTCTGAACATCGCATTCTGTGACTCCAAATTTTTTGGCAGCTTTGCAATTATTAGATGATTCTGCCTCATTCACGACCATAAGTTTAAAGTTGGTGTCATAACTGTTTCGACGGTGTTGGTTTATTTGACCAACTATTGAAGCTCTTTTCTCAAGATGATCTCTTGACTTCTCCATGGCGGCACTTTACTGTTTATTTAACACTGTCACTAATTACGTAGCCTATCGTGTTGGTGCCCTCTACTGTTTCCTCCTGTGATTTTGTCTATATCGCGAATATAAGACGACTCCCCATTTTTCAGCCTATTTTTAGGACACAACCCTAGTCTTATATTCGGGTATATACGGTAATTCAAAACTCCATTGTGGTACTCCTTACCTTATACTGCTAATTCGGTAACAAATGAACCGCTATTATATACATTTAAAGCAGCTATGGCAGGTTCTAAGACTAAAGAAGCCCCTGCAAGTGTGATGCACTCTAATACATTTACATTTATTCATTTAGCAGCATTTTATCCAAAATAACTGACAAATGAGGAATACAAGCAGCAGGATTTCCTTGATATTCATCTCATATTTAATTGATATTTTGACATATAAGAGTTCATATAACATAATATCATAAAGTTTAACATAATAAATTTAACATAATAAAACAAAGTTTCAGAACTCAACTTCCTCATTAGTCCAAAAAAGGCTTTCATCGCTCCTCTTAGTAGCATGAAAATGTCTGTGTTATGTATGTAACCCCAGTTCTCTGAGAAGGGGAACAAGACTGTAACAAATTAACTTAAAGGTGCACTATGTAACATTTATTCAGTAAAACATCCAAAAACCACTAGGCCAGTGTTATATATTTTGTTCAGTTGAGTTCTTACAATATCCCAAATGTTTCCAGCTATTTGTAAATCGTGAGAAAATTGCTATTTTAACCAAGGAACCGGGACGTGTGAGGGAGTCACCTGTCAATTGCGTCACATCTGCGTTACCCTCGGTTTCCGGTTTTATTTAGCAGAAACGCTTTACTCTCACTGCAGTGTGTCAAGTGTCATAGCAGCCGCCGAGCGAAAGCACAGAGTAACGTCATAACATAATTTTCAACACACTCAGATGTATCTAATATGATAAACAGAGCTACGTTACCTCATACTCATGACCAGAAAAGTGGAAGTGGCGTCGGCGAATGTGGCATAATAAAAGTCCCGCTGCTCGCGAGGCACGTGTGGCGCTCATCTTATTAACAATCACTCCTGCGGCCTTGCTCAGCTCCCACAACACTCAGTCCTGCTCTGCTTCATACTACAGTAACGTTAATAATCGCATCCATGAACATGATTTCTGCCCGAGTACTATCCCGATTCTTTTCCACCGGCTGTGAGGTGAAGACCACATGTCCCAAGATTCTGCGCTCAAACTTGGCGTCATCAAACTACGCCTTTGTTTTGAATAGGCGACCTCTAGCGGACGGAAAAGTTACATAGTGCACCTTTAAAGGGGAAATATTAATAATTAATCATAACTTGTTATAATTCATTACGAATATTTGGATCAGTTAACCGAATTAACTTCATGTAACTGAATTAATAGTACAATCGAATAATCTGTATGTCCAGCAAATAATCTGTGACCAGACACAAAGTCACACAAGCACACATACATGGTTTGAGTGATCTGAACCATATAATTCCATCATTTTCATACCTTTTATGAAGTAGGCATCCTATTCAGTAATGGAGTTTGGCTGTCATCTAGTGAAAAAGTTTGGTACTACGCCCAAACAAAATCTTACTGAAAGCTAGTTTTTTTAAATATCGATCTAAAATTTTAAACACAACTTCATATTTTCAGCTATTTGTAGTTATTTGTAGCTATTTGTAGGATTCCTAGTTGTAAAGTAAACTTGTCTAGTAAAATAGATATTATAAAATATAAACAATTATAACAATTTTTAATCTATTTCACTTGTACAGTAATCTGTCAAGTGTCTTTAAAACAAGACCAACCTTAAGCGTTCTTGAATTACAGCCATTTAAGTCTATGCGAAAAAAGGTGGGTGACAGTTATTTAAACTTGTTTCCTTATAATTCCATTCCATTCCTGAAAATCATAGCGATCAGCAAACTTAAGATAACCATAACTTTTGTTACAGACAAGCTATGAAATACATTTAAAAAAAGATTAGTGTTAGTGGAGAGTTAGTTCTACCAGAAAGACTCGGGAGGCCAGGTGAAGTACAATAAAGTAACAAGTTATTCAACAAGTTATCATACAGACCAGCAAGTTTTAGAATTAGAGGTTCTTTGGCGTAGGCCCCGTCCGTAGCTCTCGGCTCGAGGGTAACGGACTCTGCATTTCCTGCCTGAAGATGAAGGCAGGGGCACAGCCAACCCCCTGGGAGGTATAGGTGGGGACCATCCTGGTGGTGGTGGGGAGGATGGAGGTAAATGTTGGCGTCAGCATCTGTGAACTCAGACATGTGTAAGTGACCATCTTTTATACTCTGAGAATTAGGACATGATTGGTCAGGTCTGAATGTGATGAGTGACATAACATTGATTGAATCATCCTGGTAGAACTTTACACCAGAGCTTTCATTTTCACGTGGTATCAAAATAGGTAATAGGTAAAATTTTACCTAGATCACATCACAGATATATATTTCCTTAAGTTATTTTAATTCCTAATTATGCCTGTTAAATTGTATTGTTCTATCATATTTTATCTTTCATTTACAAACTTGATTCCAAAAAAGTTGGGACACTGTACAAATTGTGAATAAAAAAGGACTGCAATAATTTACAAATCTCATAAACTTATATTTTATTCACAATAGAATATAGAAAACATATCAAATGTTGAAAGTGAGACATTTCGAAATGTCATGCCAAATATTGGCTCATTTTGGATTTCATGAGAGCTACACATTCCAAAAAAGTTGGGACAGGTAGCAATAAGAGGCCGGAAAAGTTAAATGTACATATAAGGAACAGCTGGAGGACCAATCTGCAACTTATTAGGTCAACTGGCAACATGATTGGGTATAAAAAGAGCCTCTCAGAGTGGCAGTGTCTCTCAGAAGTCAAGATGGGCAGAGGATCACCAATTCCCCCAATGCTGCGGCCAAAAATAGTGCAGCAATATCAGAAAGGAGTTTCTCAGAGAAAAACTGCAAAGAGTTTGAAGTTATCATCATCTAAAGTACATAATATCATCCAAAGATTCAGAGAATCTGGAACAATCTCTGTGCATAAGGGTCAAGGCCGGAAAACCATACTGGATGGTTGACATATGCTCCCATCCAGACGTCGTCTCTTTCAGGGAAGACCTTGCATTTTCCAACATGACAATGCCAGACCACATACTGCATCAGTTACAACATCATGGCTGCGTAGAAGAAGGATCCGGGTACTGAAATGGCCAGCCTGCAGTCCAGATCTTTCACCCATAGAAAACATTTGGCGCATCATAAAGAGGAAGATGTGACAAAGAAGACCTAAGACAGTTGAGCAACTAGAAGCCTGTATTAGACAAGAATGGGACAACATTCCTATTCCTAAACTTGAGCAACTTGTCTCCTCAGTCCCCAGACATTTGCAGACTGTTATAAAAAGAAGAGGGGATGCCACACAGTGGGAAACATGGCCTTCTCCCAACTTTTTTGAGATGTGTTGATGCCATGAAATTTAAAATCAACTTATTTTTCACTTAAAATTATACATTTTCTCAGTTTAAACATTTGATATGTCATCTATGTTGTATTCTGAATAAAATATTGAAATTTGAAACTTCCACATCATTGCATTCTGTTTTTAATTCATAATTTGCACAGTGTCCCAACTTTTTTGGTATCGGATTTGTAATGTAAGGTCCATCTGTTAAACACAAACACCTAGTTTGGGGGAGAAGATCAGATATCTTTGGAGAGACCACTCAAAAAGAGAGAACACAATTCTCATATGTTTCAATCTTTCTAACCCTACCAGTGACTTCAGTGATGTTGAGACCATTTTACCAATCGCACTGTGACCTTTAAAAAGACACCAGACATGAAAGGGATAAAACAATAGATTCACAAGATAAATCATATGTAGTATATCTGCATTCTGGAACTTGAATCAGGGGAAGGGGAAAGGAGGTAGAGAGGGGGAGAGGGTTTTGGTCAGGGCGTTGGATCTCAGCTTTTGTCTTAGCAGTAAACCTTACAGTAACAGTGCATATTTGGAGATGCTTCAGCAGGGATCAATGCAATCATGAAGAGTACCAGGAATCAATAAATAATTAAATAATATTAGAAGAAGTATAAATAATTCTTCTGTGAAACATATTAAGACACATAGTGTTCCATGGCATTCACACATGTAGTTGTCTATTTTCTCTATGATGTTTTCTATGTTCTCTGTTTGCTTAGCTTTGTTCAAACCTAAACCACCTCCAGATATGTCACAGAGTTGACTGAGTATATAAAGGTCAAATCATCTAATGAGGATGAAGATGACTCAGAGTTTGTTAAGTTCTTCCCCAATTTTATCTGGGCTGTAAGGGACTTCACCCTGGAAAATAAAATCAATGGCAAATACGTGACTGAGGACCAATACTTAGAATATGCCTTGAAGCTAAAAACAGGTAATATTTAAAATTGAGCTTTTATAAATGACCTGACCATCATTGAAAAGAGTATGTAAGAATTACTGTACAGCCATCCAGAATCACAAAATAAATCCTGACTGGATGATCAAAGTCTGCCTTATACGGAGGGGATTTATTACACCATCATAACCAGCTGGCTGATTACTATGTTTATAAATGTAGAAAATATCACTAAGCCTGGAAAAAACTTAACTTATAATTTCTTTTCAAGCATGCAAGCAACCAAAAGCAACGGGGAATTGCAATTTACAATTAACACCAATGTTCCCTCTAAACTGCGTGCATGCAGACGCAAATGTGGGAAGAAATCCATTTGATTGTAGTTTAAATTAGATCTATTTAATTACTTCAGTTTGTCTTTTTAAACAAATTGAAGCATTTAAACTGATATATATATATATATATATATATATATATATATATATATATATATATATATATATATATATATATGTTTAAATACTTCAATTATATTATAGGCTATTATATTGTACGCCTAATAAAGAATTGATCTTACAAGGGGATTGAGAAAATAAATTAGAGGAACATTGATCAACACTGTATTTTACTAACTTCTTTGACAAAGAGGTGTTTTGTATCTTTTAAAGGCACTTCAAGAACAGTTAGAGAGTTCAACCTTCCACGGGAATGTATACGAAATTATTTCCCATCCCGGAAGTGTTTCACTTTCCCGTTCCAACCAACCCGAAAAATGTGTCTCGTTTGGAGAGCTTGGATCCTGCTGGCCTTTCCCCAGATTTCCAGAAGGTCTCAGATAATTTCTCCAAGTTCATCTTCGACAGGAGTGAAGTGAAAAAGCTGAAAGATGGACACACAGTCACAGGAAGAGGTGATTCAATAGGATATATGAAATTATGTGAGGTGACATTTCCAAACTAAACATTAATATATGATTAATTTACTATATTCAATTACACAAGTGAATAGCACATCTGTCAGCTGTTTTAAAGTAGTATCTAGACACATGTATTTCTCCTGTAGTTGTTGACAAACTGCTGTCAACAGAGGAACTATGTTTTGGGTTGAAAACCTAAGATGCTATTTATTAGGTTTGCTCATACTATAATGCCCCATACCAGTAGGAAGACTAATCGAAATTGAAATGTCCTTCCATCTTTGTGATGTAATAGCACTGAACTGGGAGACACAATGTAAGCTCTTAATCTTCAGAAGAGAGTGGCAAATGCTAATTATTCTCACTAATTTGTATGAAATTTGCTATCCGTTCAACTATGACATTATTTATGACACTTTCTGGACTGCATGTTAATAATTGATAGCCTTGTGTCTGACCTTTCTCCTTCCCTGAAGTTCTTGGTCAGCTGGTGAAGACATATGTAGACACAATCTCCAGTGGTGAAGTTCCATTTCTGGATAATGCTGTGCTCGCCATGGCAAGGATTGAGAATGAGGCTGCAGTGAAGGAGGGGCTTGAGGTTTACCAGAGTGGAATGGAGAAACTGAAGAACTCCTTCCCTCTGGAACTGAAGGAAGTGTCCTCAGAACACCAACATCTCAGCAGCTTGGCTACACAAACCTTCATGAAGCGTTCCTTTAAGGACAGTGAGGGGATATTCATTAAATGTCTAGAGGTGATGCCCTGTAAATAATGTACAATTCCTATTGAATTGCTATCTATCTATCTATCTATCTATCTATCTATCTATCTATCTATCTATCTATCTATCTATCTATCTATCTATCTATCTATCTATCTATCTATCTATCTATCACAGTGCGCACCGACCTTTAGTGGGTAAACAAGAATAGTACTATTTTGTAGTGTTTGTTCCCTAATGCTGGGTACACACGAAAAGATAATCGGGGTGACTTTGGGCCGATTTCTCCCCTTCTGACAATCCTAGGTAAAGTCCCAATTATCTTGATGGTTCTACAAATTATTTTATCTGTGGTGTGGTGTGTGTTAAGAGTGATTGAACCTGATTCGGAAGAACGTTGGAGCCGGCCCGATCTTGAATCGTTTATGTTCAATGGTACGCTGAGTACCTTGGTCTGCGGAATTTGCATCACAAGCTTCGCCTCGCTCTGTAGGTATATAAGGAGCCACACGAGCAATCTCGCATTCAAGTCTTTGCTGAGGAGCCTAGTCTGTGATTCGGCCGTTCAGTGGAAACAGTGATTGTGGCAAGGGGACCTAACATCTCTGTTCCCTCTTTCAAGGAATGAGGGTTACATACGTAACCATACGTTCCCTTTCAGTTGGTCACGTTCAACATTACGTCAGAGTCATTCTGATGAATGGGGTCCCTTCAAAATGCCACAATAGTTGTCTTTCAGTGGCCTGCGTAAGCCATAGCTCCTGTCGTGAGGCCTGGCATGAACAAAGGGCCAGATCTAACAGAACACACTGAGTGGCATACCCCAGCTGGAAGCATGCAACAGGCTGCCTGTATGAAGGAGGTCTTATAAAGGCGTATGAACTGCATGGCGGTAATACATATGGAAGTTATCTGAGGTACCCAGCCCACAAGGTGGAATGTTTTAATGTCAGAGATGACAAGATTAGTCTTTGCCAAGGAAAAGACATGCGGTACAAATATAGGCTTAACGTGGATATACACACGTGGGATTGCCCAGAGGGGGAATCACAACACATAAAGGCATCTAACCTGATGTAGTGGAGGCCAGCTAGTAGTTGCTGTGCGAGTAAACCTCACTACTTTGATCTCAAGAGACGTTCTAGCTACTGACGCTAGAGGTTGCAGCCTTTAGCCTCCTTGTAGAGCGTCCGACTATCATGCCGGTGGACCCGAGTTTGAGTCCTGCTTGGAGTGGGGCGGATCGAACAGGAGGGGTTACATTGGTGCTGTGACTCGAATGGGAGTGAGGTTTAGGGGGGTGAGTGTAACAGAGGTCAGCTAGTTGTTGCTGTGCAAGTAAACCTCACTCCTCTGATTTCAAGAGATGCTCTAGTGACAGGAACGCTCTAGTGACAGGAACTCACTAGAGGAACCCAGGGTTCAGAATCTGGGGAACTCACCTGAGCAAAATAGCACACACATCCAGTCTGTGGAGTGGAATGGTGAAGAAAGCGAATGACACTGAGCAGGCCCTGTTTGTTGTGATTTACTTGGTCATATTTCCCACCGTAAGTGATCATGTTATTAAAGGTAGCCAGTGCACCACTGGACTTGCCTTTTTTAGTAAGATAGCAAAATAAACAAGATTTGTGCATTTTGTTTGTTCTATTGTTGTGTATGACTACTGTGCATCTAACATACACTGAACAAAATTATAAACGCAACACTTTTGTTTTTGCCCCCATTTTCATGAGCTGAACTCAAAGATCTAAGACTTTTTCTATGTACACAAAAAGCCTATATCTCTCAAATATTGTTCACTAAATCTGTGTTAGTTAGCACTTCTCCTTTGCCGAGATAATCCATCCACCTCACAGGATTGGCATATCAACATGCTTATTAGACAGTATGATTATTGCACAGGTGTGCCTTAGGCTGGCCCCAAAAAAAGGCCACTCTAAAATGTGCAGTCTATAAGCCTTGTCCATCAGCGTGGACGAGAACCTACAGCCTTTGGATGGGTGCTTGAAACCACCATGCAAGGCGGAGGCACTCTGAGGACACAGGTGCTTTGCAACAGAACGCTCCACCGGAGGCATCCCCGCATACCTTTTAGCCACTCTACCATCAAGGGCCGTGAAGGTGGAGGTAGCGCCAGGACTGGTGACCTTACTCATGCACTTCCAGAAAGAAAGGAAGCGGTGGAGGGTTCCACTCGACCCCAACACTTTCAGCTCCCTGGGAAAGCATGGCCGTCAGCTCAGGATCAGACTCGGCATCAAGCATCCCAGGTAATGCAGCCGAATCCTCATCTCCCGATGACTCAAGCCCACCTTGTGATGCAGCAATCAACATCTGATCGTCCGCTGGAGCCCCGAATGAGACACTGGGACCTCTGTGATGAGAGGGACCAGTAACCTCACCCGGAAGCTCCATAGCGTCACCCTCAGATCACCCTGGCCACCAGCCAAAGTAGACCTCTCACAAGAAGAGGAACTAGATTGGGGTGTGGCAGAGGGGACTCTACCTTGTCTGAGGTAATTGAGTTTCCCGCAGCGGGAACATGAACCATCGACAAACACTGCTTTAGCATGTTGAATGCCCAGGCATGTGATGCAACGCTTGCAGCTATCAGACTGACCCATATACAGGATTGCACCCGGAAGCACATGGGGCGAAATTACATCTTGAAAAAGCCACAAAACACCTGTGTTTACTCTTTTAGAAGGAAAAGCTCTTTCAGAGTGCTGAAACGCACAGGGGAATCGCTGGCTTGATGACAAGAAACTTGAACTGATATCCGCTGTTGATGTAATGTTGAACGTGACCGACTAAAAGGGAACAAATGTTACTAAATTAATTAAGAAAGTATTGGTGAATGAGGCCCATTGTTTTGGCTGTGATGAGTAATATGTCTCTGAATCAAAAGCTGAAATAAAGATTAAAATGTTTTATATGTGTATTCAATTTTTTTTTTTTTTTTTTTTAAAGTTGTTGTCTGTAAACGGTGTTTAAAGTTTTCAGTCTGATATTTTGTGTGATGCTACAGGAAGAAATTAATAAACTCTTTGATGGATACCTGTGCCAAAATGAGGAGGCTTCAAAAAAGAGATGTGAGAATCTCCTGTCATCCCTTTCTTCACCAATGACAGAAAAACTCAAGAAAGGACATTATGCCAAACCTGGTGGTTATGTTCTCTTCTCCCAGGACCTTGAAGACATTGTAAAGAAATACAAAATCCAAGCCAATAAAGGAGTCAAGGTGAGTATTAACATTTGACACAATTACCGCAACATCACAGGTTTCAGATGTTTTCAATCTGTAGGAGGTTTGTCATGTTTTCCTATAATATGTGCTCATAGAATGTGGGAAACAGTGGATTAGGGGTAGAGAAATGGGTTCCTGGTTTGAATTCTGGTTCATTCTGGCCAAATATTGACGAATCCTTACGCAAGACACTGAATTTCCGGTAGCTGGGACATGAACACTTGTACTCCACCACTGCTCGACGTGTATGGCTTTGGACAAAAGGGTCTAGAACTACCTGATGAATTGTGCGACCCGCTGAAACATTGCATTTGACAAAAATGCGTTGTAATGTAAATCCAAATTGCATGACACAATATGTAATTGACCCTAGCTTAATTTTATTATTGTTATGTATTATTATTACTAGCAGCAGGAGCATTAACATTATCTTCCTGTTAATAATCATCATTAATAATACTAGTTGTAGTGGTAGTACTAGTCTTATAGTTACATAGTAACAATAATAGCAGTAGTAGCAGTTTTCAGATTATCATATGTGTTTTGTCCACAGACAGAAGACACACTTGAAGAGTTTCTGAAGCAGAAGTGTGTAGATTCTAACGCCATTCTGCAGGCCGACAAGAAACTGACTGAGAAGGAGAAAAAGATTATGGGTCTTTTGCATCCTGGATGAGGCAACAATAGCGCCATCTAGCGGAGAAAGCCAGTACATCTGTCAAATGATGGCATCTTTGCAGTGTAACTAAGGGCGTAATAATCAAGTGCAGTATATTTCCTTCCATGTTACTTATTGATTCTGGTCACTGTTAAATACATTTTCAATGTTAACTCTTTCCCTGCCATTGACGTAATTTTCCATCAATCCATGATTTCACTGTTACATGGTAGAGGGCATGAAATTAACCTTTGCAGAATTATTTTTGCTAGAGGAAGGGACAGTTTTCCCCAATTTGTATTGAGTAATACAGTTGCATATAAAATCAAGAGCCTTTAGCACAACTCCAGGTTACATTTATCAGTTGTTTGAGTACTTTTCTCTTTCAGTGGATTGCCTCAATGCCTCATTGAAATGGAAAGTCAAGATTAGAAATGCAATGCAAACATTTTTTGTACACTTTTTTGTACACTTTCCATTAAACTTTACTGAATTTGCCACAACATCTTCTTCCAGAGGAAAGAGAAAAGGCTGCTCTCCTGGCTCAGGAATTAAATACCAAGGAACAGAAGCAGCGACAACTCGAAGAGAAGATGGAAGCAGAGAGAAAGAGTAACGAAGAGAGAATGAGACAGATAAAAGAGAAGATGGATGAGGAGATGAGGCTCCAGAGAAAGGAGGCTGAGCGTGCCATGGACAGTAAACTGAGGGAGCAGGCTGAACTGTTGGAGAAGGGCTTTAAGGAGAAGGCAGACAGGATGACTAAAGAAATAGAAGACTTCAGAAGAAAGAATAAAGAAGCAGAAAAGAAAAGTGATCAGCTGTTTAAAAAGATGATAGCAAACATGAACAAAAAACATGACGAGACTATGAATCTGATGATAAAGCAACACAGTGAGCAGATGGAGGCGATCATGAGCATGCCGAGGCCTGAGTCAGACTCCTCTGCTCTACTCTTATGTCTGCTACTCGCCGGTCTCGGTGGTGCCGGCAGCAGTGGTTCAGCGTCAGTTTGTAAGCCATTTAAGCATTTGTGCTAACGTCCACCAGGCTTAGCTACTTGATAATGCCCCCAACCCTATCTATCTATCTATCTATCTATCTATCTATCTATCTATCTATCTATCTATCTATCTATCTATCTATCTATCTATCTATCTATCTATCTATCTATCTATCTATATTTGGCACTCAGCATGAATCGAGGAATCAGGGGGCCACCCTTGGCTACTTTTGTGGTCTGTTATAAATATGACATATCAAAATATTTAGGCTAAAGGCCCAGATATATGCACAAATAATCATTAAAAGGTAATGTATAAATAGACATTTATAAATAGACTCATTCATATCATTAAATAGAATATTTTGTCAGAACCTCAAGTAAATTGAATGTTATTTTGTTTAGCTGTCTAATGTTTTGTTTTCAGAATCATGGGAGAACCATGATCTCTATTTTCTTGAGTTCACACTTACATAAATTAAATATAGTTAAGGTTACACATCTTTGCCATTCTGTCTGAGGGTAGGGCTCTGAATCATAAATTAAGCATACATTAAGCTTAAAAGAATATGTAATACTATATAAGACTAGGATGAAGTCTGCATGAACATAAAAATATTAAAAAGAAAATATTTCAGAATCCTGCATTATAATTATCCCAAATCCTTGTTAAAGACAATTATCATTCTCATCCAGTGTGCAAAGTTCAAACTACAGATCAAAGACTTCAGATTTTGACCTAGGATCTGAGGACATTTTTTAGGTTTCACAAAATCTCAGACGGACAAATCATTGTCAAAATATTAAAGTGTGAACCTGGTTTAAGACTGTTGCTGCAAGTCAGTTGTAGTGTTTTTTCAGCTGTTCTTTGCTTCAGTGATTCTGCTTGTTAACAGCAGGTGTCATCACTAATGGTCAATCAATCACCTAATTCATAATCATCTTCATTAGCTGCAAGACTGCTTCATTTTGACCTTTAACAGTATGTAGTGTAGACCCATACAGACACCGATCAGTGTTCATTTAACAGGATTTTGCTGTGTGGTCTGAACAAAATGTCTTATCTGCAGGTACTTAAATCTTTTTCACTAATATCACAGTAACATTACAATTCCAACAAATTATACAGAATGTCATGACACTTTCAATAAAATCACCAAAAAACATCAGAAGCTTTCTGTTGTGGACATTAAAGGGATACTTAAGTGATTAGCATTAAGCTTTGTATCAGTAGAAATCCGCTAGTATATTCAAATGATCGTCATGTTGCGTCATCTGAGGATTTTTTGTCCAGAGGCTAAAGACTACAGCCAGTAGTAGGAGCTAGTTCTGCATGTTTTTAACCTGCCCATGGGGGGTGGGATCTCACTCACAGCACTCGGCTCGGGCAGATGCGGGCATTCATGTAAACGGAGCGTTGCGGAGCAAAGTGAGTGTTTCAACTTTTCAAATGAGTTCCTATGAAAGTTAAGCTTCCGTAGGCATGATCTGAAAACGCACTAGACTGAACACGCGCCGTGAATGAATGCCTGCGCCCGCCCTTACCTCAGCTCTTCGCTCTCGTGATGAATGTAATCTGACTCTTGCTGCGTTTGTGTTGTGACACTCGCTCGGCTCACTCACATTATATTGAACAGACACGTTCAGTTTTTAATTGTAGTGTCTGTTCTCTAACTGAACTAAATGATTTTATTATTATGAAAATGATCCAGTGATCCAGTAGCCATGGCTTTAGGAGTGTCCTCGTAGGGCAGCGGAGCAGGTGCATTCTGGGAGTTGTTTTCTTTCATCCACATAAGCCAAAAATACATTTTCTGGCTTTTCTCAGTCTAGAATACTTATATCCAGACTTCTGAATGTATCACTACTTTAATGTAGTGGTAATATTAGTGTAGTGTAGTAGTAATAATAGTGTAATATTAGGTCACAGAAAATGGGAAAATGTCATAAAGTGCTTTAAACCAGTGTTTATTAGACATTAATTGCATTAGTATTAAAGTTCAGCCAAAAATGAAAATTAGCCCATGTTTTACTCACCCTCAAGTCATCCTAGGTATATATGACATTCTTCTTTCAGACGAATACAATCAGAGTTATATTAAAAAATATCCTGGCTCTTCCTGGCTTTATAATGGCAGTGAATTGTTGGGTAATTTCTTAAGTCCATAAAAATGCATCTATCCATCATATAACTGCTTCACACGGTTAATAAAGGCCTTCTGAAGCGAAGCAGCGTGTTTGTGTAAGAAAAATATCCATATTTAAAACTTTATAGACTAAAATAACGAGCTTCCGGTGATCAGCAGTAGCAAGTTGACTTACAGTGAAAGAGTAACCCTTGACCTTTGAACCCTTGATGTATGCATACTGACGAATGCAGAAGCGCAGAGGTTAAAGCGAAACAAAACAAAACACCGGTCATGTGAATGAGAATTTTTAAAGAGAAATGGCAGAGGATTTCGATATAAGAGAAGAGGGGCTTGAGTTTGCTGCCCAGCACTATCCGTGAGAGGCTTCAAAGCTTGCGTTGCATCAGGGTTTACTCTTTCACCGTAAGCGCCTGTAAATTACAATAAACCTGTATTTGAGATCCAGGAAATGTCTAAAACTACAGTAAGAATGATTAGTTCCCTGAAGATATGTATGGACTGGACACAATGATCCTGAAAATGTTTAATGAGTGTTTATCTAGTCCATTAACTCTTTCCCTCCCAGCGTTTAAAAAAAAAAAACAAGTTTCCAGCCACCGCCAGGGTTTTTGACCATTTTCACAAAAATGTAATAGCCCATAGAATACTTTGTAGCTTCATGCATTCCTTTTTCATCAACACTTGAATATGGGTAAGTTTAATAAAAAAGCAACATTTTGAACAAAAAGCTGAGAAAATCACGTTTTTGTCAAAGACTACATCCAGATCATATTTTACATATGCATCTGCTTACATACGATCGCTTGTTTTACTGCGTCTTCCTCGCGTGTTTTGATCAGGAGATTCTGTACTCATTCAGAAGATGTGTAATAGCGTCTAACAGTGGAAACACGGAAAATTACGTGTTTAGCGGGGAAAGAGTTAACTTTTCTATATTATTAATAGATCCAATAATGAAGGAATTTTTCCAAAGGCATGGAAGACAGCTATAATAACACCGATCCACAAAACAGGTGATACATCAAAGGTCTGTAACTACAGGAGAATGTGAAATCTAAATTAGATAAAGGGGGAGTTGTTAGGGCCATATTCTTAGACCTAAAGAAAGCTTTTGACACTGTGAATCATGGTGTTCTAATTAAAAAGCTCTCAATGTTCAACGTCTCCCCCAATGCTATTAAATGGATGCAGTCCTGTTTTGGAAGGAAGAGAGCATAGAGGGTCAGGATAAATGATGATGTGATTATCAGTTGTGATATCGGTGTACCTCAGGGATCAGTTTTAGGGCCCCTGTTGTTTAGCATATACATAAATGATCTTCCCACTATGCAATGAGTTTAAGATTCAAATGTATGCAGAAGATACTGTCATTTATGTACATGCACCAACCAAACAGCAAGCTGTATGTAAGCTCACGGAAGTGATGGCCGATGTCATGCAGAGGATTAATAATTCCTGTCTTCATTTAAACATGAAGTGTGTTAAACCGCTTGTATGTTTTTCACGAAGAGGTCAACAGAAAATCCTATACCCAATATTTATATCGCAGAGGAACCGCTGTCAATGGTATCTGACTTTAAATATTTAGGTGTAATAAAAGATTCTAATCCAACATTTAAAAAAACGAATTAAAAGGTAATAAACAGTTCAACTTGTCAAATTTCCGTCATATTAGAAATGGTTTAACTACTAAGGCAGCTACAATATATTTTAATGCGATGAGTATGCCATATCTGTCATACTGTTTGACTAGCTGGCCACAAGCCGCCAGTACAATACTTAAACGTGCAGCTACTTTACCATCAAGCTTCCAAGGTGCTTTATAGGAAGCCAAATACACATCACCATTGTTGCTGCCTAAAAAAAGCATATTTTAACGACCTGGGACAATCTAATCAAATTTACAGATGCTTGTCTGGTCAATGAAAGTCCCCCCCACTTATTGCTTTTATAAAGCAGCACAGAAAGCAACTGTTGTTAGACACACTAGGTCTGTTGCAGGAGGGGATTGGGTAATACGAATAAGGAGAACTGCTTTTGGACAGTCAGCTTTTTCAGTGAGAGCAGCTCGCACATGGAACAGTTTACCTACGTCAACCAGAGACTGTGATTCATATTGGTCATTTAAAATGAACTTAAAATCATGGTTAAAAGACAATCAAATGTGCGCCCATACTTTGCCCACCACTTAAGCGTGCTTTGCCTTGTTTTATGTTTTGTTGTCCTTGTTTTAATATTTTTTTATTTATTCTTATGACATGTGATTTACTGTATGTATTGAATTGTTGATTTGTTTTACATTACACCTGCCCAGGGACTACAATTGAAAATGGGCCAAATTGGCTAAACCGGCACATTTACATAAATGTTTACTAATGTGCACGGTCCCTGTAACTCTAAACTGCATAAATAAATAAAACTCAGAGGCCCAGTCAGCGAGAGAACCCCTTAAATCATCAATAGTGTCAATGCTGCGTCACTATTGACCATTTTCTTCTCGTCAGATGCAAACCTATCCTTTGGAATCTGCTCATTTCCTCCATCACTTCTGCCCTGCATTTCCTCCTCAGTCCATATAAGTTTCATTATTAAAGTCCTTCCTCATAATTTCTTTCAAACTCTTGCGTGTCCCACTCATTTTCTTTTCATCCATATTTGACCTCAAAGCATTCCCCAGGTATAGTAATTTAGCATGTAGAATATGAAAGGCTTAAGCAGCCCCCTGTGATCACAAATAATAGAAAGCAAATGGGATTGAACGTGTCCTTTTCATGTGAAATAATGATCCATCTCCATCTGACATTTTTCTTTAAAATATTTATATATTTTTTTTGTCAGGCTTCCATCTATAGGTTTCTACCTAAGTACCGGTACTTCTGAATGGGCTGAGGCTGGGATTTAGCGGGTTTGAAGTGAAAGTATTTTATGAACATATACAGTATGCGGAGAGCATTCTCATTTTTGACTGAAGTGACTTTTAGAGGCTTTTGCATCTGAACTCTTCATATGTAGATATATACTTGTAATATTGTAATATTGTGTAATCTTGTAATATTTTCCATTACAAGTTGTGCAATAAAGACATTTTTGAGGAATTGGTGGCTCCGTGGCATGATTGAGGATTTCGGTTTGCTCCCTAGAGTAAAAACAAGAACTAACAAAAGAGTGTGGTTGTAAATTATTGGTACTTGCCTGTGACACATGTGACTGTGGCTTTAATGAATTGGTTAAAAAGCTTACGTTCTTCAAATCTCAATACTAAATTACATCTATTAGTTATCGTGTAATTACGACTTACATTTATTTCTGAGCTGAATAGGTTGCTAAAAACTGATGAAACTGCATTTCCCAACTGAACATACCGCACAGCATGACAGTTATGATACAATGATAATGTTCTGTTTTGACAGCACCAGGGCCGGATTATCCATAGACGGGATTGGGCAGGTGCCCTGGGACACCAGCCAATAGGGGGACACCGAGTGATTAAAATAATGACTAGACCTTTAAGATATTTGATGTTATTGAACTTTATGAAATATATGTTATTTCACTGGAAGAGATGCAAATACAAAATGAACAGTTAATGATAGCCTATACAGAGAATATCAACTATATATGCATATAAAGAATTGCGATTGGGTCAACTGATACTATCGGTTCTGCTGTCGGTACTGGGGAAATTAGGAAAATGCACGTACTATTTATTATTGCTCTATAGACGTTGTCTTGCAAATTCTATCTTTGCCAGCCATTTCTATATGAGATAATATTAAACCATTTGTCTGTGATGCATTTTTGCTATTCGCAATCCAGAAGAGAGAGAGCTCTCACATGGAGCTACAGCGCGCACAACACGACAGTCCAGCTTAATGAGGGACAATGGCCAAGAGAACTAAAGTTTAGTCTGGTTACTGTCACAGAACCACCAGAAACCGCAACACCAGATCACAACTCTCCGCCCACACGATCCCGATCTCCCGAGTTCTAATCACACACACCTGTACCTGCTATTAAGGACTCTATATATCTGCCGTGTTCACTCTACTCTGTGTCCGGTCTCGTCAGTGAATGCAGACGACTTACCCGACTCCTTCACTCTTCTCAACGAACTCTTCCGCCGTCAAGCCTGATAGTATCTTGTCCTTCTTCTGTGGTCACCGCATCCTCCAGCATTCCCTCAGTACCCTCCTACTCGGCCTGGTACCGCTTGCCTTTCTTCAGTTAATAAAACAGCTGAAACTTCCGACTTGTGTCTCCTCTTCTGTTCCGTGACAGAAGACCGGACCACAAAGAAGAGGTAATTTATGGAGGACGATGCCGCTACCGCTGCCGCTGCTGATGCCGCTGCCGATGCCGCTGCTAATCCATCTCGTGATCTGATCTCTGAACTTATCCATAGTTTCCAGCAGACATTAGTCACGCTTACCTCGGCGCTGACTTCCTCACAGGATGGCGCGGCGAGTCCCGTAGCCCAACCAGCGCCGTTCTCTGGCAAGGCGGGGGATTGCAACGGCTTTTTAATGCAGTGTTCCCTGGTTTTTGACATGCAACCACGGCGATTTCCTACAGACAAATCCAAGATTGTTTATATTATGTCCTTGTTATCAGGGCAGGCCCTACAATGGGCGAGATCATTGTATGAATCCAACTCCCCAGCGATGCTCTCCATTGGAGCCTTCACGTCTCACTTTAAAGAGGTGTTTTGTCTATCCAGTGATGTGCTGTCAGTACATGATCAACTTTACCACCTGCGCCAGGGCAGTCCACCGTAGCGGACTATGCGGTTCGCTTCCAGTACACTCGCAGCAGCCAGCGGCTGGAACGAGGCTGCCTTACTCACCGCCTACCGCCAGGGTTTGTCGCCAGCTATCCGCCGCAGATGGTCATTTATGATAACAGCACTGGGTTGGAGACCTTCATCACCAAGTCAATTTCGATCGCCCAACACCTTTCTGCGATTGATCAGAACCCGTCCCCATACATCCTCAAATACCTATCGCTACAACCAGCCCCTTAGCACCCTCACCTGAACCAATGCAAATCGATGCATACCATCTCACCGACTCAGAACGTAGTCGGCGCATTACTCACCATCTCTGCCTCTATTGTGGAGCTAACAATCATCTGCTGTCGGGGTGCCCTGTAAGACCGCCTCGCCCAGCTGTGAGTAAGTTACTATATCGCCTGCCATTGCACACCTGAACCTTACTCCGATTACTCTAAGTACTCCTCTATACTCCGTTTCAGCGAAGGCCCTCATCGACTCAGGCTCCTCGGGGAACTTCATTTCAGACACCTGCCTCCAACGCCTCCACATCCAGACGATCCCCTACACACAACCCCTAAGTATCAACACCATCCTGGGAAAACCTCTAGGTAATATTACCCATCGCACACCCTCCATCACACTAACTGTTGGTTGCCTCCATAAGGAGGATACTTCTTTCATGGTGCTGGAGGGCTCTACTACTGATATCATCTTAGGGCGCCCATGGCTAGCAAAACATCAACCCATGATCACTTGGGCCAACGGAGAGATTACTAAATGGAGTAAAGGGTGTTTTCAAACCTGTCTACCTAAGGGGGCGCCATTCAACTGTTCTACTCAGACTCCATCGTCCATCAGTCTTCACGCTACTTCCATCGAAAGTCCTCAAACCCACAGGGAGGTAGAGCTTCCCAGTGAGTACTCGGCATTCAAGGATGTCTTCAGTAAGACCCTAGCCACTAAACTCCCCCCACACAGACCTTGGGATTGTGCCATAGATCTACAACCAGGGGCAGTGTTACCAAGGGAAGGATTTACCCCCTGTCAATTCCTGAGAATAAGGCCATGGTTGAATATATCAATGAAGCTCTTGCCCAAGGTTTTATTCGACCCTCAACTTCTCCTGCGGCCTCTAGTTTCTTTTTGTGGCAAAGAAGGATGGAGGTTTGAGACCATGCATAGACTATCGAGCCCTCAACTCTCAAACAGTGAAGAACCGTTATCCGCTCCTTAGTCCCGTCAGCTCTTGAACAACTGCGAGGGGCTCACATTTTCTCCAAGTTAGATCTTCGTAGTGCCTATAATTTAATCCGCATACGTAGGGGAGATGAGTGGAAAACGGCTTTCATTACCCCTGCGGGACACTATGAATACCTGGTCATGCCCTTCGGTTTGTCAAATGCCCCAGCAGTATTTCAAGACTTTATGAATGAGGTTCTCCGCGAGAGTATCTCAACGCTTTGTCATCATCTACATTGATGACATCCTTATTTACTCCCAGGACATCGTCACTCATCGCCAACATGTTATCCAAGTTCTCCAGAAACTTCGTGACCATCACTTGTATCTCAAGTTAGAGAAATGTGAGTTTCACAAGACTTCCATCTCTTTCCTGGGATATGTAATTAGTAACCTCGGAATTGAAATGGACCAAGGGAAGGTAAGGGCCATCCAAAGCTGGCCAGTTCCATCCACCATAAAGGCACTACAACGCTTCCTTGGTTTTGCTAATTTCTATCGCCGCTTCATCGCTAATTATAGCAAGATCTCCGCTCCACTCACCTCCCTTCTCAAGAATCGACCTAAGGCTTTATCCTGGAACGCCTCTGCCAGTGACGCCTTCCAACACCTCAAGGATGCATTCTGTATGGCCCCAATCCTAGTCCATCCTGATCCCAAACTACCTTTCGTTGTGGAGGTCGATGCATCGTCAACAGGGGTTGGAGCTGTGCTATCCCAACGCCAGGGAAGCCCAGCCACACTTCACCCGTGTGCCTTTTTCTCAAGAAAATTATCACCAGCAGAGCAAAATTGTGATATAGGTAACCGGGAACTGCTGGCCATGAAACTGGCCCTTGAAGAGTGGAGACACTGGTTGGAGGGGGCTGAACATTCTTTTGTGATCATTACTGATCATCGAAATTTGGAATACATCCGGGAAGCTCGTCGGCTCAATCCCGTCAAGCCAGATGGGCTCTGTTCTTCACGAGATTTAACTTCACGGTTACATATCGACCGGGTTCTCGTAATGGTAAGGCGGATGCTCTTTCACGCCAACACTTACCTGACACTTATTCAACTTCTCCAGAACCTATACTTCCCCGACAGTTTTTGTCAATCCTATTCAGTGGTCTCTAGATGAACAAATAGGTGTTGCGCTGCAGTCTGACCCAGCTCCACCAGATGTCCCTGCAGGAGGTCCTATGTTCCTAGAAGCCTACGCATTCCCCTCTTGGATGCAACCCACTCGTCTCCAGGCACTGGTCACCCGGGTAACCATCAAACCCTATCACTCCTCCGTCAAAAATACTGGTGGCCAGGTATGTCCAGGATGTTACTCAGTTCATCAAGGGTTGCTCCACCTGCGCTATGGCCAAGAACCCTTGTCGCTACCTGAGGGTAAATTAGTCCCATTACCGATTCCTAGACGACCTTGGTCACACATTGGAGTTGATTTCGTGACTGACCTCCCACCGTCCGACCAGCAAACCTGTATTCTAATCGCAGTAGATAGATTCTCCAAGGCCTGCCGCCTAATACCTCTTAAGAATCTCCCGACCGCCATGGAACGGCACAAGCTCTATTTCATCATGTATTCCGAAACTTTGGACTTCCTGAAGATATAGTCACCGATCGTGGTCCTCAATTTGTCTCTCGGGTCTGGAAGGCATTCTTTAAGTTATTAGGAGTCTCTGTCAGCCTCTCTTCGGGTTATCATCCCCAGACCAATGGTCAAACGGAAAGAAAGATTCAAGAGATCAGCCGCTACCTACGATCATACTGTCACAATCAACAACACAACTGGTCCCAATTTCTTCCATGGGCAGAATACGCCCAGAATTCCCTTCGACAACCGACCACAGGTTTAACACCTTTCCAGTGCGTGCTGGGTTTCCAACCACCCTTGTTTCCTTGGTCCGGGGAACCTTCAGAAGTACCAGCAGTTAACCATTGGTTTGAGGTGAGCGAAGAGGTTTGGGACTCAGCGCACACACACCTTCAGAGAGCCATTAGGCAACATAAAAGCCAGGCTGACACCAAAAGATCAGCCAATCCTTCTTACCTTCCTGGACAAAGGGTCTGGTTGTCCACCAAGGACATGCGTCTCCGACTCCCTTGCCGTAAGCTAAGCCCCCGTTATATTGGGCCCTTCACCATCCAACGACAAATAAATGAAGTCACTTACCGCCTCAATCTGCCTGCCCAGTACCGTATTTCACCCACTTTTCATGTGTCATTACTCAAACCCTATTCTAACCCTCTGGTCTCTCCTTCCACAGGATCTGGTGTTGCTGACGTACCTCCTCCCTTGGAATCCGAAGAAGGCTCCATCTACAAGGTGAAGGCTATCTTGGACTCCCGTAGGCGAGCGGGCTATCTCGAGTATTTGGTTGACTGGGAGGGGTATGGACCTGAGGAGCGTTCATGGGTACCTCGGAAGGACATCCTTGACCCCACATTGCTCACGGAATTCCATCAAACCAACCCTAATCGCCCAGCTCCCAGAGGCAGAGGTCGTCCACGTCGCCGTCTTCGGAGGTCTTCAGGAGCAGCCCCTGGGGGAGGGGGTACTGTCACAGAACCACCAGAAACCGCAACACCAGATCACAACTCTCCGCCCACACGATCCCGATCTCCCGAGTTCTAATCACACACACCTGTACCTGCTATTAAGGACTCTATATATCTGCCGTGTTCACTCTACTCTGTGTCTGGTCTCGTCAGTGAATGCAGACGACTTACCCGACTCCTTCACTCTTCTCAACGAACTCTTCCGCCGTCAAGCCTGATAGTATCTTGTCCTTCTTCTGTGGTCACCGCATCCTCCAGCATTCCCTCAGTACCCTCCTACTCGGCCTGGTACCGCTTGCCTTTCTTCAGTTAATAAAACAGCTGAAACTTCCGACTTGTGTCTCCTCTTCTGTTCCGTGACAGTTACACTTTAGGGCTGTGATATTAATTCTATTTCTATATTTATTCTATTGTTTTCTATTGCAATTTTGGCTTTCAAGGATTATAAAAAGAAGATATGGGGTAAAACTATCAACAACGAATAAATAACAACGCACATAGACTACGAATGTGCACATGCTACGAAACGGACCTACATGCACATTATACTTAGTGTGCGCATCTAAACCAGGGCCGTAACCACCATAGACATTGAGGGGGACAAGTCCCTCCCAATAATTAGAAATGGCCAAATTGCACTCAAGTACGCAGCACTTTGTAGTTAGATTTTTAGTCTGGGTCTGCCTTAGGTCTAACGGCGCTCATCAATGTCAAAAGGATTGAGATGGCCAATCAAATCAAAGTACGGTCTCTTTTGGCTCGTGTACAGTCTTCACAGACAAACAAGCACGTCAATCTATCGCTTAATGCCGTTGCAGAGAGAGACTCTTTCTGGTGAAATCACAAAACAAAATGCACACAAACGTGTCCCTGCTCTTAATATACAATCAGTTATGAACATCTTTGATTTTAATGAGAAAAAAACCTTTTACAAAGTTTACAAAAATGTGAATATTGTTTGCAAATAGTCTCTAGACAACTAGCGTAAGATATTGAATTTTATTCACTGTTCTGTTTCTTTATGCTTTATACAAACAAAACAAAAAATTGGTCCCCCCCAATGTTCAAGACATGGTTATGGCCTTGGTCTAAACTGTCAAATACACAACAAATAGCCTATGTCAAAATGACCGGCTTGAAATGTATTAACTTAAACACAGTTCATATCTTAAATGGGCATAAACTGTTTGGAGAAATGGGAGAATATGATCTGCATTCGGTCTTAAAGGGGCAGCGTCTAATAAACCTGCTGACGATTGAGCCGTTAATGTGAATCAAACAACAAAAGGCGAAGAGAAAATACTCACAGCTCTTGAATGAATAACTTTAGCCTTAATAAGCATTCATCTATCAATTTATACAGTGAAAACTATGCACTGTTATTTCATTACTTAAATAGATTTCTTTTGTAGGCCATATTACTTAATGTTAGTAGACCTTCCTGAAATTAAAGCACTGTTGATTTCACTTAGTTTCTTTTGTATCTTATCTTGTGCATATAAAACAAAAAATGTCTGCACGCTTTATATTTGTCTTGTTCAGACGTTGCTGTTTCGTTTGCTGTAGATATTTTACTTTTCAGATTATAAAGCAGTATTAATTATGTTCTCTTTTTTTTTGTGGTCACCCTAGGAGCACTACACTGTGTTAATTCGGGCCTGGACAGCACAGAGTGCGGCAAAGCACCCATCTGGTTGCATATCTGCAGTAGCTTTAGGTCATGCACATCATAACTTCTCTTAACTGGATCTTCAGTTCCAATTTTGTTGTTACCTTGGAAATCGCTTCAAAACATACAAATCGGTGAACGCCCACTTCAGCGATTGTTGTAACTGGACACATCTTAGTTTCACTGACCCATATATAAATCAATAAATGAAAGGTAGTTGTTTTATATTATACTGTAGTTTAAGAGCCAAAGAGCAAAAAAGGAACAATACCTCCCAAAATAGGAAAAAGGAGAATAATGAGTTCATAAAAAAGTGGATTCAAAGTGCAATTTTTTTATTTTTATGCTGAGTTTATATAATTAAAATTTTGCTATTTTGTTTTAGTATTATTATCACTTTATTTAATGTAATTCTCTTCGTTTTTCGGCTTCCAGTGTCACCCACTTCTCGCTATATTTAGCTGTAGAGAACATTTTAAACTGGTATTTCTTATATTATTTTAAGATACTGTTGTAGATATAAACACACAGTTTACTGCACATTGTTATTCCTCTATTTACCTATGGCAGCAAATGAATCGGAACTCTCGCACATTTACAGGAAATAGCTTTTTTCTGAGTTGCAAAATAAGGTGGATAGGCTTTTATTTTTGCCATTATGCAAAATGATTTATGATTTATTAAAGATTTTAATGGCTAGATGTCTGACCATTATCAAAAGTCAAGCCTACTTGATCTCAGTAAACATTTTTTACGCATTCAAGCACTTTTTTTTTCATGGATAAGCAAGTAAGACCCACATATATTATTTACTTTATCTTTGAATATAACAAATTCCAGATTCTAATAAAACTTTTTTTTAACTCTCCACACAATAAAACTGCCGTCCAGTGCATGACTTGTATTTACTTGAAGATGTGGGTAAGTATGCATTGAGGAGGAGCGATTCAATCATGTAGAAGATATGGGCCAATCACAGGCGTCTGCTGTCAGGATGGACCAATCACATTTGTTTGTTATCTGATACTTCACAGTCAAGGGTAAAAGAAATGAAACCAGAAGTTTGAGTTCTTTGCCTGATAAGACGCCATTTAGGATTGCTGTAAACCCAAAGATTACAAGTTCACATTTATTGGTAAGTCCAGTAATGTCCTTTTCATAACTTTCATAATGTTATTATATAAATGTCTTGACATTAGATGTGTGTGTTCAGGTATGACTATATTTGTAAGGTCCAAAGTGTCCTCACTATTAAAATATATCACTAATATAGTGAAAGCTGTTGAACACTGAGCCGGACTTCACTAGTTATAAAAAAATATATAACTCGTCCAAATCATCTTTCTATTCAGATTTAGTGTTTTGCTCGGGTTTCTGTGAGAGTTATGTTTCGGGGGTCAAATGAGGACAACTTCTTCCTTCCTGGTGCATTCCCGTTCATCAGGTCTGCCAAGGACATACCAAATACCATTAAACCTATGAGACGCCCTCACTAATGTAGCTAAACAAACATTCACATGCCTGTGTGTGTGTATTTGGTATATATTTACAGTTAAACTTGAGTTTATTGCAAGGTATACTTGAGGTGTCAGGCACAATTAATGAATAGATAATGTTTATCATATCATATATTTTATTACATACATTTCTGCAAAATTTGAATCGGTACCGGTTTTAATGAGATTTTCTTAACATTCATATCGAGCTCAACACTTGTTATTTACTACCTATTTCCCCCACTGTTGTAGCAACAGGTTGGTTGGGTCGTTCCCAGGAAACGTAGATGCAATCCCTTACATGTTTTCTGTTTCCCATCCACCATTTTGTTTTCTGCCCTGCTTAGTAGTGCAATAGATGAGGTTTCTGTTTACAAACAAATACTCAATGACAGCACTTCTGGGTTGAAAATGAGCTGTGGCCTATCAAATGTAGCAATGACTACACTGTAAATTTGACTTTAGTATGAGTGGCGTTGGGTTGAAGGTTTTTAGTGATCACTGTTATTATCACGTACATTATGTAACATGCTCTGGAGCAGGTTTTATTCTGGGTAAGAGGTGGCCCAATCAGCTGTGAGCAAAATGACATAGATATATATATATATACATACATACATACATACATGTAATAAAGTAACTGTTAATGATGTTTAATATATTTAACATATTATAAATAATTAGCAGACTACACATAAGCAGTTAACATTCAACTTTTAATATACAACTATATTCAATCTTTAGAATATATAAAGATTTAAAAATTAAATTGACTAATTCAATTCAGTTGATGCACTTGCATTAATATAGATAATATTTGCTCTCAGTGTTTTGTGTAATTGTCTGTTTGCTGCAGATGTCACACTTTCAGGTGTACTTGGTCAATAATTATGATGAAACCAGAGCAAATTCATGCCATGTCCACACTACTATGTTTTTGTTTGAAAATGCATTTTTCTCTCCGTTTTGGCCTTCTGTCCACACCGAGACGGTGTTTTTATTAACAAAACATTTGGAAAACGCAATCCAAAGTGGGTACATTTGAAAAGCACTGTTTTTGCATTGTAGTGTGGACTGTGAAAATGTAGTATTTAAGAACGATGACGTATTTAGTCATGACGCCTATTATACTGCTAGATATTCATGTTTATATTGGTATTTTTCCTGTTATGTGCTATTCACTTTCACAGTCGCTAAAGATATGTTACTTTGTACACACTTCATATCAGTCCTGCAAAAATGACAGGAAAATGGACTTGCATTTGCTGTCCTGCGGTAAAACATGAGCGCAACTGCACTTTAGAACAAACATATAATGGTGACTGAGTGTGACCTGGACGCATCAGTGAACTGAGATATTTTGTTAAATAAAATGATCCTGCCAGAAGAATTGCGTGATAACTTTATTATGTCTTGTTCTGTCTGTATCGTCTCAGTGAGCTTTTATGAGGGTTTACGCATGGGGTTTATGAGGGTTAAGTTTCAGTGTGGACTACAAACTTTTGATAAGCAGTGACACTAGTGTGGACAGAGAGTGTTTTGAAATGAAAATAACAACATCTAAAAGCAGCTCTAAAGGACAATAGTAATAGTAAAGGCGTGTTTTTTTTCTCTCTGTTCCCTGCTGTCTTTTTTGTTTTGTCTAGTTTTCGTCTCTTCTCTCTCTGAGTTCTGATTTAGAGACTATAACAAATCTGGTCAAAGCGCAATAATATTCACTGAAAGGTACATGTAACCTTTGCCGCAGGGTTCTTTGTTCAGGGAGGCTCTGTCCGTGGAGAAGGAGGCGGGAACCTATTCTTTGGCTTTGGGATTGCGACCTTCGGAAGATTGGTAAGACTTTAATCAAAATAAACACAAAACAAAAGTGATAGGAATTGAGGAACTGGCAGCCGCTCATGGATGTGTCGCACTCTACACATAACTGTAAAACATAAACCAAAAACGCACATAAATGGCCTGATCTCTTCTCAAATTACGGATTAAAAATAATCACTGGTGTTGCTCTTCCTCATATGCCCCAACGCTCCCTTGGTCCCTATCTCTCGGTTGGGAGAGGCTGTCTGCTATCTATCTTCCCTGTGCACTGCCTTATCTCCCTTCAAGGACAAACCATAGAACTGAACTCGAAAACATCTGAAGTTATGGCTCCACGTCTCTCACTCGCACCATACACAACCTACCCGATCCCACCCCCTCCAACCGTCTGCCTCCTCTCCCACATACCCCATCACGTGACCACGCACTGTGTCAGGGGTACACCCGCCTACTATGTTTTGTTGTGCAGCGAATGTCCATTCTTGCTTTCTGCTCCTCCCCATCATGGCGGATGGCAGCAGGCTCCGTACTTGTACATGACTCCTCTTCAACTTCCCAGTCTGGGACGGATGCCACCCCATGAAAGTACATGTAATGAAGTTCTCGGACCCAGGTTTAAAGACTTTAATCAAAATAAACACAAAACAAAGCGGCAGCCCCTCATGGATGTGTCCTCACACACATAATAAAACATAAACCAAAGTCTTCACTCGCTCCTTCAGCACTTCCTTATCGCCTCGGGCAGCCACTCGCTGTCTTCATTCATCCGTGCTGCCCGAACTCAGCACCACGATCCCCCTCAGCAGCGAGGGCTCTTTCCGACAGCATGTCCCTCCTTCCTCTTGGGTTTCGTCACCAATGTAATGAAGGATGGTAGTATGGGAAGAAGGAGGCGGGAACCGGCGAACATTTAAAAGACTTTAATAAGTAAATAAACAAATGGTAGTATGAAACCGGCGAACATTTAAAAGACAGCCCCTCACGGACGGCTGCCACGCACACACATAATAAAACATAAACAAAACACAACGTAAACTCCAGGCCTGGTCCTCTCTCGTCCTTCACTGGTGTCACTCGTCCTTATATGCCTCCGAGCTCCCTCATGAGAGGACTCGAGACTCCCTCATGAGTGTGCCTCGCATGTGACGCTCATTCTCAAATCACGCACCGGTCTCGCTCGCTCCTCCCACGTCTCTCGCTCGCCAACCTCGCCACAGTACGTAACCCATTACTCCTAGAATTATATTCTAGTGGGTTTCATAAGTGATGTATGAGCAGATTTGTGGTTAATTTTGCGTTGTCTTGTTGAGACTGAAAGCACGTCTCATGGAAAATGCGTGAGAGCAACCATGCATTACAGAATGATATTGTTTTTAGAATTGTTTATTATTTTTTCTGTTATGCATCATTTGTGTTGTCTGTGTTTATAAAGGTTTGGCTGAAAATCACATTTAAATCACAGGAGAATGAGTCTCAATGAGGAGAGAGAGAAGGAGGATGTTGTTCACTACCAGAACCAGAGAGCAGCATCTCCAGATTCCAGCCTTATGTCTATGAAGAGTGATGAATCCATGGGAGCACCCCATAACTTAAGTGATGAATCCATGGGAGCACCCCATAACTTAAGTGATGAATCCATGGGAGCACCCCATAACTTAAGTGATGAATCCATGGGAGCACCCCATAACTTAAGTGATGAATCCATGGGAGCACCCCATAACTTAAGTGATGAATCCATGGGAGCACCCCATAACTTCAGTGATGAAACAGTGACATTTAACCCCAGGTATGACAAAAAAAAAAAAAAACAGTCCCGGGGACAAGAGAAAGAATTACAATGTAAAATCAGTGATAAAGGGAGATAATCTGATTTATTGAGGTCACTTCTCAATATCAGACCAAAGCAGCATTTAAAACTTTATCCCCTGGTTTCACAGACAAGGATTAAGCCTAGCATGCACGTTTGAGCTATTTTATTCTTCTTTACTGTGGAATGATTGGTTCATTTAAAAGACTGCAGTTCTAAGTGTTTCATTCTGATTTTAAAGGTGGGGAAAGTGATATTTTTCAAAGTTGTTGCTGAACATTGTTGATATTTGAACAAACACACCCCTCTCTTCATTACTCACCCTCCAATCCTAACCTCCTGTGATTTGAAGAATAAAGCTCATTCTTGGCACACATGGCTTTACAGGAAGATCTTGCTCTCATTCACTATTTTTGTTGGTCTTGTGTCTGCTGTGTTGATAGGGATGATCAGACTGGAGACCTGCAGCAGGATTCTCACCAGCCAGAAGATGATAAACTACAGAGAGTCAAAGACCAACACAAAACCAGTATGAAGAAGAGGTATGAGAGCTTATTTGAGGGAATCAAACTTGAAGAGAATCAAACACTCCTGAACAGGATCTACACAGAGCTTTACATCATAGAAGGAGAGAGTGAAGGAGTGAACGAAGAACATGAGGTTTTACAGATGGAGAAAACATCCAAAATAAAGCACTCACACAACACTCAAATCTACTGCAATGACATTTTTAAATCTTTACCTGAATCAGGATGTGATGAGAAGGACAAAATAAAGGTTGCTCTTACTAAAGGCATCGCTGGAATTGGAAAAACCGTCTCTGTGCAGAAGTTTGTTTTGGACTGGGCCGAGGGAAAAGCAAATCAGGATGTAGATTTCATGTTTGTGCTTCCATTTCGAGATCTCAACTTGATTCAAGACTATCAGTACTGTCTTCACAGACTTCTGCTCGACTTTCATCCTGAACTTCAAGATCTGGACTCAAATATTTATGAGGAGTGTAAAGTTGTTTTCATCTTTGATGGTCTGGATGAAAGCAGAATGACACTGTTGTTTTCAGACAGTGAGAGAGTTTCTGATGTGACTAAGACTTCATCAGTGGGTGTGTTGATGTCAAATCTCATGAAAGGAGATCTGCTTCCCTCTGCTCTCATCTGGATCACCACCAGACCAGCAGCAGCCAATCAGATCCCATCTAAATACATCAACCGTCTGACAGAAATTCAGGGATTCAATGAGACTCAGAAGGAGGAATATTTCAGGAAGAGAATCAGTGACGAGCATCAAGCGACCAAAATCATTGCACACATTAGAAGAGCAAGAAGCCTCGACATCATGTGCCACATACCCGTCTTCTGCTGGATCTCATCCACTGTGCTCCAGAAGCTCCTGAAAGAAGATCTGAGTGAAGAAATCCCTAAAACTCTGACTGAAATGTACATCCACTTTTTACTCATTCAGATTAACAAGAAGAATCAGAAGTACGAAGAAAGAGATCCTGAGAAACTCCTGCAGTCCAACAGAGAAGTGATTGTAAAACTGGCTGAACTGGCTTTCAAACAGCTCATGAAGGGCAATGTGATGTTCTATGAGGAAGACCTGAGAGAGAGCGGCATAGGAGTCACTGATGCCTCAGTGTATTCTGGGATTTGCACTGAGATCTTTAAGGAGGAATCTGCGATTCATCAGAGGAAAGTCTACTGCTTCATACATCTGAGTGTTCAGGAGTTTCTCGCTGCATTCTATGTGTTTTATTGTCATCTGATGAAAAACATGGAGTCATTGCAGTTGTTTCTAAACGATAAACATGAGTACAGATCTACAGAAAACATGTGTGCACTACTATCATCAGCAGTCGATAAAACCCTTCAGACTGATAATGGACACCTGGATCTTTTTCTGCGGTTCCTGCTGGGTGTCTCACTGGAGTCCAATCAGAAGCTCTTGCGTGATTTACTGACACGCACCGAGAACAGCTCAGAGAGTATCAGAGAAACCACACAGTACATTAAAGATGAAATCAAAGGAAGTTATGGTCTCTCAGCTGACAGATCCATCAACCTTTTCCTCTGTCTGCTGGAAGTGAATGATCAGACTCTGTACAGGGAGATTCAGGAATTTGTGAAATCAGACAAACACTCAGACAAGAAACTCTCTCCTGTTCACTGCTCAGCAATAGCCTACATGCTTCAGATGTTAGAAGAGGTGCTGGATGAGTTTGACCTCATGAAATACAACACATCAGATGAGGGTAGATGGAGACTTATACCAGCTGTGATGAACTGCAGAAAAGCTCTGTGAGTATTCATTCATGGCATCACAATTTTTTTGTCATTTTTTAATCAATCAATCTAATTAATCCATGGAACCATAACTCTATTTTTATTCATAGAACACAAATAATGAAATGATTATTATTTATTTACAGGAAATAATTAAATATGTATATGCATATTGAAGCAGAAAGGATATAAACAATTGAAACCACACTAAAGAGTCGGCAGTATAAGCACGTGTGGAAACTATGTTTATAAATGTCATAGTCAGAATTCAAAGCACACAACTTTATACCTCAAACAAAGTATTACTAATGCTGCCTTTGCATGCTATCGGAAATTTCCAACTTCCCAGTTCTGAAGTCGAGAGCTCACTGCATTCAAATTTTGACTTGAGCGTTCATGTCCAATTAAATAAGCTTTTATTCTTGCCAAGAAGGTAAATTCAAACATGCAAGTTGTGCAGTCAGAAAAGATAAAGTGGAAGCCTCACGCTGTTTCTTTATACTCTCATTTCAGTGGGTTAGGACTTCAACTTTAATAACACAATAACAAACTCCTTAGTTGATGTTATCTGCAGCTGTCAAACCTTGAGTGAAAACACAACTTTCCAAGAACTTATTCAAGGCTACAGACAATGAACACTAGTTCTATTAAGAAGAAGTATCAAAGTTTATCAAACAAGAATATGTTTACTACAGAAAACTAGAATTCCCATTACATTTAACAAAACATCTCATGTTAGTTTAATATCAAAAACACCTTATATGGTTTGATATAGTTTATGTTCAAAATTTCCATCACACTCCCTTCTCTGATTACATATAATCACACATAAAAAAATCTGAGTTTATACTTTTTCATACATCAGGTTATTTAAATTCACTAGGATTGAATACAATCAAACACTCTTGATTCATAAAGAAAACGTGCTTCTTTTTTTCAAAACATAGACATCTCTGTCAGTTTATCAAGCTTAATTAAAAATAGTTGTATTAAAATATGTAGTTGTTTAAAATTAACTTCTGTGTAACCCAGAAGAATAGCTTTGCATGCTGCTGACATGCCATTAATTCTTTAGACTAATCTTTAAACTAGTAAATTTCTGTAATTTTGGAGAACTGGAGTAGTTCATAATGGATCCGTTGATCCAGATCATCAGCTTAGTAACCACACTATAAAATAGGTAAGCTTTTCAGAATTTTGCTTTAGCAATAGCATACTTTCACAGATTTTCTTTTTGCCCTATATTGCAAGCTTTAATCAAATTGCATTATAATATTCAGACCTTCAAAGTGGCTTATCAACTGTATTATCACATTCTCTCTTTTACAGAACTGTTGCAACTATTAAAAATTGTAGCATCTATGGTTGTAATGGGTTCACTAGGATTTTAAAACCCTCACATTTCTTCAATTAATATTTATTTATTTATTTTACAATCATGTATAGTGAGAATCCCTATAGTCTGTAATATCAATAGATTTTCCTCTTTTCAATTTACATGTACCTGGAATATTTTCAAATTATCAGTAACTAATCAAATCATGAGATCTATAGCAATACTCTATTTTTCCCGAATCAAATAAAATCATCAAAAACATCACACAAACTGACTATTCTGCTAAAATTAAACCATTAGTTGGTCCATCTTGTGTTGATCATCTCGTTTGCCCCATGAATGGTCCATCTTCACCAGGGTGACTCTTTGTGAGTTGTTGCAATGGGCTTTCCCTCGTTGGCAAAGGAGGTTCGTTACCAGCACATAAACTTGATCCCTCACTTTATTCTGTGTTGGGTTTGGTGTAAGATGAGATGAAAATCACAATCGCACCTTCATTGGTTCGTATTGGTGGAGTAAACCATTTCCTGGCTGCTGTCACCTGTGAATGTAGACCTTAAGCATTTTTGTTAGTGACAATATTAAATCATCTTCTTATCTTGCTGGTCGTCCTTTTTGGTGTGACTTGTGGGACTTTCATGTTAACAGTAACAAAATACTATTTTATACATTTGGACAGAATCAGTTCCTTTTGATGGAATCCATCATGACATTCTGCAAAAGAAAAAACTTTAGTGTGGATGGACAGGACAAGCTCACTTGCTCTCTGCCTTCCCACGTTATGCTCAGCGCAAGTGTGGTTTCTTTCTGCCACAACAATAACTCAGACCATGATAGTTAGCCAAATTCATCCATGGCCATTATTTATCATAAGGGTTGAGGCCTTTTCCATGAGCAATAAGCTCAGTGGTGCCTCATCAATTGCATAATTTGGAATAAATGTTCAGTAAGTGCATTGTATGAAGAAATGGGACAGTTTCTGGAACGTCCCTTAGAGCTTCAATATGGACAGTGAGTAACGTTATCTTCGTCAACATACAGTACGAATAACTTCAACATCAGTTTTACTTATTTTTGTTCGATATGCAGATAAGATAATGCAGTATCTTGCCAATATGTACTAAACATACTATGTTTTCATAAATAAGCCCACATCTTCCCAGTAGTCACCGTCTGCCTGACAGTGACACACGAGAACACAGAGAATAAAACACATCAAAATACTCTGTCTGTTCTTCCCTTAACTCTACAGAAAGTGCAGTTTGTCTGTCAGATCATAATAACCATGTAGAAATCATTTATTTTCATTCTGGTAATCGGCCCCCATGAGACGTGAAGTACTGTGTAAATCAGCAGCTGGCATAAACTTTGAATCAGGCTATTGATATCAGAGTCGCTTAATTCATATTTTAATTGATATTCATAAAGCAAATCTTTGTCTATTTTGACCATTGTTTGAAAAGCCTCTTGCACTATTGTTATGCCCTCCAGATTAGAGAGCACTGAAATGCCTAACTTGCACATAAAAAAAAAATCCCAATAAATTTACTGGACATACATCTGAAAGTAGAAAACAATATGTGAATGTCATGCCAGCTTCATCTTCCCATTTTAATTGAACAGATAATTTCTCTTTCAAGGTTTGGCCCGATGCCCCCACTGACCAGACATAATTTCCACTTAACTTTAGCACTGGTGTCATTTTTTTTATATTAATCACAGAGTTTTCAGCTCCACTATTCGCCAAAAATACTAATTCAACATTTCTGATCTACATTCTTATTTGTGGTCATTGTTTATAAGCACTGTCAGTGAGATGAACACATATGCCAACCGTTTGCTGATTTTCTAGTTGTCTTATGTGAATATTTAAGCAAGCAAGCATTTCTTAATTTTAGTTTTGCAGCGTATGTGTGTTCTACCTTCCTCCTTTCCCTCCGTTCTGAGGTTGACCACTCCCACTTCCCCAGCCCTGCTCTGCTCTCAGTCTGATTTTGCTTTAGACACCACTTCAGTCACCATAGGGTTTTCAGGGCACTTATTTGTGGCCTCAAGCTATTGAGAAAAACGTTGTGCACGTCCCACAGACTCACAATGATTTCTCTTTCTGAGGGTTCTGAATCTGTTGTTAGAAAGTCGTCTTTGATCTTGTGCCACTCTGCTGGTCCCAACTGGAGCATAAGCAATCGTTTTAGTTAATTTACCATGGGACTGAAATCTTGGCAGAACAATAGAAGCTCTGCAGCAAACTTCTCACCCGATTCTCTGGAGTCAGAGAGATGAGTCATTGCTTCTTTTAGGTCTTTTTCTGACCATGGTTGAAACACCAGCATGGCTCCTTCTGGTCCTGAGACCTCGACCATTGGTGCCATGACGGTTGGTTTGTCCACTGATGAATCATTTTCAACATCTTCCTCTTCACTGTCTGTTTCAGCTGTCAGTTCTGACTGGACAAGCTTGTCGCAGACAGCCTTAGCTTGAAGTCATTTCACCTTTTCTTCTTTCTTTGTGGGGTTATGTCATGGTGGTATTGTGATACACAAGTCTTGGTTTAGGAAGGTAATTCGCTGTCTTGGTCTGATCCTCTGCAGCCTCGCTGTAATCTGGTGGTGCTTCTTGTTGCAGTGGTGCACGTGGAAGCGATGCACTAGGGTAGGAGTCGAGGTTGTGGCTCACCTTTACGCACTGCAATTCTGCATTGGAATAGATTGGGAACACTTAGCAATATCTGTCATCTTTTTCTCTGTATATGGAAGTTTTCCCTTCTAGTTTTCTTTTACGTCTTTCTGATTCCTCATACTCATTGCTTTCTTATATATCTGAAACTTATCTTCTTGTCTATCCTTCAATCTTCTTTTGTTTTTAAATTTTTCATGTTATTTAACACTTACCATTGTCACAATCCTTGTACCCTTTGGAAAACCATATTTTTTTCTTTTTAAATCTATTACTCCAGCCCACCACTTAACCAGCATGAGCATAGCTAACTAAAAACTAGCTAGATCACAAAATGAACATGACGTTTGGTCTTTACTTAAAGATAAGACTCCAACATGTATATTTTACCAATCTTTTATTATAAAAAATGTTAAAGAAAATATAAACATATAAAAAAGAGAACACATACATACTTTTCAGTCGCTTACTTTTTATTCGTGATCACAGGAATGCACAGAACAACTCCATTAAGTATTTTAAGTCCAAAGGATTACACATTAAGAAAAAAATATTGATAGAATATCAAACATTTATGTAGCATTTCTTTAGAAAGAATGAGCATTGATATTAGTTTTTCACAAACGTATGCAATATGAGTAGGTTTGAGCAATCGCTATGTCTCACTATACAGTTATTCTTTCAGCTAGAGCAACAGAGGGAGCCCAAAGACAGAAAAGAGGAGTTTCGAGTTATACAAGTTAACCAGAATATATTTAATTTATGACATATACGGATGCATTAGTCAAATATAAACAAAATGCCATCAAAATGACAGGCCCACACAACCACCGCAACAACCGAACAACAAATTATACAAAATATGCAGTGCTATGAGCCCCCAGGACCAGAACTAAAAGCTTTGTGATCATTAAAAGACATTGTTGTGCACAGAATATAGAAAACATGATTTTAACATCCATCCCTTCATTGTTATCCTCTGTTATAGACTCGTTGGATGTGGTCTCTCTGATCAGTGCTGTGAAAGTTTGTCTTTAGCTCTACAGTCATCAAATACCTATTTGAGAGAACTAGACCTGAGTAACAATGATATCCAAGATTCAGGAGTGAAGCTGCTCTCTGTGGGACTGATGAGTCCAAACTGTCATCTAAACATACTGAGGTTTGACCTTTACATTCACTATGTGGTGTGCACATGAGCTATGAGCAATCAATGTATTACTGGCTGATAACTGGGAATATTCAATTATTATTGTGTCAATAATTGAGAGTTATTTGCAGTATTTTAAGTGCTCTGGTGTATTTGTATACTCGCTACTTACAGATTATCTCATTTGTCAGGTGGTTTCAAGCGCACAGGTGTGACCCATATAGCACCTATATGTGGCCTATCATGTTGTAGCAAATCTATTCAGTGTGGAAAACGCTATCCCTTATAAATCAAATGTAAACTGTTATGAATGATTTGTTGCCATGGATACAATGGTTCCAATACAATAGGATTTGTGGCTTAATAGTATAAGATTTATTTATCAAGGAAGGTATGTAAATGGTAAATGGCAGTCAGATGTCAATCAATTCTGACATTTTAATCACTGAATCCTTTGTTTCATTCAGACTGGCAGGTTGTCAATTGACTCCTCAGTGCTGTGAAAGTTTGTCTTCAGCTCTACAATCATCAAACTCCCCTCTGAGAGAGATAGACCTGAGCAACAATGACCTGCAGGATTCTGGAGTGAAGCTACTCTCTACTGGACTGAAGAGTTCATACTGTCAACTGAACATACTGAGGTGTGACTTTCACTTCTTCACTATACTCAAATATGTGTATGTAGTGGTCAGAATTTATTTTAGATCAGCATCATCTGATAACTGTTACCAATTGACTATTTGAAAAAAAGTGTAATTTTGTAATGAATAAACATTTGTGAGATGAGTAAAAAATCCAAGTGACTGAGCAGGTAGCTGTAAGAGAAGGCAGTGGAACAGACTGGGTATGGTCTGGGGTATACACTTAAGTTAAGAACAGTTAAGAACAGACTAAGAGAAGTCAGGGCAAGCCCCCAACCCTGCCCCCAACACCCCCCAAAGCTCCAAAAATAATCAAACAGGATTAAACTCTGCATGAAAGTGGATCGTGAGGGCCAGAGTTGTCAGCCCTGCTGTAGAATATACGTTTTTAATCATTTTTGCAGTTCAGTGTGAACGGGGATCATTTTGACAATGTTGTCATCTGTACGCAAAATAATTTTTTGTTTTGTTTTTAGTACATTGTTGTAATGTAAACTTATCCTCTATCTCATTGGTTTTGATATGTTCCTGCTTAATTTTTGTTTAGATTGGCCATCTGTAATCTCACTGGTCAGTGCTGTGAAAGTTTGTCTTCAGTTCTACAATTATTAAACTCTCATTTGAGAGAGCTGGACCTGAGTAACAATGACCTAATGGATTCAGGAATGAAGCTACTTTCTTTTGGACTGCAGAGTTCACACTGTCATCTGAACATACTCAGGTAATTAAGATAAATATTTACTGTGATCAAATTAAATGTGTAACTTGATGCTCTTGATTTCATGGAAGCTTGTATATCACATCAGAACCCAGTTGCTTTATTTGCTGTAGTCTTTAACTGAAAACTTAATTTTTAATAAATTGTCTTATTTTTACTCTGGGATGCTCTGACATAGCACACAATGAATGAAGTATATAATGAAGTGAATAATTTCACCATAATGTCTCTACACACAAAATGAGGACTTACAACTGAATAGTATTGTGTGTTATGGAGAAGAAGCAGAATACAGTGAATTTAAATAGTAATGCCAATCAGAAGATAATTAAAGATTAGCCCTCAGAGACCCATCATAGCAGAATTGCAATCATCATATTAAGTCTTTTAAATAATGCCTTATTTTCAAAACAGTACTTGACGTTTTGAAATGTATCACAACCATAGTTTTAATAGGAAAAATATAACACACTAACTTCCACAGCTTGCTAAAGTAACATTAAAAGGTGCCAAACATCTGATAAAATACATAACACTTTTGGAACAAATTTATATCCAACATGACAAGTAAGGAATACGTTAAGTGATTCGTCATATTATATTCCATTTTAAGTATTTGACATCTAATATTTTTTTATTTTGAATGTTTAAAAGTGCTTGCATGCCCTGAAATTAAAATAATAATAATAAAAATTATAATTTATAATAATTTTAAAAATTATTCTTTCTTTAAATGTTTCATTATTTTGATTATAACAACCACTACAAAAACAAATATAGATATATAGATATTTAGAATGTAAGTGACAGGAGAAATATGTTATTTTGTTTAAACAGTTGTATATAGATTATTCAGCTGATATGAGCCTTTAAAAATCATATATTCTGTTTCATATACATTTGTGTTGTGAATTCACTTAGTGTATTCACTATTATTTAGTGTGTACATATTTTTTAATTAATTAAAAATAATTTTGTGACTAAATGCCTAGCACTGTAATTTTTCAACATTTTTCCAAATACAAACCAATGCAAAACAACTGAATTTAACACTCACAAGTGGATATCCTGTGGCCACACAGTGTAGTCCTAATCCTGTAAATTTTCATCACATTATGCATTTGGAAATGCTATTAAACAGCTATATGTTGTTGTACTAATAATTTTTTTATTTATGATGTGACTTCAAGAAACATTGTAGACTGCACTACAATACTGATGTTAAAAGGCAGGCTGAATTATGCAGAACAATGAGGCTCATTAACAAAACAGAATAGTTTTGGCATGTTGCAGTGATACTGCTATCAGACTGCAGCCCCATTTTGTAAGAGAGAGAATGAGCAACACACATTCAGAGCAGAGATGGGCCCTCGAGTCACATTTTATGAGACTTGACTTGACTAGGGACTCAACCTGAAATTACTTCAAACTTGACTCGACTCGACAAAAAAGACATTTAAAAACAAGTCTTTAATCCTTATCTATCTTAAATTCACATGTACGTGACGAGATTGGACCCTTGTCATAGAATTTTGATTACGGATATCCGTGTATTGTGCGTCATAAGAGTCTCATGAAACATGACAGGATCCAACGTGCCATATGTTCTCACATTTAGATAGATTACCGTGTCAGATCGGCTAGATGCAAAGAATGTGTGAAAAACAATTAAAGACACCAGAACGTCATTTTATTAGATATCACATCCACAAAGGTTAATGACATTAACTTACACAGCTTGCTGTTTTACTGTGGTGTAGCTGGGTGGCTCTTTTGGATTGCCATCCTGTTAAAACATGAAAAAATCTAACCTTTAAACCTAGTACTACGTTTTACTTTTATCAATCTTTTTGCAGCTTTTCTCTCTCTTAATGTGTGTCTACGAGAGAGCGATAGATACATGTTAATCCATTTATTTCTTAAAGTGCATATTTTTAATGTATTGCAATCAGCTTCTATTGACTTGAAATAATTGGAAACATTCCGAGGTTTGATATTTTCTGATAATGTCTGTCGTCAATAACAACGCTGTATAACAAACGTGACTGCCGCCATCTTGTGTCCACTCAGTGACTGTATTGAGAATGACTACTCGTCTCTTTGCCAGGACAATTGTTTTTTTGTTTTTTTTACATTATAATGGATTATAACGTAACAGGCTGGATGTATCCCTTACATCTTAGGACCTTTATTACAAACAAAACAGATGATACAAGGTCATATATTTTGTCTAAATTTTTTAAAAAAAATGTTGAATATGACTTTTTTTTGTAAGACATAAAATGACTTGAGAATCGACTCGGACTTGTGAAAAAAGACTCCAGACTTGACTTGGACTCCAGTGATAAAGACTTCAGACTTTACTCGGACTCTAGATGAAAGACTTGTGAACATCTCTGATTCAGAGTACACAGTCTTAAAACTGAAAAGCAAATAAATAGATGAGTGATTATATCAAATATTCTTTCCTTGCCCTTATATTCAGTTTGAGTTTAGAAACTTTTGAACTGTTTTTATACTGCTTGATTGATTTCAGCAAAGAAGCTAAAAGCACAAGGATTTGAGGAAAGTGTAGTTCCCTCTGCAACTAAATCAACCAAACGGGTCACTATTAGTGGTATGGGATTTACAAACTAATGTCATATGGGCTGTTGCTGTATGTCTTTTTAGATTGTCTGGATGCATGGTGACAGAGGAAGGCTGTGGATATGTGTCTTCAGCTCTGAGTTCAAATCCCTCACACCTGAGAGAGCTGGATCTGAGCTACAATCACCCAGGGGATTCAGGAATCAAGATGCTGCATGAAACAATGAGCAATCCAAACTGTACACTGGACAAACTCAAGTATGTGTGTGTGTGTGTGTGTGTGTGTGTGTGTGTGTGTGTGTGTGTGTGTGTGTGTGTGTGTGTGTGTGTGTGTGTGTGTTTACTGATTGTATCAGATGTGCAGCAGAATGTGACACTGTGTGTTTTATAGTGTGGATCACGGAGGAGAATTCAGGATTACAGCAGGACTACAGAAATGTAGGTCTACAATCACACATACACACGCACACACTCTCTGTTGTGTTTTATGGGGACATTTCATAGACGTAATGGTTTTTATACTGTACACACCATATTTTCTATCCCCTACACTGCCCCTACCCCTAAACCTACCCATCACAGGAAACATTCTGTATTTTTACATTTTCAAAAAACATAATTTAGTATGATTTATAAGATGTTTTCCTCATGGGGACCAAAAAATATCCCCACAAGGACAAGAATTTCGGATATTGCGATCTTTGTGGGGACATTTTGTCCCCATTAGGTAGGGTTTACCAGGCCTTACTCACACACACACACACACACACACACACACACACACACACACACACACGCACCTTTTGTGACTGTTGTGTTATAAACATTCTCTCTTCTTGTGTTCAGATGCCTGCAATCTCACACTGGATCCAAACACAGTAAACCCTGAACTTATTCTTTCTGATGAGAAAAGAAAGGTGACATGTTTGGAAGAGTATCAGTCATATCCTGACCATGCAGAGAGATTTGATGAGTGTCCTCAGGTTCTGTGTAGTGAGAGTCTGTCTGGACGCTGTTACTGGGAGGCTGAATGGAGTGGAGAGGCAGATGTATCAGTGACATATAAAGGAATCAACAGAAAAGGATGGAGTGACTGTCAGTTTGGACTCAATGAAAACTCCTGGAGTCTGAACTGCTCTGATAACAGATTCACTGTCTGGCACGATAAAAAGTCAACTGACATACGTGTCCCTTCAGGCTCCTTAAAAAGAGTTGGAGTGTATTTGGATGTGTCAGCAGGTACTCTGTCTTTCTACATTGTCTCTGACACACGCACACTCACACACTTACACACATTCACCTCCACATTTACAGACTCTCTCTATGCTGGATTCTGGGTTTACCGCTTGAACTCCTCAGTGTCTCTTTTTGAGTTTGAAAAGCTTGTGAGCAAAAACAGAGATGTTGCACATGAATGAATTAAATACTTTATAAATCTTTAACACAAAAACACACACATGTTGGGTTTCTGTGTTTTATTGGGACTTTCCATAGACATGTTTTTTATATATTGTACAAACATTATTCTATCCTGAACACAACCTAATCCTGAACACAACCCTCACAGAAAATGTTATGTATAAAAAACAAACAAAAACAAAAAAACATACTTTAGTATGATTTAGAAGCCGATTTTTTAGAAGCCGCTCTTAACATAATATTATCTGTAAATATGAGAATGTTAAAGTACTGGAAGATTCTGAGTAGAACCAGTCCTCGGGTCTTTGCACTGGCTTCCAGTTACATTTAGAATTGATTTTAAAGTACCGTTACTTGTTTATACATCACTAATGGCCTAGGACACATAGCAGATATGCTCATTGAATATATACCTAACAGATCACTCAGATCATCGGGATCAAGTCATTTAAAAAATACCAAAGCAAGGAGAGTCTGTTTTCAGCTATTATGCCAGTCACAAAACACATCTGTTTAGCTGTGTATTTACTGAATGAGCATTGTGCCAAGTGTGTCTCGTGAACCAAGTTCTCTGACTCTTCCATTTAGACAAGAATGCACTGAATTTAGTGACTCAGGATTCTCTTTTTTATTGACATTTTTATTTCTTATGCATATTTTTATTTCTTGTAACTCACCACCATTACCACACTGCATTACCATTGTGTATGAAATGTTCTATGTAAATACACTTGCCTTGTCTACTGTCAAATCAATATTTTATTAATGTATTCATTAAATTAAGAGAAATGCCTGTACTCTTATATCACATCCTCTTTCATTTTGAAATACAGTTTGTTTTTTTGTTGTTGTTTTTTACCATTTTTACATATATATTTGCTGTTGTTGCTGTGGAGGTGGTCTGATGGAAATGTTGTCACATTTGATTGCAGATTGCAGTCTTGGTTTAGATCTGAAAGTTTCAATATTTTTTTATAGTACAATATACTTTTATGCGGGGGGGGGTCAACTCTGGCCCTTGACGTCTGCTGTCCTGCAGAGTTTAGTTCCAACCCTAATAAAATACACCGATTGTAATTTTCAAGTAATCCTAAATATTTTGGTTAGTTGGAGCCATGGCCGTAGGAACTAGGGATGCTGCAGCACCACCTGCTGACAGCTGCCTCACTGCATTGGAATTTAAGATGTTCCACCTTTATTCTTACAATTCTTAAATATGATTTAATTTTTATATTTTGTCAAATGTGATTTGTGACTTTGAGAAATAAATATATTTCATTGTGTCAGTGATATCACTATGCTAAAATTAGATAATTCAAATGAGAAAATAAGCGATTTGTTACACAGCTTAAAGTGGCAAAAAATGGCAGTCAAAGACAAATATCTGATTTCTTCAAAAATTATTCTCAAGATTCTAAAAAAAGCAAGAATAAAAGCAAATCTGCCCTGTTGATGATGGTCTCACTCCCATCATCTCATAAATCTGCTTGCTATGATCAGCAAATGAGTGTGATGTTAATGCTAACAGTAGCACTATCTAAACACATGAGCCTAAGCACTCGGCCCTCTAATCTTTGCAACACCGCAAACAAATCAAGAGGGTGTCACATTGGGTGCAGGCAATGAGAGCTGAAGTGTGGATCTACTTGCAAACCTTTATGTATTAAATCAATGGTTTTCAACCCTGGGTCATGGCACCCTCCAACAGTGCACACTGTCCATGTCCACAAAAGGGGAGCAGATTCCAACTTAAGGGCAGTGAAGACCACACTGGAGCCAGCAAAGGGGATGACCACGGTGAAGGAGGAGCCCACCATGGGTGAGCTGACAATGAAAGAGACCACCTTGGTGGGCTCGGAGGGATAAAAATACACAAAGCCAGATGGATGAAGATCCACAGACCTAAAGAAACATTCACTATGGTGGAGCTGGTGGATCATAAAGCTGAGGCAGAACCAGAGAAAGTGGAGATCAAGGGAGCCAGAAGAACGAAGGACCAGGGCAACATCACAGGCTCTGAGGTCCAAGGCGGAGGGTTGGAGGACTGAGCTGAACCTGGGGGCTTGGATGATCAAGGTGGAGCTGGTGGGAGTGAGGACAACGATGGAGCTGGTGGGAGTGAGGCAGCTCCTGGTGGAGCCGATGGGGTTGAGGTTAAAGCACAGCCAAAGGCTCGGAAGTCTGTGGTTGAATGTGCTGAGACCACTGGACTTAGGTGTGCTGGGACCACCGGATTTGAATGATCTGATACCACTGGACCTGGGACCACTGGACTTGAGACCACCAGACTTGAAAGTCCTGTGGGTCAAGCTCTGCAACCACTGGAGCATGAGGCACATAAAAAGTGTTTTGTGTTTGGGGAAACTGCACGTCATATTCTGGCTATGCAGATAAAACAATCTTACAACCATTTAGGAATTATTTTAATGATTTTTATGCATTAGAAAATGAAGACTTCATATGATCTTACCAGCATGATGAATAAATTATATTAACCGGAATAAACTATACAGAAAGAGTCTATAACTTGGGTCTAGCATGAATCTAAGTGCTCTCACAAACACTCCCATTAAAATCACAGAAGCTAACGACACTGTGACATGAATCTTTCTTACTAATCTGAATGCTTCTTATTGGCCATCACACTCGATAGAAACATGTGTGATTGGTTATAATGCTTAGCACTGCAAAAGGAAATCTGACTAAATGCAGCAGTTGGGTAGCCTGACAAGCCAGACCCACATCAAGATGTTGTATCTGGGAACACACCATTGACAGGGCTCAATCCGAGGGGTGGGATAAACGGTTGTCTACGGTTGTCAAATTCCCTCTGCATGCAATAGGATAGCACTACAACCAACCAGAGCAACAAAGAAGATGACATAGTTAGAGTGACGGAACACTCCATGGGGGAGTGTTCCACGTATGTTCCGTGTTGTGGAAAAGTTTGATGTTATGGTATGAAGCCCAACGACTGTTGCCATTTAGATGTGTTTTAACATATCTAACAATAGTAACAGTAACAGCGCAGAACAAGCCTGATTTTCATTACAAACATGTTGCCCACCGGTTACTCCAGGAGAAACATCAGTTAATGATATGGTTTTGTAAGGGTGGATCGCCTACAGCGGTTCTGACTGCAGGGTTGCCGAATGACTAAAGAAACGTTATCAGCAAGATGATAGAAAACTGTACATTTCTCATCTTTACCACCCACTGCAGCTTATACCAACGACGGAAATAAGTGCAGTTACAATAGCTAAACATGTGGGAGAGCGTTGCTAAAATGTGACTATATTGTATTGCAATAGGTAACACTTCAAAGTCAATACCAAATCAAAACTAGTTAGCACATCATTTGTAATTGAAAGAATTTAATGACAAAATCTAGTTATGGTTACACTTAAAATAGTTACAAAATAAATGTATGAGATGATGAAAACTTATACCATTAATCGTACCCAGCATGAATGTTACCTGAGAGAGAGAGAGAGAGAGAGAGAGAGAGAGAGAGAGAGAGAGAGAGAGAGAGAGAGAGAGAGAGAGACAAAGAAGAGAAGAGAGCAAAGAAGAGAAGAGCCGAAGAGAAGGCCCCAAGAAGAGAGAGCCAGAGAATAAAAGAGACAGAGCAACAGTTACAATCTTCTTTTATCTATTCCTTGACCATGTGACTGAAACCCTAATGTGAGACATTCAAACCAATCAGACCAAACTTCCCCCACGGTGTTACAGGTGTGACACACATTTGGCCTACAGGCCTTCAGCATTTCTTTGTCTTTAGGAATTCCAAATGGCCCTCCTGGAGAGAGATGGGGGTTGAAAACAGTAAAGCAAATGTCTTTGTTCATTTTCAAAAATCAAATATCTTTGATTATTTTCAATTCTTTCAGTCCCCTCTTGGCACCATTGGCCACAATCATTGAGTCCAAAGGTGGCACAGTCCACGAAGACATGCTTTCTGTTGTGTGTAGATGTCATCTTCAGACTTCTCGTCCACACTTGTTGCAAAAGCAGCTGGTCAGTCTTCAGTCTTTGTTCTCATCTCAGTCGTGCATGAGAAGGCTCCATCAAATGGTGTTGCACCAATCATTGATATGCAAAACTTACATTGAATACTTCACACCTCGAGAACAGTCACTGAAGGTTAGAGCAAACGCTTGTCCCTCTTTCTGAGGACACAGGATGTGAACTTGTGCAGCAGGGATCCTGTGATTAAAATATATAGCACAACAAAGAACAAAAGCATACACAGCATTTGTCATTGGTCAGAAGTTTGATGTGGTCAGATTAAAATAGTCTCTGGCAATAAGCCATTAAATCGATGTACTTAATAAACTGGTCAAGGTTGAGAATAAAAGAAGATATCACAAGCTCTTACATTGTTTCTGGAAACATTAAAAATAAATTGTATTATAACAAAACAACAATCATTGTTGGCTTAAATCCCCCTTTTCATGAAGAGTATCAGCAAAATATTCAGTGTAACCAAATACAGAAATTCAATTCCATAGATGTCCAAAAACATTGTTGCAAGTCAAATGGACAAAATACAAAGACTCAGAAATCAAATAAGTTCAAAATCAAATGCATTGTTACAATACAATGATAAAATAAATGTTTGCACTTAGGTAAGAATGAGAAATGCATAAATTCACGTAAATTTTGATATTTAACTTGGTGAGACACATAATAACTAACTGATTTAGTAAATCTGAAGAAAAACAAAAACAATAACTGGGAGAAATTCACAGTTATAATACAGTCTAGATGTAAAGACTTAAATAAAATAGAATACATTTTGTGAGGCTGATGTAGATGTAGATTTGACTTTGTCTGTGAAGATCAAATCTATGTGGCTGCATTTAGCTGTGGCTATGTGTAAATCATGCCCCAAACACGGTGAGGAGGTTTACAATTGTGATGCAAATTTGGTCCTGTTGTAACAGGAAGCCAGCATGAGAAGGTGAGTGAGGTGTGGTTGGCTCAAAATCTCCCCACACTAGTGTTTTTGTTAGGGAGCATGATAAAGTGCAAAGGTCAGAGTTACCGAATCCTGCTGTGATGAAAGCATTTTCATGGTTAATGCAATTGTAAATTTCACTGTAGCCACATGGCAAGTCTGTGCTCCTGTACATGGTTTTACTGCAGCTATATGGAAAATAGCAGAGTTTTCCACTCAGGAGACAAACAAATTCAACATAGAAACACATGAAACTGGAAATGGCTAAACAATTCCAGTATTAAAGTTATTCCAATTTTCACAAGATACATGGCCTAGAATGCAAAGCATCAACAACCTTTATCCTAAGTGTTTCATACAACACTTACAGTAAAGCAATCATGTGTTTTAAAGTATAAACTTAACTAGTCTATGTGTATATATTAACACAAACAACTATAATGTGTGTTCAATGCGCACAATGTCTTTAGTACAATTACAAATTTGAAAATACAAACAGGATCATTGCAATTTAGATGTTTAACTATTAAACTCACTGCTATGAGGCTGCTAGTCCACTAGCCAGTGAGGTTAATAGCTGAAGGCCTTGCATGAACACTGCGGTTAACTCACTGAGAGTTTTACCTGCAAATGAGCGCTGATCTTTACCCTTAGAAAGTGATTTCCTATTTTTCTGAAAATAAGGTGGAGGTCGACCTTTACCCAGTGACCAGCATCTCTCCTCTGAATGGCCTATTTTCTGACAGGAACTGCAAAACCTGTTCTCTTTGCCATAGGATTGAATGCTATGTTCTCCTGGAGTTTGAGGATTTTCATGACTCTCTAATGCTTGTACACCATACGTACTGGTACATGACTCTGCGCTATAACGGTACTGCTTCACCTTAAGAACTGAAATAGGCAAACTTTCTTGAGTTGCACATGCATTTTCTGAACTAAACGTTTCAGATTCATTAGAGCAAGTCAGCTCATCTAAGAAGTGAACATGCTTTTTAGTCCCATCGCTGTTAAGCGTTTTGGGAGACATTAACTTTTTAGCATTTAGCTTAGCCTTGAGATCTGCAATGGTCTCCTTGTGATTTTGACACTTTTCAGTCAGGGCTAACTGCTCAGCTAGTAATTTATCTAGCTGTGCTTGAAGACCTTGAATCTTTGCCTCAGACTTTTCTGCTTCTGCATTTTTAGAATGCACTTCTTTACATTTCTCATCTAGACTTGATAATAGAAATGGTATCACATTATGTAGCCTTTTAAAACTTATGAAGTTTAAAGCCTCAATTATTTTACCATGTTTTGATTTCTTTTGGTGTTTGCCAATTATGTCCCACCATCGAATCATTTCATCATCTGAACTTTTAATTCCAATATACTCTGTCTTGAGTTTGGACAAGGTAGGCTCAACTTTTCACTCCATAAAGCAAACAATAAGTCACTGTTATCAGAAATTTTCCCTTCCATCCCGAAGAGATAATCTGAATATTCTCGGATTGTACAGTAATGGGACTATTGAAGCTATTTTAAAACCTTCTAATTTCTGTTTCATGCAATTCATAAACAATGAAAACAGACTTACCAATTCCTTGGTCAAAAGGTCAGCTTTAATCCATTCACAAGATCAACTGTGAAAAAATGTCCTCATTCTGATGAATTTCAGAAGATTCACTGCAAGGGATCCCGGGTTTCGGCACCATCTGTAAGGGTGGATCCTCTACAGCGGTTCTGACTGCAGGGTTGCCGAATGACTAAAGAAACGTTATCAGCAAGATGATAGAAAACTGTACATTTCTCGTCTTTACCACCCACTGCAGCTTATACCAACGACGGAAATAAGCACAGTTACAATAGCTAAACATGTGGGAGAGCGTTGCTATAATGTGACTATATTGTATTGCAATAGGTAACACTTCAAAGTCAATACCAAATCAAAACTAGTTAGCACATCATTTGTAATTGAAAGAATTTAATGACAAAATCTAGTTATGGTTACACTTAAAATAGTTACAAAATAAATGTATGAGATGATGAAAACTTATACCATTAATCGTACCCAGCATGAATTTTACCTGAGAGAGAGAGAGAGAGAGAGAGAGGAGGGTGGTGAGAGAGAGACAAAGAAGAGAAGAGAGCAAAGGAGAGAAGAGCCAAAGAGAAGGCCCCCAAGAAGAGAGAGCCAGAGAATAAAAGAGACAGAGCAACAGTTACAATCTTCTTTTATCTATTCCTTGACCATGTGACTGAAACCCTAATGTGAGACATTCAAACTGACCAATCAGACCAAACTTCCCCCACGGTGTTACAGGTGTGACACACATTTGGCCTACAGGCCTTCAGCATTTCTTTGTCTTTAGGAATTCCAAATGGCCCTCCTGGAGAGAGATGGGGGTTGAAAACAGTAAAGCAAATGTCTTTGTTCATTTTCAAAAATCAAATATCTTTGATTATTTTCAATTCTTTCAGTTTACTTGTACTAGTCCTGTTTTCATATGCTCTAACCAAAGCTGTTGATGTCCTCGTGGCTATCATATGTCTCTATCAAGTGCTTTGGTTTTTAACAATTCTTTGTCATGCCATGTGTTGCAGACTGAGATACCTTTTGTGAACTTTTTAGGCTATTCAAAGTACAGATGTTGCTTGGTCTTGATAGCTTATTTAGATCTTGACTGTAAAAGTAATAAGTAATGATATGCTATAAAGCTACTCCACACTCCATAGACCTATTAACAATGTAGCCTTCGACTGTGTTACACTTTATTGTAGATTATTACTACTATAAATCATTTTCACATTACAACTTTGACTTCTTTCAGGTAATCACCAAATGTCCTAAACAAAAGGTGTGCGAGGCTGAGGATGTGTTGATGGTGAAACACATAAAATACAAAAAATGGAAAGCAGCTGAAATAATTGAAAATAATCAAAGATATTTGATTTTTGAAAATGAACAAAGACATTTGCTTTACTGTTTTCAACCCCCATCTCTCTCCAGGAGGGCCATTTGGAATTCCTAAAGACAAAGAAATGCTGAAGGCCTGTAGGCCAAATGTGTGTCACACCTGTAACACCGTGGGGGAAGTTTGGTCTGATTGGTCAGTTTGAATGTCTCACATTAGGGTTTCAGTCGCATGGTCAAGGAATAGATAAAAGAAGATTGTAACTGTTGCTCTGTCTCTTTTATTCTCTGGCTCTCTCTTCTTGGGAGCCATCTCTTGGGCTCTTCTCTTCTTTGCTCTCTTCTCTTCTTTGTCTCTCTCTCCCTCTCTCTCTCTCTCTCTCTCTCTCTCTCTCTCTCTCTCTCTCTCTATCAGGTAACATTCATGCTGGGTATGATTAATGGTATAAGTTTTCATCATCTCATACATTTATTTTGTAACTATTTTAAGTGTAACCATAACTAGATTTGGTCATTAAATTCTTTCAATTACAAATGATGTGCTAACTAGTTTTGATTTGGTATTGACTTTGAAGTGTTACCTATTGCAATACAATATAGTCACATTATAGCAACGCTCTCCCACATGTTTAGCTATTGTAACTGCGCTTATTTCCGTCGTTGGTATAAGCTGCAGTGGGTGGTAAAGACAAGAAATGTACAGTTTTCTATCATCTTGCTGATAACGTTTCTTTAGTCATTCGGCAACCCTGCAGTCAGAACCACTGTAGGCGATCCACCCCAGAACCACACAGCGACCAAATTAATCATGACTCATGAGAGAAGCTCCACAGGAAGTTAAGGTCCTCATCCTTACAATCATTGCAAGTGAATGCAAAACACTCTGTGGCCCCAGCCAGAATTTCATGTTGTGGAGGTCTTCACCAGAAGATCTGAGTTCTTTCTCATTTACCAGCCTTGAGTCTGACCTCCAGCGTCTCTCACCACTCCTGTCACTTGTCTGTCTTTTCAACCATCACAAACCACTCCCTTCCAGTCACCTGTGCTGTTGTTGCAATTGCATTGAGAGTTAGAGAAACCCGCCTGTCAGCTTTTACTCACTACATAAACTGCATTGTTCAATATGGGGGTGCGCAGAAGGCAGTGTTTGAAAGGCTCAGCAAAATTGCCATTTCAACAGTGCACAAAAACGCTATAGGAAAGCGGAAGGTGTTGTCGAACAAGTATGGATAGGCTTAGGAAAATGTTGGCATTATTTTGTCACTTATTGATCAGTAGGCTAGCTGGAGCCCTTTACCTCCAGTCTCTGTACTAAGATAGACTAGCGGTGGGTGCATCAGACAGAGTTATGGCACGCACAGAGATGATAATGGTATGTATGGACTTACAATCACCTAAAGGATTATTAGGAACACCATACTAATACTGTGTTTGACCCCCTTTCGCCTTCAGAACTGCCTTAATTCTACGTGGCATTGATTCAACAAGGTGCTGAAAGCATTCTTTAGAAATGTTGGCCCATATTGATAGGATAGCATCTTGCAGGAGATTTGTGGGATGCACATCCAGGGCATAAAGCTCCCGTTCCACCACATCCCAAAGATGCTCTATTGGGTTGAGATCTGGTGACTGTGGGGGCCAATGTCATGTCCAAGAAACCAATTTGAAATGATTCGAGCTTTGTGACATGGTGCATTATCCTGCTTGAAGTAGCCATCAGAGAATGGGTACATGGTGGTCATAAAGGGATGGACATGGTCAGAAACAATGCTCAGGTAGGTCGTGGCATTTAAACAATGCTCAATTGGCACTAAGGGGCCTAAAGTGTGCCAAGAAAACATCCCCCACACCATTACACCACCACCAGCAGCCTGCACAGTGGTAACAAGGCATGATGGATCCATGTTCTCATTCTGTTTACGCCAAATTCTGACTCTACCATCTGAATGTCTCAACAGAAATCGAGACTCATCAGACCAGGCAACATTTCTCCAGTCTTCAACTGTCCAATTTTGGTGAGCTCGTGCAAATTGTAGCCTCTTTTTCCTATTTGTAGTGGAGATGAGTGGTACCCGGTGGAGTCTTCTGCTGTTGTAGCCCATCTGCCTCAAGGTTGTGCGTGTTGTGGCTTCACTAATACTTTGCTGCATACCTCGGTTGTAACGAGTGGTTATTTCAGTCAAAGTTGCTCTTCTATCAGCTTGAATCAGTCGGCCCATTCTCCTCTGACTCTAGCATCAACAAGGCATTTTCTCCCACAGGACTGCCGCATACTGGATGTTTTTCCCTTTTCACACCATTCTTTGTAAACCCTAGAAATGGTTGTGCATGAAAATCCCAGTAACTGTGCAGATTGTGAAATACTCAGACCGGCCCGTCTGGCACCAGCAACCATGCCATGCTCAAAATTGCTTAAATCACCTTTCTTTCCCATTCTGACATTCAGTTTGGAGTTCAGGAGATTGTCTTGACCAGGACCACACCCAATTTCTTAATGAGAAATTGAACAGGTGTTCCAAATAATCCTTTAAGTGAGTGTATCTAACTCTGGGGGATAAGGTGAATAAGCTAAAGTCCCAAAAATTCAGTGTGTTCCTTTAAAGGGGGTGTGTAATGTTCCCTAATGCCGAGTTCAGACTGCACAATTTTCAAACTCGTCGGATCACTGCTCGACTATCTGTGGTAGCATTCAGTCACTGCTGTGTTCATACTGATCTATAACTCCTCCCACTGCTTGTTGTCTTGAAGAATGAAACCATAAAACATTTCTAACTTCCAGATATCACATCACTGCAGAATAACTTTCACAGTTGAACTTGAATGTCATGGGTTTCTGTTGCAAATATTCTTGGCATTGGTTTACACCTCTCGGTCCAGCTGATCGAGTGTCAAACACTGTGAATATAAACAGTTTAGAGAACAAACAGACACAAGAGCGAAGCAATAACACTAATCTGCTGGTCCAATCCAGCAGCAAATCACATCCCTCAGCTCCCAGGAACAGGATAACGGTCACAGTAACAGGTCCAATGATATACAGTGAAGCAGATTACATATAGCGAAGCAGATAGCAAAACAGATAGAGGTAGAAAGTAGCTACTGCTACATACAATATTTACAAGCCAGTTTCCATGCCAGCATGCAGATTACTTGCTATGAAGTACAACATGAACACATTTATGAGTACTTCAGTTAATTATTGTCTTTTATGATTTTATTATCTTATTAAAGGGGCAGCTGAGCTCCACCTTGCTTCCTGTTTCTCGTTCATTCTGGGAAATGGTATCAGCAGTTACTCTTATGACATCAAACTTGCATAAGATCATCTCAGAAGAGTGACTGAACTACAGAGCAAAGTACGGTGAACCAACCGAAGAGAAGACTTTTTTTTTCGGTAAAACAACAAATTATGTACTTAAACTGACTATCTGACTATCTTTATACAGATGCCTATCTTTGCATTATGTCTGCATTTTATTTATATATTTATTAATTGTATTAATTATTGAATTTCCTCTATATTGGTTGGTAGGGTCTTTGGAAAAGTGGGTCAGTTTGTCATATAGCATATTCTCTGTTTTCAAGGTCTAAAGGTGCGTTCACACCACACGCGAATGAAGCGCTACGCGCAAATGATTTACACATTAAGTCAGTGCAAAGACATGAAAGTTGAAAAATCTGAACTTTGGCGGATGTTTGCGCCACGTTAACCAATCAGGAGCTTGCTCTAGTAGTGACAACAATGAGGACAAAATCATATGTGGATACCCGGAGCTGTACGATACTTCTGATACTTCTATTTATAGAAACAGGAATAAAAAGATCTTGCTTGGAAGAAAGTGAGTGAGGAGGTCGGACAGTCTGGCAAGTTGTAAAAGTGCTCTTTACTAAATTTTAGTTTATATATATATATATATATATATATATATATATATATATATATATATATATATATATATATATATATATAGAGAGAGAGAGAGAGAGAGAGAGAGAGAGAGAGAGAGATAAAAGACTACAAGCTAGCTAAATTCGCTAGATAGCTATTCGCCATATTTTAAAACAATCCATGTCAGCCATTTTGCAATGAGACTGGAGCTGCCTGGTAGAAGCCCCTTCCATGACAGTGAATTTGCATCTGTTGTGAAGTGAATGTCATGCGTGAATGAAGCGAGTAAACTCAAAATGTTCAAGCGTCCAACTATGCGCGAATAGCGCAATTTATTATATAAGTTGCGTCTGGTGTGAACGCACAGTAATAGAGTTATTCTAGTTGATGACAATAATTTAACCAATGGTAATAACTACTATTGACTACTGCATTCATAAGGTTTTCAATGAAAATGATGATTTTCAATCTTGATTTACTATGATTTTGTACAGGTCAATTTCAGATTCATAAACAAGAATGTCTCACACTGTCATACCCATGAACTCTTCGACGCTTGTCATCCAGTTTCAACCACCAACACAAGCAACAGCAGCTGAAACTGGGACAAATGCTCCTGTGCCTGTTTATGTACAACAGCTAGCAGGAGTTTCACCTCTTCATAGACTTCAGCCATTTCTGAAAGGACAACCAAAAGTACTTGGGGTGAGAAATTGTGCATAAAGACAAATAATTGATTTTTATGTGTATGTCAGTGTGAGGTTAGCAAAGTACAAGAATAAGTAAAATAAAAAAATAAAAATTGACTTAATGCCTTAGTGACAATGCTAAAAGACAGCAATATAAGATTTATCATTTATCATCAGGTTTATCATTTACAGAGTAAAACTGTAAAACTTTATCGGTCACAGGAAAGAATGTAAAGTACTGGACAACTTTTGCTCATCCGCAAATCAGTGTGAAAATTCGTGCAATGAGAGTATCTAGATATTTTAGTAGTACAATAATAAATCCATAATAACTACAACTGTTATTAATGTATATTGTTCATGTTATGCTGTTCACCAAAATGCAATACTATTCTTGCTTTATAAAAACCTCTCTTGTCTTTCACAGACTGTCCAGATAATGATCGGTCTGTTGATTCTCCTGTTGGGAATCGTGTCTACAGTTCATGCAGATTCCATCTTTGTCTATAGTGGTATTCCTTACTGGGGATCTATCATCGTAAGAAACAATTATACAATTAAGTGTTGTGTCTTTTATAACACAAGTTACATATTCCATCAGTCTTGATTTTTGTCTCTCTCTCAGTACATCACCACAGGCTCACTCTCCATTGCTGCAGAAAACAAACCGAATTCACCCTCCAGTTTTTGTTTGGTACGTACACAACACTTGTTATTTTAGGAGTCCAAGCACTGGAGGTGCCTGAAGCCTACTGTGTTTATATTGATTTCTTCTTCCTTATTTTTTGACTGTAATTCATAGAGAACCCAAACTCGTCAGTGTCATGATCCTGGTGCCTTGTGTTTTGTATGGACTATTATGATTGTTTCTATGTTCAGTTCCTGTTTCTCTTGTTGTCTTGCTTGCATTGTTTATTACCATAGTTATCCTGATTGTTTGTTAGCCCAACAGTTCAAACAAATACACCGTTTATAATGGTTGTATAGGCCACACATATTATACAATAAATAATAAAAACAAAAAAGTCCTTAATACAAACCCGATTCCAAAAAAGTTGGGACACTGTACAAATTGTGAATAAAAAAGGAATGCAATAATTTACAAATCTCATAAACTTATATTTTATTCACAATAGAATATAGATAACATATCAAATGTTGAAAGTGAGACATTTTGAAATGTCATGCCAAATATTGGCTCATTTTGGATTTCATGAGAGCTACACATTCCAAAAAAGTTGGGACAGGTAGCAATAAGAGGCCGGAAAAGTTAAATGTACATATAAGGAACAGCTGGAGGACCAATCTGCAACTTATTAGGTCAATTGGCAACATGATTGGGTATAAAAAGAGCCTCTCAGAGTGGCAGTGTCTCTCAGAAGTCAAGATGGGCAGAGGATCACCAATTCCCCCAATGCTGCGGCCAAAAATACTGGAGCAATATCAGAAAGGAGTTTCTCAGAGGAAAACTGCAAAGGAGTTTGAAGTTATCATCATCTACAGTGCATAATATCATCCAAAGATTCAGAGAATCTGGAACAATCTCTGTGCGTAAGGGTCAAGGCCGGAAAACCATACTGGATGCCCGTGATCTTCGGGCCCTTAGACGGCACTGCATCACATACAGGAATGCTACTGTAATGGAAATCACAACATGGGCTCAGGAATACTTCCAGAAAACATTCGCCGTTACCGGCTAAAACTCTATAGGTCAAAAAAGAAGCCATATCTAAACATGATCCAGAAGCGCAGGTGTTTTCTCTGGGCCAAGGCTCATTTAAAATGGACTGTGGCAAAGTGGAAAACTGTTTTGTGGTCAGACGAATCAAAATTTGAAGTTCTTTTTGGAAAACTGGGACACCATGTCATCCAGACTAAAGAGGACAAGGACAACCCAAGTTGTTATCAGTGCTCAGTTCAGAAGCCTGCATCTCTGATGGGATGGGGTTGCATGAGTGCGTGTGGCACGGGCAGCTTACACATCTGGAAAGGCACCATCAATGCTGAAAGGTATATCCAAGTTCTAGAACAACATATGCTCCCATTCAGACGTCGTCTCTTTCAGGGAAGACCTTGCATTTTCCAACATGACAATGCCAGACCACACACTGCATCAGTTACAACATCATGGCTGCGTAGAAGAAGGATCCGGGTACTGAAATGGCCAGCCTGCAGTCCAGATCTTTCACCCATAGAAAACATTTGCCATCATAAAGAGGAAGATGCCACAAATAAGACCTAAGACAGTTGAGCAACTAGAAGCCTGTATTAGACAAGAATGGGACAACATTCCTATTCCTAAACTTGAGCAGCTTGTCTCCTCAGTCCCCAGACGTTTGCAGACTGTTATAAAAAGAAGAGGGGACGCCACACAGTGGGAAACATGGCCTTGTCCCAACTTTTTTGAGATGTGTTGATGCCATGAAATTTAAAATCAACTTATTTTTCCCTTAAAATTATAAATTTTCTCAGTTTAAACATTTGATATGTCATCTATGTTGTATTCTGAATAAAATATTGAAATTTGAAACTTCCACATCGTTGCATTCTGTTTTTATTCACAATTTCTACAGTGTCCCAACTTTTTTGAAATTGGGTTTGTACATCAAATTATGATATCTTACAACAGTAAAAATTATATAGAGGATTTGTTTTGGACTAACTGTAAGAGGGAGGATTTCCAGTTGTCCCTGTTGACACCAGCATATTTACTGTAACCTAAACTATCAGTGAATATTGACTGGACAAATTTCAGTTGTAACCCTTAATCATCTACATGAGCCATTAGTCAATTATTGTATTAACACACTCAATATATCTTTCCATCTATATCAACAAGCTAAAGTTCTCAATTTATTAATCTATTTTATGATGTTTTTGTTTTCTTTCTCTAGGTGAAAGGTTCACTTGGAATGAACATGATCAGTGCTTTAATTGCAGGCACTACCATTATCATAATTTCACTGGATTGGGTTATAGGGCCACTGAACACTTACTGCAACGATTATGATTGTTATTATATTGAGGAAAAGTACAAGGTATGTCACCAACTTTTATAATCACATTTATATAGTAATAACAATAAGATCGCTGTGTGGTCAGTACAGAAGTATTTCAGACATTTCAGAAGTAGTTTATAGATCTCTTACTATTACTGATCATTCACAATTCAAGAAGGCATTATACATTAATTGCAAGCTCAGTCCAGTTTGACCTATAACTATGTTGTATTCCTATATGAACCTCAAGTATAGTAGATTCTGAACTGCTGAGCAGCCAGTGTTCCAGTGTGAGTGCTAATTGTTTCCTCATCATTATTTGTGCTAATGTTGAATTCTCTCTCAGACTCTCTTCTTGGGAATCAGTGGTGTATCACTGGTATTCGCCATCCTTGAGTTTATCATCTCCATCTGTCTGTCAGCATTTGCCTGTAAAGCTGTCTGCTGCTGTTATCCTCAGGTGAGTGACGTGGGCTTCCCAAACTTTTGTGTCAGCTGAACCTCTCAGATAACCTCTGCATATAGAATGGAAATGGTTTCTTTTAAGGGTGTTCACGGTTTAGAAGAACAAAAACGAATACTACTATTTGAAATTCCTCACTTTCAAATGTTCAAACCCTCAAGTGATCAAGCTTTAAACTTCTGTCCACAAAAATGTTGGAAATTAAGTGACTGTAAATAAAGTGAATTTAGCATACATTGCATTACCAAACATTAAACTCGCAGCACTTGTAGGACTACTTTCTTACAGATCCCTTCCTCCAAAACATACTTTCAGAGCTAATAATGGAGGTTTGAGCCATTGATATGCAGTATGAATTACCTGAGTCTGTGCATGTTCGGCAGCAACGTCTCTACTAATAGCAATACTCCAAGTTAAACTGCTTCAGAAACAGCAACATTACCATCTACTGAGATCATGTAGTTTTTTAGTTGTGAAATTATTTTAAGAAATCCAAATCAAAGCATGAGATTCCACGCCAGGACATTTCAGATGGATTTCTGTCTTTTGCTTTTTTCTACTCCATCTGAAGTACATTGATGTCTATAAATCTGTAATACTGAAACTGTCTGCCAGTGTCTTTGCATATATTGCATTTCACAATAAGAAGGCATAAAACTCAATGTGTGTTTTTCCACAGGTGCCGTTTGTTCCACAAGGTGTATCTCCACAACCCTGTTGTTTTAGGCCCAATCATTTCCATGATCTTAACAGCTCAGAGGTAAGAGAAGCTTGTAACCCCAGTTTAATTGGGCTTAAAGTAAAATGGTGCTCAACAAATTTCCCCATTATTTGAATGTAATGTCACTATATATGAACTATAAGTGTGTAAAGCACTAAGTAATGGGCAAACTAATTGTTTAATATTATCAAAGGAAACTGATCATGTTGTTTTTTTTGCAGATATCTGTAGTCAGCAACCCTTCCATGCATCACCATCCTGCAGAAATTCCTCCACAATACAGTGAATTTAAATAAATATGGATATTAAAATAAGAGTCGACAGAGTTGAGGTGGGACACATGGGTTTCCCAGTGATTTCCTGTCCATTATCTTCCTTCATTAAAAAGAGAACATGACAGCAAAGGCAAAATCACTTGATCGGATATTCATGAATTCATGATTTCTTACTTTAGTTAAGTCATACAAGTTGTCTAATCATTAATGAAACTGGATGGCTTGTATTGAACAACTAATTGCTTAATACAGTATAATCTGTAAGAAAGTATACAGAATAAAAAATTGTTTTTTTTGTCTTTTTTGCTTACTTGTCACCTTTCACTTTTATTTAAAGTGTGCGATATTGCATTGGTCTCGTACAGCAGAGCATATAAAACAGGCAATCTTTATGCTCAATCAACTCAGTTGACGTGGCGTAACTTTGTTAAAAGGTGGGTGGGACTGGAGAAAAAAAAATAACATTACAATGTCCAGAAATCAATTCCAGTAGTACGTTGAACATGATAGTTTCATCTTTACATCTACTATAATACAATATTGTTAGTGCTGAGATTCTTCACATCAGTAGATAAAAACATAGATTCGCACAGAAAGCTTGGGCGCCCTAATGGTCGCGTGGTAGATCTTTTGTTAAAGGGATACTTCAGCGATTAGCATTAAGCGTTGTATCAATAGAAATCCGGTAGTATATTCGAATGATCGTGCTTCTCCCCCCTCATATACTCCTGAGACGAGAGATTTATGCATTTTATTTCTGGAAAAAGTCCTCAGATGATGCAAATACCGTCATTTTGCGTCATCAGAGGATTTTGTTGGCCAGAGGCTAAAGACTACAGCCAGTAGTAGGAGCTAGTTCTGCATGTTTTCAACCCGGCCATGGGGGGTGGGATCTCACTCACAGCGCTCGGCTCGGGCAGCTGCGGGCATTCATGTAAACGGAGCGTTGCGGAGCAAAGTGAGTGTTTCAACTTTTCAAATGAGTTCCTATGAAAGTTAAGCTTCCATAGGCATGATCTGAAACACGGCAGACTGAACGTGCCGGGAATGAATGCCGCGCCCGCGCTTACCTCAGCTCTTCGCTCTCGTGATGAATGTAATCTGACTCCTGCTGCGTTTGTGCCGTGACACAAGTGATCCAGTACCAGTGGCTTTGGGAGGGGCCTCGTAGGGCAGCGAAGCAAATGCATTTTGGGAGTTGTTGTCTTTCATCCACATGAGCCAAAAATACATTTTCTGTCTTTTCTCAGTCTAGAAGGCACCAACTTCTAAAATAATTTCACATTTCTACAACATAAATTACCCAGTTTAAATGCACATTCATCTTCCCAGCACTGAAGTACTCCTTTAAGAGTGTCAAAGAGGTTCTGGGTTCAAATCCGCCCTTTCTTTCTTTCTTTTTTTTTTCTGAATAAAACCAAAGGTGTTCATCAGGGATTCTATTTCAAGAGCAGGGACGCGTTTGTGTGCATTTTCTTTCTTTCTTTATTTATAAAGCACATTTAAAAATAGGGCTGCAACTAACGATTATTTGCGATAATCGATTAGTTGGCCAATCATTTTTTTATTCATTTTTATTTTTTTATTGACAAAACACTATTCCACATCCTGCCCAATGATGTCCTTCAAACAAGCGTGTCAGCTGAGTGCTATGAACATAGTGAATATATTTAACTATGGTTTTACATCGAATAAAACAAAAATAATAATAAATAAATGGGGTTATTGTAGTTATTCAATGGGTGATTAACCATGGTTTTGCTTCATATACATAGTTTAACTATATGGTATTTGTGTGGTATACAAGTGGTAATCAATATGGCAAAAACATGGGTTTATTATAATAAAACCACCTAATAGAACCATGGTTAATTTTCATAAGGGTTTGGTTGTGCTTTACATTATGTGCAAAAAAAGTTACTAAGCAAAAGTAGTTTAAATCCCTACATTAAAATTATATTAAAGAAAAACAAAAACACAAATCAGTGTTAGCAGATTAGAGGAATGTTCTGCAGGAACACTATGGACACAGTAACTGTTACTGTCATTTCTTTATCCTGTAGAAACGTCTTACATTTATATTAAAATTACATGCTGTAATTTGGCACGACTGGTGGAAGCTTATCGTACACAGAGGGCAGACTCGAATAATCGATAATGAGAAACAAAGGAACATAATACAACTACATAACATATTTTAGACTAACAACATCTGTTCAAGAAAATAGGACTTAAGCATAGATTTAAAAACAAAAAGAAGGTGCTGTTCGGAGCTTGTTCCAAAGTGTTGGACCAGCAATAGAACATACTCGATCACCACGGTGTTTCAGTCTGGACCTAGGGATGGACCACATTCTTGAATGTCCTGATCTGAGTGGTCGCGATGATTTGTGTGAATGCACCAACTCAGCGAGATAGACTTGTGCAAGATTATACAATGATTTAAAAACCAGGGTTAAAATTTTGAATTCCACTCTAAATTTTATGGCAACCATTGCAAGGAAATCAAGATGGGGGTAATGTGCTGAAACTTGAGCCAGTCAGAAGCCTGGCCGCTGCATTTTGGACCATTTGTAATTGCTCCATAGAAGACCGTTTAATCCCATAATAGAGCAAATTGCAATAGTTTAAGTGATAAATCTAGGTCTAGGAGTGATGAATGCATGGATTACCTTTTAAGGTTTTTAAAGATAAAAATGATTTTTCTTTAGCTAGGAGACTAATATGGGGAAAAAAATTACTTAACTACCACAATTATTTGTTTATCAGACTTAAGACCAGAATCAACTTGAAAGCCTCTGCACACGGGGTGACCCATTGGGTTAGGCAACCAAGGTCATAAATACTGGCATTAAAAGCATCACTAGGCCCAAACATAATCACTTCAGTTTTTCACTGAATTGTTCTGAATTATTTTTCAGCCATAATTTAAGTTCTTGAATACATGCAGTCAGAGCTCCCATTGCATGTTTATCATTAGGTTGTAAAGGGAAATACAACTGAGCATCATCAGCACATAAGTGAAAAGAAATCCCATATTTATAAAAGAGTAAACCCTGGGGCAGCAAATATATCATATTCGGAGTCGGAGCAAGAATGGAACCCTGAGGACACCACAAATCAAAGCGCATTGGAGGATGTATGTTGTCCAATCAGTGTTGGGTGTAACTATTACTAAGTTATTACTTACTATAATTTAATTACTTTTCCCTTGAAAAAGTAAAGTAAGGGATTACTTTTATTTTTGTGTAATTTGATTACAGTTAGGCTACTTCACAAGTAATTGAACTAAATACTGTGTATAGACTAGAACAATAATATATAATACAATAGTGGAATTAACATAAAATTTAAAGTCTAACTTTAAAATGCATGTTTTTATCTATCGTTCTCACATTTGTAATACTTTGTTCAGTTAATAACAATAATTGATTTACTTTTATATTATGTATTTGAATGAATTAAAAGAGCCATTTCATGTCTTTCATGGAATCACTTAACTCGAGGTTGATATTGGATTTTGAAAGTAATTAGTAGTAAGTAATGAAATACTTTTTGTAGAGAGTAATTTGTACAGTAATCTAATTACTCTATTGAAGATGCGATTAGTAACTAGTAATTAATGACTTTTTAGAGTAACTTACCCAACACTGTGTCCAAAGAAAATATCCCCCACACCATAACACTACCAGCAGCAGTCTGAACCATTGGTACAAGGCAGGATGGATCCATGCTTTTCATATTGTTTACACCAAATTCTGATCCTACCACCTGAATATTGCAGCAGAAATCAAAACTCACCAGAATTGCCAGTTTTGGTGAGGCCTTCAAGGTTCAACGTGTTGTGCGTTCAGAGATGCTCTAGACCTCAGTTGCAACCAGTGCTTATTTGAGTGACTGTTGCCTTTATACCAGCATGTCTGGCATCAACAACCATGCCACGTTTAAAGTCACTTAAATCACCTTTCTTCCCCATTCTGGTGCTCAGTTTGAACTTCAGCAGATCGTTTTGATCATGTCTACATGCCTAAATGCATTGATTAGATATGTACATTAATGAACAGTTGAACAGGTGTATTTGCTACTTAGAATGTTTTATTTTTGCATTCAGGGAAAATTTGATGCTTAGAGTAAAAAAAAAAAAAATCCATAGCACTGAAATAAACTAATTAAATTCCAATCAAATCAAAGTTTTCAACTTCAGTTTCTGTAAGCCAGGCAGATGTGTTCATCACTTATAGGGAAGAGTGGGGTAAGATGAGCCAGTGGGTAAGTTGACCCACCCCCTTTATCTTGGTAACTGTACACTTTTATTGTCATGTGACCATATATTTTGTAACCACCCATCATTTCTGCCAGACTGTGAAAATGAGAAGCACATGGGGGGAGTGGAAGGCACCCATTAACTTTAAAAACGGCTTTTGGCTTGTCAAAGTAAAATTTTAACATAACAGATGTAATGGCTGTTGCATCAAAGCAAATTTGTCCAGGTCTAAAATATTTATGATCCATATTGGTGATTTAGCAATGTATAAAACCATGCAAATCATTTAGCTAAATATTAGCCTGAATTGGGGATGCTAGCTAGTTTTATCCAAAATGGCAGCTATGGGGCAAACTGAGCCAAATGGGGTAAATTGAGCCAGCGGTTTAACTTACCCCACCGTAAGGCACTGTAGTTGAGTTAAATCTCTGAAGTATAAACTGGTATAATTTCAATGTAACGTTTCACAATGTTACACAACTTTATTATTTTCTTAATTATTATTATTGCATGGCTCTGTGGAATACTTGATTCTGATTGGTCAATCGCGCATTCCAGCGGTATCCCAGATAACAATCGCTAAACTGAATAACACACTGCTCATCTGGGTACCACTTATATGCTTAACGTGTCACTCCGCTGTCGTTGACTGTCTGGCGCCATCTTGTGACTGAAAAACATAACTACCATGGGTTACAATGTAAGACTTCAAGGAGTTCACCCAAAAATGAAAATTAGCCCATGATTTACTCACCCTCAAGTCATCCTAGGTGTATATGACATTCTTCTTTCAGACGAATAAAATCGGAGTTATATTAAAAAGTCCTGGCTCTTCCAAGCTTTATAATGGCAGTGACTGTGCTGTTTTTGAAGTCCATAAAACTGCATTTGTATATAATAACGTATAAACGTTCTACACTTGGCTCCGGGGGGTTAATAAAGGCCTTCTGAAGTGAATCGATGAGTTTGTGTAAGAAAAATATCCATATTTAAAACTTTATAAAGTAAAATTTCGTCCGATCGCCTTCCGTATTTAATTTATGGGAAAAGTGTTGAAAGTGCCTCTGCAGTTCAAAAGGCTTACACTACCAGTTATGCTCATCAGACGTAGTGTAAGCATCTTGAATTGCGAGAAGGCACTTTCAACACTTTTCCACGGAAGGCGATTGGATTGAAACTTTACTTGATAAAGTTATAAATATGGATATTTTTCTTACACAAACGCATCGATTCGCTTCAGAAGCCCTCAGAGCCGTGTGGAGCACGTTATTTGACGGACAGGTGCATTTTTTTATGGACTAATACATTATTTTATGGAAAAAACAGAGCTACAACTACTGCCATTATAAAGCTTGGATTAGCCAGGACTTTATTAATGTAATTAATATTTTATTCGTCTGAAAGAAGAATGTCATATACACCTAGGATGACTTAAGGGTGAGTAAATCATGGGCTAATTTTCATTTTTGGGTGAACTATCCCTTTCAGCATTAATTTTATCATATATATGGTAAAAAAAACAAAACAAAAAAAACTAATCTTTTCAGTAATAGATAAAGGTTTAAAGCAGTTTGGAACTGTTTTTCTTTGCAGAAACTTTGCGAAGAGCTAATAAAATATTTAAACTCAAGACAATATTTTGCGTCTAATTTACTTGAGACAAGTAGCTGTGTAATAAACGGGATAATGTACACCCAGCCGGTTGTTATCACAGAATAAACCCCTTCAGAGTGATGCAAGACTGATCACTCTGTCGGGGTTTATTCTGCGATAACAACCGGCTGGGTGTACATTATCCCTTACTTATTTTTATTTTGTTTATTTTATAGGAACGATATACAAGTACAGCAAATCCCAGAAGATGATTAATCATATCTTTCCACCTGTAGTCCCTAATGGCCTAACATGTTCGACATTGCAGAAAAACTACCATGCCAAGAACCTTTTGACTAAAATGTTTATTAGTTTCAATGACATTTATTCATTCATTCATTCTAATTCAGTTTTTATTTCATTAAATTTTTATTTAATTTTTACTCTAAACTATGTTTAGTCTGAAAAAAGGCCTTCATCCCTGAAGAAGGCTGTTTGTGCCGCTACGCGTGGGTTGTTTTTTCCCCCATGTATTTTAAATTTTCTACAATTAAATAATTTGAAGAAGAGTGCCTTGGATTCCCCTTTTTTTCTAAATTCCCGATCCCAAAGAGCACTTTCAAACATCTCATTGAACTCCCTGAGCACCCTGGACTTTATTTTGTCTGTTTAGTTTGATTTTGGGAAGGTTACAACTTTGGTGTTCAACATATTGTTTCAGAAATGCAAATTTCTGCAAGAAAGATATTGCAATTTCAGCTTCATTTGGTTGGTTTTATGTTGTTTAAATTAGCTTTAAGAAAAGAAATATGACTTTGTTAAAGGAAATTTGATAATTGAAGGTGTTTTTAAGAGAGGTAAATTAGTTTTACAATTTCACATAGGTTTGATTCAGATTCAATTAGATGGTCAGTTTACTTACCTGGGGTAAATAGAGCCACATGAACACTTTTTTTAATTTTTTTATAAGAAGCCATATTTTAAGAACCCTTTGTCATAGATGCATTCTGATCATTTAAAATGATAGCAAACGTCCTGTAATTACTTTAGATACTTTCATTGTACTTCTGCCTTATTTTATTGTATCTTTACCACCACATAAGTAAAAAAAAAAAAAAAAAAGGCTCATCTTACCCCACTGTCTGAAAATGTAGTGATGTAAGCACCAAATTTACTTGAAATACATTTTTACTATTAATACATAATTGAAAATGAACTTGTTGTTCTCTTATTTTGAGAAAGCAGTCTGACCCAAAAGACAGATGAACCAGGCTGTATCACAATGTCAGTGTTAGTAGCGATGGGAATTTCAGAGTCATTTGGCTCAGGTCAGCTCAGCAATAAGAGCCGGCCCTTTGAGCTCCCAAACAGATCTTCATTTAGTACCACTTCTGGCTTTTATAATTCAGCCTAATTTAGTAATGTTGTAGTATGCGTGAATGCATATATTGCTTCAATTATTCAGTGTAATTATATTAAACCATATAATTTCCAGAACACCATAATTTTACAGTATTTTTGGTATAAAAACTTTCAGCAATGTAAAAAAAAAAAACATTTAACACACCCTTATCGATAGATTTACCTTACAATTTTTCTGCGAGACACTGTGAGAAAAGCAGCATTTTTGCTAATGCCTTTTAAAATGCCTTCACATATACATGACAAAAGAAAATAAACAGCATCAAGGCAAATTGACAGATATGTAAGAACAACACCTGTTCAGACAAGTATCTGATATGGGCCACATTTAAAAAGTCATATGAACAGCCAAATCTAATTTGGTCCACATTAATCTCAAGGGTGAACATAGCCTCAATTTTACTTGCATAAATATTGTCTTGCGCCATTTTACATTATGATATTGTTCTGAAAATACGAATGCTTTTCTTTTTTCTTGGAAATACATCTGGGGAAAAATGGGCTACATCTACGTACACTTGCCTGTCAATTTCTTGGAAGCGGCCGCTTTGATGCAGTATAATGGACTAGCATTACGCCACAGAACAAGTCTTGCCCAGGGCTTGCCCTTCGACTTCAGGGAGAAACTGCTGTGTTTTCAGCGCTATGTGATCGGCTTAAGGAAATAACACTCATATCGCCTGGATCAGATATGTAATGCAGATGTCAACATTGGTCACTGTACATAAAAAAGGTAAGAATTCAGTCATTGTGAAATTTACTGCTATTAGATCTTTCAGCAACACAGAATATGACATTCTCTTGGATAGATTGATAATTATGTTGGGATTTAGGGATTTAAGAACATCAACCGCTACTGCTTGTGCAAATGTCTTATCAAACACAAGTATGGTGTGCCACAGGGCTCAGTATTAGGTCCTCTGCTTTTCTCCTTGTATGCTTACCCTGGGAGTCGTTGTCATTATATATTTCGCCGTTATGTCAATGTTACCCGGTTTTCTCTGTCTTCACAACCTCAACAAACTACACCGCTCTCCCAGTTATCAGAGTGCATTAGAGATAGCAAATTTGAGATCAGTCATTGTGAAATCTACTGGAAATGAGAACTACATGTTATTTCTATTGTATGCCATAAAGTGTTTATCTTTAAAATGGGATTGTTGGTACATTTTACCAATATTTACCATACAAATATGCAATATGAAAATTATTTTTAAACAAAATTCTTTATAAAAGACAATATTTGTTAATGCACAAATGACTTTGAAATCGCTCCTTTTTCTAAGCATCTTGCAACTCCGAGGAACCCTGCGATGCGTTTCCACAACGAGTTTGCCAATGACGCTTCAGGTCTCTTTTATACGTGAAACTCTCGTCACACTTAAGACACGTGAAAGGTCTCTCTCCAGTGTGAACTCTCATGTGAGTCTGAAGGTTTCCATTGAGTGTGAAGCTCTTTCCACACTGAGGGCAAGTGAAAGGCTTCTCTCCAGTGTGAACTCTCATGTGAGACTGAAGGTTTCCTTTAAGTGTAAAACCCTTTCCACACTGATAGCACATGAAAGGCTTCTCTCCAGTGTGACTTATTATATGATTCTCAAGGTGTCTACTGTCTTTATAAGTCATTCCACACTGATGACATGTAAAACGGTTCTCTCTCGAGTGAAGCCTCATGTGCTGTTTAAGGGTTACTTTGTGTCTCAAACTCTTTCCACACTGATCACATGTGAACGGCTTCTCTCCAGTGTGACTGTTCCAGTGATACCTTAGGTTTAGTTCTGTTGTGAAACTCTTTCCACACTGTTGGCAGGTGTAAGGCTTCTCTCCATTGTGAAGTCTCATGTGCCTGTTAAAGCTTCCTGTTTGAGTGAAACCTTTTCCACACTGAGGGCAGGTGTAAGGCTTCTCTCTGTTATGAACGCTCATGTGGCTTTTTAGGCTTCCTTTTTTTTTGAAACTCCTTCCACACTGCTGGCAGGTGAAGTTAGTTTGTGTTTTTTTAGCTCTTTTTTGAGAGATAGTCTTTTCAGTCTGTGAGCAACTAAATGATTTTTCTCCAGTTGTGAAGTCATGATGTTCCTCATACTGGTCTTTCTCTAAGGTTTCATTCAGGACTTCACTCTCCTCTTTCAGTGCTGTCTGGTCTATGGTGAAAAAAGACAAATACAAGTTAACAATGATACAAAACAACAGAAACCAAACATTTAGGCATATATGCTGAATCCTATACCCACAAAGCAACTGAGAGAGTCGTTACCTGTAATCTCAGAAACTCGTCAGGATTTAGGTCTTGTTGTCTATGTTTATTAAGGTTATAAACAAATATCCTACTTTTGGTATCTAGTCATGCTTTTCTACAAGTGCTATTAGATCTTTCAGCAACACAGACTATGACATTCTCTTGGATAACTTGATAATTATGTTGGGATTTGTGGACATCTGTTCCATCTATCCGACCGCTACTACTTTGCTTGTGTAAATGAAGGGCGTCTTATCAAACACAAGTATGGTGTGCCACAGGGCTCAGTGTTAGGTCATCTGCTTTTCTCCTTGTATGCTTACCCTGGAAGTCGTTGTCTTTATATTTCCTTAAATCAAATATATACTTTCAATTTTAAATGTCTGTGAAGGATCTCTGACCTCATATGTGATACCATTTGAAAGCTTAGAAAGTCTACTTTCTGGAGATATGCATCACTTTTCTGCCTGGATTTGGCCTACCTAAATTGAAAAGCTTTGCATACTTCATATACAGTGGTCTAAACAACCATAATTTTGTGACACTGGGACATTGCATTTATACCACTGTATATGGGGAGAATTGTATATTGGAGAGATTTGGGTAGGCAGAAATTACATAAAAAAGGTAATATTCCTCCCTTCAGATCCATTTGAATAAATCTTGCATACAACATGATACAGACAAAATTATTTTTTCCAGTATTTGCTGCCATCTAATGGAAACAGCCACAACTGTGTCCAGGGTGCTAGAACACACAGAGCCTGAGTTATACACTTTCAAAAATGAAATTTGGGGGGGTGGGTTTATTGCAGCTCAGACAACATATACTTAAATGTTTGTCACTTTTAGCAGTGTTTTATGTAACTTCAAAGGGTTTTCTGTAAAATGACACCAAAATTGTGTATTTAGACCACTGTATGTGGATATGGGAAGCTTCTCAATTTGGGAAGGCCAAATTCAGGCAGAAATCCCCAAAATTGTCCCAGACCTAAGGAGGGTAAACATAGCCTTTGTTTAGAAAAAAAAATAAATGCAAACAAGTATTTTCCAAGTCGACTAGCAGCAGTACTAACATTTAATCAACTAGTTGGCTAGTCTTGCACATCCCTACTGTTTAGCTCAGACTGATAATGCAGAGAAGCTTATTTCATCAAAAATAACCTGCCTCTCACTTTTCCAAAAAAGTCTTTAGTAGCCTACTGTACTAACGTGATAATCATATAATTTTAGTTGTTCTGTTACTATATTGTGTGGTAGTGAAATCCACTGAACGTGTTACAGGTTACATTTATGTGAAATGGGTTTTATTGGTGATTACAGCTGGTAGGCAGCAGCATTTATTAGTGCAAACAAAATGAAGGGCATTTTCCATCCTTTTCCAGTGAGCTGAGCATCACAGTCTCAAAAAAAGTGGAAGCAGAGTAAAAAGGTAGCCTTGGTACAAGCTGGTAGTGTTTTCATTGGAAATCTTAAGTAAAAGTATAGCATAACTCCTTAACATTTTAGTTTAACAATAACCAAAGTAATTTATGCCATGGTCTGTCTGAATATTCGATTCTGATTGGCTGAAAAGGTGTCCAATAAAATCGTTTAATGCACAGGTAGTTCCAAATCAGTTGAATCACCGTTCTATATTAATGTGCTGTTTTCATTGAAGCGGTATATGGTATTCACACACACACACACACACACACACACACACGTCACTCACACACCAAGAGCGGAGATCGCGCTGCGCATTCAGGAGCACAGAAACTTGTCATCAACGCCGCCCCACGACTTTTAGCAATAAAATAGCTAAGCTACTGGATCACTACATTATATTTCTCAGCAACGATGGGGTTACGTTGCTACTTTTAAGTAATAAATGCACATCTTCGAATCTCTATCTCGATAATTAATTCAAATAAATGATATGGATTCATTCATTCAAATAAATGTAATCTTATGCACTACCTTATCTCTGTGTCTGATTCAGAGCGGACAGAATGCTGGATTTTACAAGCCGTAACTGATGAAAATAACCATCAGTTTTACCCTTCCAGTCAAATATTGCGTTGCAAACATCAATAACAGCTTATCAATGTTTTGTCAGTTGTCAAGAGGTCTGACTGCTCCCTTTTTAGGGACTAAATCGTCATCGGAAGCTGACATGCTGCTCTTACAGGTGTTGTTGTGCGCGCTAGGGAATGAAAATGCAGCATACATCATCGCGCCGCTATATCATTGATATCGCAATATGACACTTTTTTTTTTATCATGTAAAAATTTATACAGGTGTTGATAGATTTCATGTTGGTCTCAGCATTGAAAGAAATGGGACAGAGGGTTTTCTCCTGTGTGTGGAAGCTGTATTCTCTATGTTCCTATGGTTAACATATGGGACCAGTCCCTGTAAGGAATAGGTTTCTGCTAAGAGTCTCTGTTTAAATTGAAGGGTCTTCAGGAGCTCAAGGAGAGCCTGGATGTTGGACCAGGAGAGTACCATATTTAGACTTGTTTTTCTATATGCATCGCATTCCTATACCCTGAGCTATATGATGTATTCTCTCTCTCATTGGTTAAACCTTTTCTACACCCCTTGTATTCTTTGTATATAACTACTAATCCTACATCAAATAAAGTGAGATGTTACACTCTCCCTCAGCACTGAGTATTTGTTCATTCAATTGCCAAAACAGAAAACTGGGATGAGGCACGAAGGGGCAAAAACCTAACAGGTGTTATCGTGGACGGTATGATATGGCACACCCCTATCGGCAAGTACCCAAATTTGCAGACCTTTTACCTTCACAGACATCTTTAGTACAGACTACTTAAAAGGCAATATTAAAAAAGGCATAATGCTTAAAGAGTCTTGTCTAATTTAGAGTACTAAAATCAGAGTAGAAAATGGCCTTCGTTGACAGTTTTGATGTAGGCCTAATCCTAGTAACATTATAAGAACAACACCGAGGGAAAAAAAATGAAGGCATTAAGTGAAGCTACAAAAATGAAGCTAAAATCAGACATTCACAAAAGGAGAGAAAGCTGCAGGAGGCCAGAGAGGGTACAAAACACCTGCCAACAGTGAGTGAACCGAGTCTGAAATGTACAGACCAAAAGTATTTGTAACCAGCCATCAAAAAGAAATACTCTCTGCTTATATAATCTGTATGAAGTTATATAGGTTAATATAAGTAATTCAAATAATGTTTGCCATGTTGTCCGAGAGGATCGAGGTCTCCGATCCCAAACCCAGAGTAGACCTACTCCTCTGAATCCCCGGCTGGGCAGAGAGTGAGGAGTCGAGGTGGTGGAGGGATGCAGAAAACTGTGGAGGTAACTAGGCGAGTCGGCTGCGTATACTGTATGTCTCCTCTTGAGCTGATTAGATAGTGCTCCTCCCGAACTTTGTTTATAAAACATAATTTGTCACTTGAATTCTGCAATCTCTCTTGAAAGGCTGATATCTGAACACATACTTAATATTTAATATAACAATATTTAATTACACTTAGCCTACTTTTTAAAATCTTTATTCGAATATGGCAACCTTTTTATTTTAAAATCTTTATTCGAATATGGCAACATGATATGTTCTACAATATTTATATCACTGCTTGAGACTCCTCCCCCGTTAGCCAATCACTGTGGGCATAGTTAGTAAGCGTGATGACATCATCCATAGCAACGAGGTCAACCCCGCCCTTACTCTTAGCTTAAGACTTCTTTATGTTCCTTAGGAAAAGTTGGTCCCAGCCAAGCAGCAACCTCCCCCAGTTACTCTTGAAGCCAATACGGAAGTGACTTAAGCTGCAATTCATCGACTGGCCACTAGGGACAGGCTCCAGAAGGGAGCAGAACCTCATTGAGCTCCATGTTAAAATGCCCAACTTTACAGCAGAATAAAACATGTTTACAGCCTGGTATAAATTATGGTTTTGATCTATACGGCTAATTTTGCCCTTCATGACAACTGTGAGGGGGGTGAATGTTTTATAACTCATTCGTTTACATTATATAAACGCGCTGGTATCCGTAACAGACTGAGGAAAAGGGCATTCAGACCTCCTCTCAGACCTCAGACCTCCTCTCCCGAGCATTCTTCTAGCAAATGTTCAATCCTTGGATAATAAGATGGACGATCTTAGAGCCAGGATAAGTTTTCAACGGGACATGAGAGACTGTAACATCTATTGTTTGTCTGAAACATGGCTCACGCCCGCGGTCCCGGACACAGCTGTGACGCCGTCGGAGAACTTCTCTGTTTTTCGGATGGACAGAACAGCCGAGGCCGGTAAATCCAAAGGCGGTGGAGTGTGTTTCATGATCAACAAGAAATGGTGCGATCCCAGGAACATCACCATTCTCTCGCGGTCCTGCTCACCTCATCTGGAACATTTAACAATCATCTGCCGCCCATTCTATCTGCCTAGGGAGTTTTCTGCGGTTGTCGCGACCGCCGTTTACATCCCACCGCAGGCAGACACAGCGCTGGCTTTATCTGGCCTTCATGATGTTGCCAGCGGCGTCATAAACCCGACATCCCGACGCGGCATTCATTGTCGCGGGCGATTTTAACAAAGCAAACCTAAAGAAAGTCCTGCCAAACTTTCACCAGCACGTCTCCTGCCCCACACGAGAGCAAACACACTGGATCACTGCTACTCTCCGTTTAAGAACGCCTATAAAGCGCGGTCACTTCCAGCGTTTGGCAAATCGGATCATGCCGCCATTTTCCTCACTCCCGAATACAAACAAAAACTCCTCCAGGAACCCCGGTGAGGCGGGAAGTTAAGCGTTGGTCACCCCACTCAGAGACCGCGCTACAGGCAGCTCTGGGCGATGTGGATTGGGACATGTTCGGCGAGTTCAGCTGGCGTAAGCGAGTTCACAGACGTGGCGCTTTGCTTCATCAACACGCTTACAGAGCAAGCCACGCAAAACAATAACAATAACGTCCTTCTCAAATCAGAAACCGTGGGTGGACAATTCAATCCGCGCAAGGCAGTGAGCATACGCACTGCTGCTTACAACGCCGGTCTCCATTCAGGGAATATGAATGAATACAGATCGTCCTGCTATGCTCTCAGACGAGCAGTTAAAGCCGCAAAACTCCGTTATAAAGACCGAGTGGAGTCTCATTTCCAACTCAACGACTCGCGGCGCATGTGGCAAGGTCTGAGGTCCATCTGCTCCTTTGGATCTAAATCCTCTGCAGAGGCAAGCGTTGATCCGTTGCTCGTGAACGAGTTAAACTCTTTCTATGCTCGCTTTGACTGTAACCGCGACAACGCGACTCCGCCAAGTGGCGTGTTAGAGGAAATTACTCAGAGCAGCAACAATCACGTGATCTCTGTCTCGGAGGATGAAGTTCGGAGAGCACTCAAGCGTGCGGACGTCAGGAAAGCTGCTGGGCGGATGGTATTTCAGGTCGTGTTCTGCGGTCCTGTGCTGATCAGCTCACCGGGTTGTTTACATCTATCTTTAATGAGTCCTCGCTACATCTGTGGTCCCCACCTCCTTCAAAAATCCACCATCATCCCTGTCCCTAAGAACAGTAAACCCTCTTGCCTAAATGACTATCGTCCAGTGGCTCTCACGTCTATAGTCATGAAGGTCTTTGAGAGACTCATTAAAAACACCATTTGCGCCTTCATTCCTGACACTTTGGACCCTCTTCAGTTTGCCTATCGTCCCAATAGATCGACTGAAGATGCCATCTCTCATGTCCTCCACTCCTCCCTCACTCACATCGACAGCAAAAGTGGGAACTACACGTAGACTGCTATTTATTGACTATAGCTCAGCCTTTAACACCATAGTTCCCACCAAGCTAACCTCCAAACTCCTGGATCTCGGCCTGAATCCTTCTCTCTGCCACTGGATTGAGGACTTCCTCACTGGCAGGCCTCAGGTGGTGAGAATAGGCCAGTCCACCTCCACCTCCATCACCCTGAGTGTGGGAGCTCCACAGGGCTGTGTCCTGAGCCCCTGCTCTACTCTCTCTACACGCATGACTGTTTGTCCACACACAGCTCCACCTCCATCATCAAATTTGCTGATGATACTGTTGTCCTGGGCCTCATTTCCAACAACAATGAGACGGCATACTTGGACGAGGTGGAGCATCTAACATCATGGTGCCAGGACAACTGTCTCTCTCTGAATGTTGGCAAGACCAAAGAAATGATTGTGGACTTCAGGAAGAGACAGCAACGGACATACTCCCCCTCATGATCAGCGGGTCACCAGTAGAGAGAGTGAGCAGCTTCAAGTACCTGGGAGTAAACATCTCCGAGGACCTGACCTGGACTGCTCACATTCAGACACAGGTGAAAAAGCCAGGCAAAGACTGTACCACCTGCGCCAGCTGAGGAAATTCAGGGTTTCACCAGCTATCCTGAAAACTTTCTATTTAGGGGCGATAGAAAGTGTTTTAACTCAGTGCATCACAGCGTGGTATGGGAACAGCACCAGTCATGACCGCAAAGCCCTGCAAAGAGTAGTGCGCTTATCCGAGCGTATCTCAGGGTCAGCTCTCCCGTCTCTGCAGGACGTCTACACCAAACGCTGCAAAGGTAGAGCTACCAAGATCATCAAGGACTCTAATCACCCTGCAAACCCTCATTTCACGCTGCTACCATCTGGTAGCGCTTCCGAGCCTGATGGCCAAAACTGAGAGACTCAGGAGGAGCTTCTTCCCCAGGCCATCAGACTCCTGAACTCAGTCACTTAACATCACGTGACTTCACGTCAGGATAAACATCGATACACTGACATTGCACTGCACTTTCTGTTCTCGTTGTTACTGTGTAACAACCTGTTATAAACCTGTTTGCACATTATACTCTTTATACATTTGTTAACCACATATTTATAAGTCTACAGTTTACTCACTGCAAAGTCTACTTCAATTATTTTATTCCACTTTATCCTTATTTGTTACCTTTTTTTCTCTTGACTTGATTATTTATAATTCTACAGATATAGACATATATATATATATATATATATATATATATAGATAGTACTTTTTTTATATCCTATTTCTATTATAATTTCTTCCTTGTGTTTTTAACTGTGAATTTGCACTGTCCATGGAGCGGACCTGTTTACATTTCACTGCCGGTTGTATATTCTGTATATAACTGTGTATGTGACACATAAAACTCTTGAATCTTGAATATCAAGCCTTAAAGTTCTGCATAATTAAGGGCGTGGCCACTTTGAGTGACAGGTGGATAGCCGTTTGTCTGCTGTCTGTTAGTCATCACGTCACCTCAGCTCCACCCACTTCCTGCCTCTTTGCCCATTTTCTGTTATCCGGGAGTGACGCGCAGCCAAGATGGCAACGGCCAGCTCGTCTCTACTTTACGCTTCAGAATCCTATGGGTGACGTCACGGACACTACGTCCATATTATTTTACAGTCTGTGGTCCCAGCAGCTTTGGGAATAGGTTTTAAGAGAAAACTCTTAGAACTTTTACTGCTATTTAGGATAAAATGTTTTGTGAATACGGCCCCTGGACATTTGAATATCAAATGACTGAGTTCAGCTTTGAGAATGAAACCAACCTGTTTGTTCCTCAGTGTCTTCTTGTTTCACTCTGAATATTTCTTCAATCTTCATGTCTTCACTCTCCTCTTTAATGAAAGCCATCTTTGTTTGTTCCTCAGTTTGTTCATGTTTCAAACTGAATGTTTCTTCAATCTTTATGTCTTCACTCTCCTCTTTTTAATAAACGGCATCTTTATAATAGAGTCACATGGATCTCAGTCTCTTCACCGGGAGTTTATCTGTGTGTTTGTCCTGTTTAAGAGGAGAATAATTAACAGAAAGACAAATAAATCCAAAGAGTTAATGGACTTATATGACCTGATTAGACAAAAACACTCAAAACTATCGCTTCAAATTAATTCAAATGAACACAAACGTCTTGTTTTTAATGATAATGTGTAAAAGTGTTCAATACACTTTGTACACTCGGTCTCAATCAGCTCCCTAGTTCAGTAGTCAGGGCACTGATCAGGGAGTCCGCCGTTTTAAGGGCTGTCTCAATCGCAGAATCCTCCAAGTGCACTGAAATGTTCGCTCCCTAAAAAGTCCCACAATGCACCGCAAAACCCAGGGTGCATCAATGCTCACTATGCTCCCTTAACGGAAGTTCTGAAGAGCGAAACTCAAATCACGTGAGCCAACTCACTACACATAATGACCGATAATGACACACAATATGTGTTTTTAAAAACAGAAACCATTATTTTATTATATTTCAGGATAAACGTACGTCTTTAGACAGGTAATGAACACCATCTAGCTGACATTTATGATTTATTTACGGCTGAAATGTTGCACGTTTATGTAAAAATCAAAGTATTGATCATAATGTACTTTAAATAACATTACAAGTAATGTCAGAAAGATATAAGCTCTGCTGTTGTTCATAAGTACCAGTAAAGATGTTGTACAATGAGCACGTTGTCACGTCGCCGGAAATAGAGTCATCAGTGTCCCAATGTGTAGTGAGCCAGCGTCTTTTGAAATGTCCTACTTCCCACTTCAGAAGTCGTGATTACGAGCTAGTTGCATTCAAGTGCTGTGTTGTCGGAATGAACAGGAATCATGGAGGACACCAGGTTTATTCTTGCCTATTTATTTGGAAAATCTTATTAAAACCAACATCATATGTAGTGTCCCATGCACTGGCAACCACATAAACATTCCAGATAGTCCGCTTTCTGCTGATTCTGTCATTTCAGTCAAATACAGGCTATTTTCGCTGTGTATAAAACATATAGTACGCCTCAAATGATTACTTGTGTATGTAAATATGCACTACATTAAATGTCAAGAAAAAAACGACCTAGCTGTTTTGGGGGAAAAACTAATAAAATCACACCTGCCACAGCAGTTCTCAAATTTGGGTATCAAAATTATTTCCGAACTTCCCAGTGGTAAACACGACATCAGAGGGTGTTCATGTGCAATTTTTATTTAGGAATCTTACATTTACGATAATTTCGAAAGCACGTGAAGTCAGCATGATTATTACACAATGTACTGATTCACAAGCTCGGGAGCTAGGGAAACGAATGAGACGCACCCTCTTTCTCGTTGCATTTACACTGTTTTGACCATCACGTGCACTGAATCGAGCACTTTGAATCACTGAATCATTTTGCGAAGCTTTTGGGTTCAATTGGGCTCCGTTTCTCTCATTACTACTCGCCAGTGACCGAATTCATGGCTGCGTCCAAAAACCTAGGCAGATGACTTGTTGCCTTATCAGACAATGACTCCGCAGGCAGTGTTTGAGCAAGAAGGCACCTCACGAAACTGATTTCGGACAGACATATAAGGCAGTGTATTAGCTTAATGATCTACAGCAAAATAGAGAGAGCTTTGGTGGTAAGTGAGCGAATATCTAATTACTAAAGTAGTAATTTCTCGCTAGAAATGACATCAGAAATGGAAAATGTTGGTCAAAAACGTACATTTACACACAAACTGACCAGCAAACGCAACTTTTGGACGCCATTTTTTTCCCCTAGCTTAACTGTCACAGAATGGAACGCACAGGATTGTGGGATATCGAAGGCAGCGAAGGATACATTTATGTTGCCTTCAAAAATCCATCAGATGAAGGTCTCTCAGGAGGCAGGAAGTGAAGCTAACATTAGATTCGGACGTGCCTTGATGCCTTCCTACCTTGAAATGTGTCCTCTGAAGGCAGCATTTTCCAGGTTTCAGAAGCAGCCCATGTTTATAACAAATTGATTCATGGTAAAGGGAGTGAAATGAGACGCAGCTTTTCTGTTACTAGTTTGTAGATGCGATTTATTCATGCAAAATAACGTGCATTAATGCATCAATGTTGCATTCAATAATAACGCACTCCGTTTACAGTTCCTGATAAAGCAATTAAATTACCAGAACGGTTTGCTTTAAATGATTAAAAACACTAACCTTTCTTCAGCCGAATCACAACAGACGCAGGAGGGAGCAGCGCACACTTATGACATCATATCCCCACTCCAAAATAAAAGCCCTGTTCTAAAATTACAAAAGTGCATAGAAATACGTATGTGCATTTACATACAAATAATAAAACATATATCAGCAGCATCCAGAGTTGAATTCTTGGTGAAATAGATATTTATATCCATATTGTTCAATGATGTGTTGAAAATAACTACCAATGAAAGTAGTTGTGAGATTCTGACTAAAAGGCAAAACACTAAGGATTTTGTGCAGACAACATTTATTTATTTATTTTATTTATTTACCTACTTATCAGGTGTCGGGAACTTTTTTCTATATCAAATAATTTTTATTTGATATGTATCAAAAACTATTACTGAACTTGGATTCTTCTCAGATCTGTGCAGGCTTACAGTGTTTTAGTCTGTAGCTGTTGCTGTGTTTAAAATCTGTGACCCTGGACCACAAAACCAGTCATAAAGATAAATTTAGGATATAACAATATTTGGCCGAGATACAGCTATTTGAAAATCTGGAATCCGAGGGTGCAAAAAAAATCAGAATATTGAGAAAATCGCCTTTAAAGTTGTCCAAATTAAGTCCTTAGAAAGATCATGTTCCATGAAGCTATTTTGTAAATCTTTATTTAATATCCTAATGATTTTTGGCATAAAGCAAAAATGGATAATTTTGACCCATACAATTTATTATTGGCTATTGCAACAAACATACCTGTGCGACTTTGGTTTTGTGGTCCAGTGTCTACTGTTGGGGGTTAACAGTTTATGACCCAAGACCAGTAGTGAAGAATGAAGACCAAGAGTCAGGAGTACAATTGCTTAAAGAAAAATTTACTGAAGAATAGTTTGCAGTTTCATCAGCAGAAGCCAGCTTCAAGTCTCACGAGGAGTCTGTAGGCCGCGCTCCCTCTCTACCAGTCTCGTCATCCTGTACAATCGTCCCAACGGTTCTACTGCTTTCAAGGTCTATCCATGTCATTACTGCGAGGTGGATGATTCTGATTGGCTCAGAGAAAATGAACAGTCGTAGTAAATTTCCACACATTGTCAGTTAATCAGGTTCACGTGTCCATAGCGCACTTGTTGACGCTTACACCCCGGAATTAGGCATGTAGTGACCTTCTAGATCTGGACCAGGGGCCAGCTTGTCCAAAACAACAAGTCCACCCCATCTTAGGATGCCCATTGTACAGCTTCTCAACACTGATCTGTTACACAGAATACTGCGCACATACACGGATACACAGTCTCTCCAAGGTTGGAGCTGATTGAGCTCTGGTCCGAACCAGAAAGTTTCCCAAAACATGCCGATAACATGTGTTTTCTCTCAGTGAGAGGTACAGACAATATTCATCTGGATTCTTTAGTGTTTCAGTAAAAGGAAATATAAAATGAATAAGATATAATGGAAATGAAAGACCAATCCATATTTTATCTCTGGAAGCCGGGCTAAGTGAGCAAGCACTGTTACTGCACTCCTGGCATGTTAGGGGTGTGTGATACCTCCAAAATCCAAACACACAACAAGAAGTTCTGCTATCAAATGTTTAGGAGCTGCAGTGAAGACTGGAGTCTGCTAAGGCATCTCATGTGTTGTGTACTGCCTTTGTTTAAAATATTTCATTCAAAGTAGACGTTGTCTTCAGCAAAGACCACAAGAACCAGTCAGGCCTGCTTCGGACCCTATGGCCCGCTTCGGCTCCATATCGACGTGATGAATCAATCTTCAAGCTGGAAGAGATGAATATTTCAAGTTTCAAGTTTCAAGAGTTTCAAGAGTTTTATTTGTCACATACACAGTTATATACAGAATATACAACTGGCAGTGAAATGTAAACAGGTTCCGCTCCATGGACAGTGCAAATTCACAGTTAAAAACACAAGGAAGAAATTATAATAGAAATAGAATAAAAAAGTACTATATATATATATATATATATATATATATATATATATATATATATATATATATCTGTAGAATTATAAATAAATCAAGTCAAGTAGTAAAAAAATAAAAATAAAGAAGTGGAATAAAATAATTGAAGTAGACTGTGCAGTGAGTAAACTGTAGACTTATAAATATGTGGTTATCAAATGTATAAAGAGTATAATGTGCAAACAGGTTTATAACAGGTTGTTACACAGTAACAACGAAACCAGAAAGTGCAGTGCAATGTCAGTGTATCGATGTTTATCCTGAAGTGAAGTCACGTGATGTTAAGTGACTGAGTTCAGGAGTCTGATGGCCTGGAGGAAGAAGCTCCTCCTGAGTCTCTCAGTTTTGGCCATCAGGCTTTGGAAGCGCTTACCAGATGGCAGCAGCGTGAAATGAGGGTTTGCAGGGTGATTAGAGTCCTTGATGATCTTAGTAGCTCTACCTTTGCAGCGTTTGGTGTAGACGTCCTGCAGAGACGGGAGAGCTGACCCTGAGATACGCTCGGATAAGCGCACGACTCTTTGCAGGGCTTTGCGGTCATGACTGGTACTGTTCCCATACCACGAGTTAATACACTTTCTATCGTCCCTAAATAGAACGTTTTCAGGATAGCTGGTGAAACCCTGAATTACCTCAGCTGGCGCAGGTGGTACAGTCTTTGCCTGGCTTTTTTCACCTGTGTCTGAATGTGAGCAGTCCAGGTCAGGTCCTCGGAGATGTTTACACCCAGGTACTTGAAGCTGCTCACTCTCTCTACTGGTGACCCGCTGATCATGAGGGGGGAGTATGTCCATTGCTGTCTCTTCCTGAAGTCCACAATCATTTCTTTGGTCTTGCCAACATTCAGAATATTTGAATGCTACCGATCTGAACTCTGAACGATCATGTCACCATGTTTATTCATTGGTCAGAGGAGATCCTTTTCTCTCCATTCTGTCACCTGATGGAGTTTGGGTTCTTGCAATAATATTTAACAATATTATTGATCTGACTGCACTGACGCTGATGTATGAGAACTGAACTGAGCTGGACGATAACTGCTTAATAGCTCTTATAGACCTATAGTTTGATTATTTTCTGATAGTCCTTGTAAGAATTATGCTTTAAAAATCATTATAAGAATAGGCTATATTATTCATAATCAAGATTTTTTTTCCCCTCAGGATAGCAGCACCAAAACTACATTTTTGTCGTCAGGAAAGCTGCTGGGCCGGATGGTATTTCAGGTCGTGTTCTGCGGTCCTGTGCTGATCAGCTCACCGGGTTGTTTACATCTATCTTTAATGAGTCCCTCGCTACATCTGTGGTCCCCACCTCCTTCAAAAAATCCACCATCATCCCTGTCCCTAAGAACAGTAAACCCTCTTGCCTAAATGACTATCGTCCAGTGGCTCTCACGTCTATAGTCATGAAGGTCTTTGAGAGACTCATTAAAAACACCATTTGCGCCTTCATTCCTGACACTTTGGACCCTCTTCAGTTTGCCTATCGTCCCAATAGATCGACTGAAGATGCCATCTCTCATGTCCTCCACTCCTCCCTCACTCACATCGACAGCAAAAGTGGGAACTACGTAAGACTGCTATTTATTGACTATAGCTCAGCCTTTAACACCATAGTTCCCACCAAGCTAACCTCCAAACTCCTGGATCTCGGCCTGAATCCTTCTCTCTGCCACTGGATTGAGGACTTCCTCACTGGCAGGCCTCAGGTGGTGAGAATAGGCCAGTCCACCTCCACCTCCATCACCCTGAGTGTGGGAGCTCCACAGGGCTGTGTCCTGAGCCCCCTGCTCTACTCTCTCTCTACACGCATGACTGTTTGTCCACACACAGCTCCACCTCTATCATCAAATTTGCTGATGATACTGTTGTCCTGGGCCTCATTTCCAACAACAATGAGACGGCATACTTGGACGAGGTGGAGCATCTAACATCATGGTGCCAGGACAACTGTCTCTCTCTGAATGTTGGCAAGACCAAAGAAATGATTGTGGACTTCAGGAAGAGACAGCAACGGACATACTCCCCCCCTCATGATCAGCGGGTCACCAGTAGAGAGAGTGAGCAGCTTCAAGTACCTGGGAGTAAACATCTCCGAGGACCTGACCTGGACTGCTCACATTCAGACACAGGTGAAAAAGCCAGGCAAAGACTGTACCACCTGCGCCAGCTGAGGAAATTCAGGGTTTCACCAGCTATCCTGAAAACTTTCTATTTAGGGGCGATAGAAAGTGTTTTAACTCAGTGCATCACAGCGTGGTATGGGAACAGCACCAGTCATGACCGCAAAGCCCTGCAAAGAGTAGTGCGCTTATCCGAGCGTATCTCAGGGTCAGCTCTCCCGTCTCTGCAGGACGTCTACACCAAACGCTGCAAAGGTAGAGCTACCAAGATCATCAAGGACTCTAATCACCCTGCAAACCCTCATTTCACGCTGCTACCATCTGGTAGCGCTTCCGGCCTGATGGCCAAAACTGAGAGACTCAGGAGGAGCTTCTTCCCCAGGCCATCAGACTCCTGAACTTAACATCACGTGACTTCACGTCAGGATAAACATCGATACACTGACATTGCACTGCACTTTCTGTTCTCGTTGTTACTGTGTAACAACCTGTCATAAACCTGTTTGCACATTATACTCTTTATACATTTGTTAACCACATATTTATAAGTCTACAGTTTACTCACTGCAAAGTCTACTTCAATTATTTTATTCCACTTTATCCTTATTTGTTACCTTTTTTTCTCTTGACTTGATTATTTATAATTCTACAGATATAGACATATATATATATATATATATATATATATATATATAGTACTTTTTTATATATATATTTCTATTATAATTTCTTCCTTGTGTTTTAAATTTCTTCCTTTGGAGCAGTTTCACAGATTGCACTGTCCATGGAGCGGACCTGTTTACATTTCACTGCCGGTTGTATATTCTGTATATAACTGTGTATGTGACAAATAAAACTCTTGAATCTTGAATCATTTGCACTTCTTCAGTACGCTACAAATGTGTAAGGGAAATTACAGTTTTTGCTATGGCACTAGAAATTGCATCAAACGAAATGACTGGCTTGTTTAAAATAATAATAATACATTCCCGACCTCATAAATAGAATCTCATATGTGCTTTTTAGATGTACATTTCAATGCACATTTTAGCGTGTCAACGGGACTTTTATTTTGGTGCGACGAGGTGACGTCAGAAGGCTGCGTCGTACTCCTGCATCGGTTGTGATTCGGCTGAGGAAAGGTTAGTGTTTTAAACCATTTACGTAGTTTAAATCAATGCAAACCGTTCCCTGTTTTATTTGATATTTTATTTAATGTTGATGCACGTTATTTCTTGTGAGTAAAGCGCATCCACACCCGAGTAGCAGGAAATGTTGCAAAAATTTCGCTCCAAATATCATATGAATCTTGAATCATATGCCTTGTGTCCTTGTTAGTTCAGACTAGGCCAGTTCGACTCTGGTGAGCGAACTCCAGAGGAAGTCCAGTAATTCTGCGGCTACTCCGGTTATCTCTGTAAGTATATTTGAGGCTGCCTCTCTTCGTTTTCATTAAAAAAATTCTTAAACATATTAGCCACACAAATGTATTGCAGGAAAACGTAACTTACATTGATTATCTTAACTGCATTTAAAACAAAATATAAAACAAAACCCTCTTTTCGTTTACATAAAAAAAGTGTGCATATATGATTATCTTCCTGTAATAATAATAAAAATAAAAATGACATAAAACACAACCCAGTCTCTTTGTATTAAATGTCAGTTTTAATGATCAAAGAATTTTCGCCTGAAAAAGTCTTAAAATTATAATTTGTGACACAATAACACAATAGTACAATGGTATTTTTAAATTACGCTATTGATTCTTGCTTGTTGGTGCGAGATGCATTCTGGGATACCTGGCTGTCTGAAGTCCACACAAGTCACCTCTTGATGCATCCTCGATAAAAGGGGCGGATCAAGGACACATCCGGGGATTTGAACTGAACTTGGCTAGATGTAAACTTTGATTTGGAACAGAAATTGGGAAGCGACTGATGCCGATTCACAAGAACACATACTGAGAAACGGCCAGTGTAGATGCAACGAGAAAGACAAACATGTGTATTGACAACTTTTACATTTTTAAATGTAATGTACAAATGAAATACTAAATATTAACTTTTATATTTATAGATGTATTTTCTTTCTTTTCATTCTGATTTTAAGCAGGATAACGTGTCCAGCCACAAAGGTGGAAGCGACTGAGATCCACGTGACGCTATTATAAAGATGGTGTTTATCAAAGAGGAGAGTGAAGAGATGAAGATTGAGGAAACATTCAGGGTGAAACAGGAAGACGTGAAGATTGAAGAAGAAATCAGAGTGAAACATGAAGAAACTGAGGAACAAAGAAAGGAAGAGGAGAGTAGAGACGTGACAATTGAAGAAACGTTCAGAGTGAAACATGAAGAAACTGAGGAACAAACAAAAATGGAGTTCATTTAAAGAGGAGAGTGAAGACGTGACGACTGAAGAAACGTTCAGAGTGACACATGAAGAAACTGAGGAACAAACAGGTTGGTTTCATTCTCAAAGCTGAACATTCTCTTCATTCTTGAAGAATCACATGACCAGACAAATGCTAATGCTGTCTTCAAGTGCAGCGCGAGATCCTGGGTCCATTTGTGCGTCACATATTAAAAAAATAATAGGGAAGTAAAAACAAAACAATTATTTTGTGTAACGTTAATCCTCTACTAATGCAACAGTATCTAACAAAAATATTTATTTTGCCTAAAGCATCTCCATAGAGAAAGCAGAACTGTTTGGACATGTTTTGATGTTTTCATTATTGTTATTATCATCATCATCATTATTATTATTATTATTAAAGGGATAGTTCACCCAAAATTAAAAATCTATACAAAGTAAACGTTGTGCATAAAAATCAGTGGACAGAAAAGTATGCATTTATTCTCCCCAGCAGAATCACCAAGCCTGAATTTACAGCAAAAATAACTATTATAAAAACGATATTGACTGCTCCAAAACAAACAAAACACTTGTCCGGACCTTTGCTTGGAAGGAAATGGAACTTTAATTGAGTACCCCTGCCTGATTTTGACCACTTCATTAAGTTTTTTTGTAGAAGCCTTTATTTAAAGTGAATTTAGTTTTTTTATAAATTGTATCTTAATTTTAATCAATGTTTCATCAGCCAATTGCCTGGATTTGATAAATAAGAAGCAAATAGATATAGCAGACAATAATCGTGATATGGAGGCGCGGGAGCGATCACTTACATTACACATGAACTGGAACGCGTCTCATTAAATAAACCGAAACTCATCAGGCTACAGACATGAGAAATATGTGTATAGAAAGCTTGAAAAAACTATTCAAAACGAAAAGAAATAGTCAAGCAATACGCACTGTCCACGCGAGCAGCTCATGATTGGCGTATCAGAGCATTTCTGTTCAAAATGCTGAACTCCATCTCTACATGTGCTGTGAGTTTAACCTGCATTTTTAGACTAATCCTGACTCCCAAGTACTTTGCACTTTGACAGCCAGTTTGAGATATAAGCTATATTTGAGTATTGTGTGTATCGGATAGTTTAAAAGATCAAATGATTCTGACAGTTTTTGCCATTGAAATGACTTGGGGAAAAAAGTGTCCCAATCAACCTGAATTCAGCCCATACTCTTTGAAATCGTAATTGCACTGCATTATGTTGCTTGAAACCCCAAATATTATAACATTCTTCATTAACAATTATTCAGTTATTTGTAACAATGTCATTGTAAAAGAAAAAAGTAGTTTCAATGTAACTAGCTACTTTTTGATGGTAACTTGTAGTGTAGCTAACCGCTTTTTCAAAAGGGTAGCTTGAATGTAACTTAACTACTTTAACTTACAAGTAGATTGTATTTTGTGAAGAGAGAAAGAAATTAGCCCACATCAGACTCGCAGTTGTGGCAAGTATAATTGGCTCCCCCATCAGTGCAGGCCTGGTGAGCCCATGCCTTGCATTGCCAGCACTGTACCCAAACCTCTCTTGGTCTCGAGTAACTCTCCAAACAAACAATGCAGAAGTCCTATTCTCTGTCAGAGTCAGTGTCATTGTCTAGGTTTTTTGTCTTTTTGTTCTTTTCCCCCTGTTGTTTTGATTTTATTTTCATTTAATTTTCTCCTAGCTTTCTGGGGCTTCTTTTCCAATTCCAATGCTTCTTTCTCTGGGGTATCTGTAAGAATTGCAGTCTGCTTTCTCTTCCCTTTTAAAATTTTTCTTGGTCCTGCTTTAGGGGGAGGTCGAAGAGTCGGAAGGTGTCACTTGTGCAGTTACAGCAGGTGTGGGTGGCACAGGTGACGCTGGTGGATCTGCAGGAGGTGGAGACAGGGCAGATGGAACTGGTAGAGCTGAAGTAGATGGAGGAGGACGGTCTGTCACCAAAGATGGTTTAAAGTCAATATCTTGGAAGACCTCACGAATAAATGGCCAAATGCCAGTGCACCTAAAACCTGACTGCACATTTGCTGGTGTTGCTGCCAAAGGGAGGGCCAACCTAACAATGCCAGTAATATCATAAATTGACTTTGTCAGGCCTAGGTGGCTCTTCATCCATGAGTCACAGAAGTTGTTCACAGCTTGTTTTAGAGGACCGTAAACAGTGCAATCCAGTGGCTGTAGTTTGTGAGAGCAGTGAGGTGGAAAGGAAAGCAAGACTATTCTATTGTCTCTGCAGAAATGTATTCCTCTCAGAGACAGATGGGATGAGTGGTTGTCCGGTGTGTAGCGTATCCGAGCGAGTTTCCTCCGATCGCCCTTTAAAGGCTTTTTATTGCGCTAGTCAATTCATCGTGTATGCCCGATGCTGTAGAAACTAAGCGTATCCGCTCCGTTTTGAGTCCACGTGGAGTAATTAACCACGTGCACCCAAGGCAGATCAGACAAAGTCGCACCGAGACCCTATTGTTTGATTTAGCCAGGAGCCAGGTATAAGCTCTGATCCAGCTTAACCTCTAAAGACGGCAGTGAAGAAATCCTGTTCGTTTATAGTTGTGCTTTAATGGTAGTGAAAGGTTCATGCCAGGCACTCCCTCGATCCTCCGATCGAAAGAGAAACTAAAGTTATATATATAGAGAGAGATTTATTGTATGCGTGATTAATGTGTAATCACTGAACCGGTGAACACGCCCAAAATTGAAATCACGAGGCGCTGAGAGTTGGTACTGCCTCCCTGACAAGGCGAACGCAGTCCCTCCTCCCTACGTCATCTCTGTAGCGAACTCGATAACGCCATCTCGTGGACATTATTCGTAGTTCTGCTTCCCTTCTGCTGCTTTTCTTTGAAGGTTAATTCGACTTTCCCCTTTTGCTGTTTAGTTCTGCTCAGAACTGTAATTCTCCTCACTGTTACTGTTATTTGACACTCTCTGTCTCTACGACTCTTCACACTTATTTGAATTTGTGTTAAACAAATTTAACTTAAATTCAAATAAAGTTGTATCTGTGTCACCACAGGCACTCAATGATTAACACGCCCCCTGGAGGTCATGCTCAGATCTTTCCTCCCATGATTTTCCTCTGAAGTGTTATTTCTGCTTTAAGTGCCTATTTACTGTAACAGCAAATTCCCAAAATTATTCTAGCACCCTAGCACCTGGTTATTTGAAATTTGGTTTAAACTGAGTTTAAATTCAACATTTTTAAATGAACATTGAGTGCCTTTGGGACCTTACACTCTAAGCACACAGTCTTGTTACTCGACAGCGCCACTGCTCTGTCAGGCCCGTAATAACACCTAGTGGCGAAAACAAGCTTAGAGTTTCTCCTCCCTCTCCTTACCACTTCCTGTTACTTTGTTTTGATTTTTAATTTTATTTTAATCCACCTTATTTTTATTTATTATTTTTATAAATTTTCAATCCTTGTTTTTTTAATAAATTTTTTTTTATAATTTAATTTTCATTTTTCACTTATTCTTGTTTTACCTTTCCCTTTAATATTTTTGTTTGTTTTATCCTACCCTATGTATCTCACCGTCGTGTTGTGTTTCTTTTAGTTCACATACCGACAGAACCTGTGAGAGCCAGCAAGGAAAGCTAAATATTAGATTAGAACCCAGCCGCCAGAGTCATCACACGACCCAATAGGCTGCCGCCATCAAAATCTTTATTTAGGCTTGGCCCTCACCAATATTCACGGCCAAAGATATTAAGTATCTGGACCGTAGCTCACTATCAGCCTATACGGTTAGCCCAATTTGGTATTTTAAAACCCCCCAAAAAAAAAAAACTTAGCTCTCAATTCGGCAAGGACTTGCATTGTGTTTCTTTTGTGCTGCGCTCTCTCGTCAACAGTACGCCAAGATGTCCTGTTCATCCAACCCTGCTGCCCACTGGGACAACCTCGAGACCTGGCTGTCTGCTCTGACCCACGAGTTCCTGCCCAGAGGCACCAGTGACCTACAGCAGCTGAGCAGAGAACAACTGGACAACGACCTGAACATGCTGATGGCCCATGATCCCACGCAGAGTTACAATCACAAAGAGTGGGCCAAGATCATCGGGAGGCTCGCCCACAATCTGATCGTCCAGACACGGCTCAGCGAGAATAACAACGTCCAGCTGGAGCAGGAGACAACAGCGCTCAAACTTCAAGCTGAGGAGGCCCAGAGGAACCAGGCCGATGCCCAGACTCGTCTAGACCAGCTACTCGTCGAGACTCAGGAACGGCGCCGCGGAGCGGATGAGACTGACACAGAGCTACAGGACGAAGTCGAGAGACTCCAAGATGCACTGACAGAACTTCGTGCCGACACTGAGCAACGAGAGCAAGTTGAGAAAGAACACAGAGAGGATTTAAATGAGAAACTCCAACGAGGCGAAGCTCTCCTGGTCAGAGCTGGAAATGAACTAAAAGAGAAGGATGCTAAGGCCAGAGCTTGCGAAAAACACCTGCAAGCGGCCAGAAACGAAATTCTTACTCTAACAAATGAACTTGACAATGCTAACAGAGAACTCAAACATGCCTACACGCTGCACAGCAAGCAGCAAGGGGAAACCCACGACACGGAGTTTCCTCGGGTCAGTAGGTCAAGACCTCCGAGTCAAGAGTTCCTTGTTCCGGAGGGTTGCGATAGTCCACAGTTTAAAATGTCACCAGCCAGCTTCCCAGAACCCTGTTCAGGAGCGAAGGGGTGGGGACCTTCACAAGAGATTCCGGCCGCCAGGCACGGCAACGCTCACAAAGAACTCGACAAGCTGGCCAGAAACATTCCCACATTCAACCCAAGCCCCGCAGAAGGACACGACGTGCACGCGTATCTGCAGGACATAGACTTTCTTTCACAAACGGTGCACAATGTGACGACATGGGACAGATTGTATTTGCTCAGAATCGCATCAAGACGAGATGTACGCAGCTTCTTGGACCGACAACCACAAACTGTCAAAACAGACTATCAGCAACTGCGACAGGCTTTGATTAAATAGTTTTCTGACCCTGAGTCAGACCAGGGGCTCATCGCTGCTATGGACCTTAAGCAGGGCCGAGCAGAAACCCCGCAAGCATACTACAATCGGCTGCGACAGACCTACTTCGAGCACGTGCTTCTAACCTGGGATGGAGGAGGACTTTAACTTCAAAACTTTGTTTCTCCGAAATCTGCATCACACAGTGAGTCACCAGCTAGGAGTTCTGGCCTGTCCCCGCAACATGTCCATCCGACAGCTGCGGGACCTCGCCCATAAAGCTTACACCAAGCAAAAGACTGCCATTGGAAAGACCATAAACTCAACAATTCACCAAGTGGGTGGAGTGTCGGCCAGCACCCAACGACACTGCCCAAACCACGGCAGACCTCCTGAAGAACCACATCTTCTCTAGGTTCGGCCTGCTACAGAGATTCAACGCCCATCATTCAAGTCGACCATCGTGAGACATCGGAACTAATGTCCAACGATGTTCAAACACGAACTTCGTCGGCCAAAGGGGGGATATGTAGCGTATGGACGGTGCTCATAAATGATCAACGGACCAATACTTTGATTAGTTATAATGACTCAAACAAGACCGACGCCGTGAAGTCTACAGACCGACAGGTTAATGGTGCTAAAAGGACACAAACCAGGCATCGTCATAAACAACAGCCCCCACCTCACACATACCAAAGGACATCCGAACAGATTATATGACTTTTAATTTAGTTATTTTTCATTTTAGGTGTGTTGTGGTCCCTGTATGTATGCATGCTTTTTGTTATAATCATTTTAGATGTGTTTTGATAGGGTATAAACTTATAGCCAGTGAATGCTTAAGGAAGAATACGTCAATCCTCGCCGTTCCTTTAATTCTTAAGTTAAACTCCCCATGCTTGGTCTTGAAATCTTTGTCTCGCAATTTGTAGGCCGGCTAGGTGCGTGTGGTACTATGATGCATCAAACTCTTTCTTTCATGCCAAAACCCCAAAGTCTGCATACCAAAACCCCCAAGTCTGCTTCTCTAAGAGAGCCATAAAACATGTTAATGAGGCGAGACCCAGGACAAAGGGAGATTTCCCGCTTCTGAGTTCCTTCGCTCTGATTGGCTGTTCCGACAAAAGAGGCGTGCCCCGTCGCGGCCCTTTAAAGATGGGCCACAAACGCTTCTCGCTCTCTTTTTCGTTTTGCTTCTCTTTCGTTTTGCCCTCGCTTCTTTTTGCTTCCTGTTGCCACCTCTTTGGCTTTCCTCCTCTTCTTCGCCATCTTCCAACGGATCTCATCACACAAAGGAACCAAAGTTGAATTTCTCGCGGACTCCAAGGACCCACCCGGCAAGATTCAAACACGGACCAGATCGCTGAATTCCCCTAAACGCACGAACTCACGACCAAGGAAACATATGCAAGTATCCCTTAAGCTGTCGTTATAAAGTTTTGAGCTTATACCAATAAGCTGGACTGATTCCTTGCTTGTGCTCAATAGGTTGTGTTGATAGTATCACTGTTGCCTTGTCTCTCTCTCTCTCTCCTCTCTCTCCTTCCTTCTTTCAGTTAATTTGTGTATGTTTGTTTATTGTTGATTTTATTAAAATATATATATTCACACGTGATTGTGCTTGAGTTGCTCATACATAGGTCACTTTTACGTTGAACCGACCCTGTTACAAATTAAAAGAAAGATATTTCTCCTGGCCAGAGAAATGTGTTTAAGAGTTATTAAAAGGGAGATATTTGGTGGACAATTATCCGTCCTTTGAACTCAATTCTAGAATCAAAGAAATTTCTAAAAGTTGAATTAAGCCCTAGATATTAATAATTGTTATAATCCGTTATAATCAACTGTTAATATCAAAATTCCCCTCTGTGCGGATCTGTGCATGTTTGACCGTAACACGATTAAACGCATCCATAAATCCTGCACCCTTTCCCCTGGGGCTCGATATTCGCTACAGGTGTAAGCAGGACTTTAGAATCCACTGGCTTTGTGTTGGAAGTGTTTCAAGAACACGATAAAGTCCTCCTCCAGCATCCCAGATGCATTGGCTGTTCCAATGTATCCGTGTGGGCCATCATGAATAAAATGTTCTTTAAAATGGACACGAGGAAATGGGGTGGGATCGTATTCCCCAGTGCGTTGACTCCACAAGCAAGGGTCACAAGCTTCCCTCTTTCTGCTGATGTGGATGACCCAACCTGTCTAACGCCACGCCTGGCAACAATTTTTCCTGGGTTTTGGACTGTTGTAACCCCCGTTTCATCCATGCTCCAAATGTCTTTGGCATGAAATTTTCAGAGCATTTGATGTTATGTATGGATTATGTAATTGGCATGATACATTTACCTGACTAATAATACAGCGTTACATTTTGATTTATTCTGACTTACTCTGGAATGATTAACTATCTCTAGTAGATTATGAACGGGTATAATTTCAACAAAGGGTTAAAGTTAAACTATTAAATATAAATGACTAAATAACCAATTGGCATTCTAACCTAAATATGAGGTCATGATAAAATGGAGTCAGATAAAGATAAATTGGAATTAAATCCCTTTGCTCCGCTGAAAAGTCAGAACGCGCAAGAAACCTTCACCTGCTAAGCCTTCAGCCTTCATTGGGACGATTGGGCGGGCCTTGCACTATCAAACATATTTTATTGGATTGTCGAACGCTCTTTTATGAAGTTAGTTCAATCAAGGATTTATTTAGAAAGATTATGGCTGAAAAGGTTTTAGATTTTTGTTTTCTTTATTGTATGTTAATTTGAAAAATCTTATATAATATGATTTGCTGTGTGTGTTTGCTTGGTTTTAATGTATTTATGTGGTATTTGTATTTTTGTAATTGAGTTTTTGCAATGAATATAGCTTTAGATGCGCACATGGCATTAAATAAAATTGAAATCTAAATCTGATCAATTAATGCATCCTTGCTGAATAAATGTATTCATTTATTTAAGCTCTTTCCCCAAAAATAAATGAAATTCCTACTGATTCAGAACTTTTGAACGGTAGTACAGTGTTGCTAAACTTTATATAATTTTCATTTGTCGCAGGGCTTAAAAAGGTTAATTCACCCAGAAAGTGAATTTGATTTAGTCCACATTTTCTGAAGAGACAAAAATTGAATTTTGAACAGTGTAATGCTTTATCTAAGACGCTGTTATTGTGAGTAACGTTAAAGCTCATCCATACATGAGTAACGGTAACATACGCGTCTCATCTCGCTCCCTGCATCTTCAGTAACATTTATTTAGCCTACTGATTTATTTGGTGGTTTATTTACTCCGTGATATAATTATTGACTTATTATCATGGGCAGCAGTCGTGTCGTGACCATCATTCAGCGAGCAGAGATTAAACAGAAAGTGAAAGTGAAAGCAGCTTCTGACTCTCTCACTGAATGCATTCACTCCCTCAGACTCGACGAGCTGAATCTGCCTCAACATCTGCTGATAGTCTTAATTCATTGCCTTATTATGTCTCTGTGCATTAACGACAGTGGAAAATATAAAAGAATCAAGTTTTTAAAGTCACTTTAAATTGTGCTGTTCGGGCATATTAAAGACTGTTATTATATGATTCATAATCATATTATTAATGATGATTTGTTATAGTGGTGTCATTCAAATGTTTTGTTAATGCGTTATAGGAACAAATCCAAACGCTGATGAGTATTGATGTTGTTTTCATCTGGACAACTAGTTATAAGAATGATGCGTCTCTTTATAACAAGATCTCGTGACAGTTTGTGATTTTAGATCAGCTCGCAGTGGGATGTGGTTTTGTGGTCTGTTCTTGAATCATTTTCCCTGGAGTCTTCAGTGTCCGTGTCGATTATGTGTTGATATCGTCATGAAGTGTAGGCCTTAATTTTAATGTGATAATATTAGTTATATTGTCGAAGGCATCAGCTATTAGAGAAATCTCTGATACACAATATCGTCGTCTATTGCCACAGCCATCATCAGAGTCTGATCCCTGCTCTCCTTCCTCTCCGTAATTGAAGCTGCAACCATTAAGTGCATGAAATGCCCAACACGCCACACTTCATATGAAATACTTATTTTAAGTATGTTAAAATATGTTTATATTTTTATACACCCAAGCATGCATACTTGCAGCATGGCAGATTGCTTAGGGTGTTCGATGTAAACACACGTCAAGGGTCCTGCCAGTAGTGGGCGCCCATAAACAATGACAGTTACGTGTCTGATGTGCCACACTTCATATTTAATAATTGTTTATATATTTTTTATTATGCTGCCCAAGCATGCATACTAGTAGGCCTATAGAATGGTGTGTAAACTAATTTACGAGGAAAACCTGTAAATAATAAATCTGCTCCGTAGCAGAGAGTTTAGGGCAGGGGTGTCCAGGCCTGTGGGTCAAATGCGGCCCAGGGATGAATTTCAAACGGCCTGCAGCTTGTCTATTAAAATATATTATATGTGGCCCGCCATGCATAATTTACAAATCGTGCAGTTTCACAATGTCAACACAAGGTGGCAGTACTAGATTTTAGGACAGGGAAACAATAATTCGTCAACGCACCAAATATGGAACAAAACAGCAATGACCAAGTGATTAGGGTGTTCAATGTAAACACACGTCAAGGGTCCTGCCAGTAGTGGGCGCAACATAAACAATGACAGTTACGTGTCTGATGTGCCACACTTCATATTTAATAATTGTTTATATATTTTTTATTATGCTGCCCAAGTATGCATACTTGCAGGCCTATAGAATGGTGTGTAAACTAATTTATGAGGAAAAACTGTAAATAATAAATCAGCTTCATGGCAGATTGCTTAGGGTGTTCCATGTAAACACACGTCAAGGGTTCTGCCAGTAGTGGGCGCCCATAAACAATGACGAACATCCGAGTAAATGAGACGGAGGAAGTTGGCGATGGAATGGTTTGATTATTAAAACCCAGAGATTTAGTTTGAATTTATTTTTCTTTCTGTTAATTGTTCTCATCTTAAACAGCACTATTATAAAGATGCCGTTTATTAAAGAGGAGAGTGAAGACGTGAAGATTGAAGAAACGTTCAGAGTGAAACATGAAGACACTGAGGAACAAACAGGTTGGTTTCATTCTCAAAGCTGATCTCACTCATTTGATCCTTATTCAAAATGTCCAGCTCTACAGAAATTATTGATATTTTTGAAGAGTGTCCTAATTAAACTGGTTTAATTTGACTTGGAGTGGGTCGCCTCATGTGGACAGACATGTTGAGATCACATGACCAGACGTGATTATGACGTCATGCATTAAATTAGGAAAAATAATACAGAAGTTGTCTAAGCAGTTATCTTGTGTAGGGCTGTCACTAATGATTATTTTTGTAATCGATTGATCTGTCGATTATTTTGACGAGTAATCGAGTAATCTTTTTTTGTGGTAATAGACTCATTCTCTCTCTCTCTCTCTCTCTCTCTCTCTCTCTCTCTCTCTCTCTATATATATATATATATATATATATATATATATATATATATATATATATATATAATATATACCAAATTATAAATGCCTAAATATGTGGCAAAAAGTGTCTGTATAGCTTGTTCTTTTATTAATTTGCAGCCGTAAATAACGTTTGTTAGTTTAGAGTGTTTTTAGTCTAATCGGGTGATTTAAGTCTAGGGCTAAAACGATTAATCGAGTAACTCAAGTTACTTGAATTTAAAAAAAAATCAGCTTCGTTTAGTCCATTTAACCACACACGTTCATGTTGCAGAAAGACGTTTTTGTGCAAGGACTCGGAGTATGCGCGGATTGCGGTTATATCCGCGGGTCAGGTGGGTAAAGTAATAAAAAGTAACATTCCAAAAATCCCGGGTGGATGAGAGATAAATCATTAATGCGTTGATTTTAATAAAGACGCGGAACTCTCATTTAAACTCAGTGAATGTGTGTCATTCTTTAACTTTCGTTTTCAGCTCATTTCAAGATCAAAGACCGCAATGCGAGAGAGAGCGGCATGGTCCATGTACTTTTTGATAGTTTATTTTCCCATTTGAAATGAAATAAGCTGAAACGAGAAAAAACGGATAAATGACTTCAAAATTCGTTTTCCACATGTGGGCGGTCATGAGACGCCTCTTTCCGCCGATTGGTCAAGCAAAGCTGAGCATGTTACGTCATCAGTCCAGGTCTGTGTAAAAAAATAATAGTCTTAAACACAAGATTATTTTGATCTTCGTCAAAAATAAAAATATAAAATAAATTCGTTATTAACAAAACGAATAAGCAAATATTGTATAGGCCTACGCATTGTAACACAAATAAATGAAAGACCATGAATTTCCACTTTAATTACTTTCAAAGGAATGCTTCGTTTTTTGTTCATTATTATGAAAACTCAACAACAATAAAATAGTAGGCCACAATAAAAAAACAACTTGCGTATATTAAACCTTAATCAAAAAATGAATAATACGCATGACATAAAATACTCACATTATAACAAATAAATAAAAGATCTTTGGAAATTCCCCTTTAAAACAAATGCTCAGTTTGTGGTTCACTATTATTTAATTGAAACCAACAACAAGAATAAAACAAAGACAAACTCTTATATTTTTTATTAACAAAAGTTATCTTGCGCTATCCTCCTGTCAATCATTCTCGCTTGCGATGATTACAGTAAAATTTTAATTCACCTTCATCGATACCCACCCTCAGCTGATATGCATTACAGTATTTGCAATGACCATCCCTTGTCCAAAACTGAACGTATTGTAAAGAAAAGTTGTGACTGCTGCGTATTTACACTTGACTGAACATTTATTGGTCTGTGCTGCACACCAGCTCTTCGCTGTCTTGCGCAGCTTCACCACGCATATTTAGGCTAACTCCACACAGCTAAACAAAGGCTGGGTGCAGATTAATATTTAATAATTCTGATACAAGTTTTTCTGTGAAACGCGTTAAGTTGCACAGAAGAAAGCCCAATCTAGGACCTGCCCTGTACAGTTTAAGAAGACCAGAGGAAGGAATGATGATTTCACACGCTCAGATTTGCTTGGCCAATCGGCGGAAAGAGGCGTCTCATGACCGCCCACATGTGGAAAACAAATTTTGAAGTCATTTATCCATTTTTTTTACCCATGAACCAAAAACGAAAAATCAAGCTGAAATCTATATTTTAAAAGTTTCATTTGCGGCAGTTTGCGCCCGTCAGCTGTAGATATACGAGAAGCGACCGGCATGAATGGAGTTTGCACTTGTATGTGAAATGTTTAGTGGGACTTTATATACTGGATATCTCTGAGATACACCATTAAAATGTTCTCAAAGCTAAGCGCAACAAATAGCAGAACAAGCTGTAACTGTTGGGTGATGCGCAGAACTCATGCTTTCAGAGCTGCGTGCTTTCATTGATTTGCGTAGTTTAAATCTCACACTTTAATCATATTTATAGCTCCTAACTTAATAAAACAAGCTGTGTTACTATGATAAATGATTAGCTCAAAATGTAGATCTGTATAAAGGATGTACTTTATCTGAATTAAATCAGATAAAGTATGCCCATCTCTAGTATGCCCATCTCTACTCTTGTTCCAAGTTTCCTTCCTGTCCAATATTTTTCTTCTAAAATCCACAAAGCCTTCAGAAGACAGTAAAGGCTTATGTCATGCCTGAGCTGAAACTTGAAGTTAAGGTGCACAACATAAATGAAATGTTTAGGCATTATTATTAATTATATTGTAGGTTTAGTTTTAGGTTGTATGTTTAAGTCATTTGAAATTGATTTTCATATTTTTATTTATGATTTTTTTATTTATATATTTGTATTTTGAATATAACATGGCAATTGAATGCACTAAATTGGTTTAGTTTTCACGGATATTAATGTATGCAATTTCAGAAATAAAACTTTTGAGATCAGATGAAAACAAATACCCGTCTTATTTTCTCTTGTATATTTTCTCTGCAGCCATATTTAAGTCCATTAACTCTCTCTGACTCTCTTACAGAGACTGAACTACTGAACTAGAGCTGATTGAGACTCTCAGAGATTTAGTTTTGAGTGTTTTTAGTCTAATCAGATGATTTAAGTCCATTAACTCTCTGACTCTCTGACCAGAGACTGAACTACTGAACTAGAGCTGATTGAGACTCTCAGAGATTTAGTTTTGAGTGTTTTTAGTCTAATCAGATGATTTAAGTCCATTAACTCGCTCTGATCAGAGACTGAACTAGAGCTGACTGAGACTCTCAGAGATTTAGTTTTGAGTGTTTTTAGTCTAATCAGATGATTTAAGTCCATTAACTCTCTCTGACTCTCTTACAGAGACTGAACTACTGAACTAGAGCTGATTGAGACTCTCAGAGATTTAGTTTTGAGTGTTTTTAGTCTAATCAGATGATTTAAGTCCATTAACTCTCTCTGACTCTCTTACAGAGACTGAACTACTGAACTAGAGCTGATTGAGACTCTCAGAGATTTAGTTTTGAGTGTTTTTAGTCTAATCAGATGATTTAAGTCCATTAACTCTCTCTGACTCTCTTACAGAGACTGAACTACTGAACTAGAGCTGACTGAGACTCTCAGAGATTTAGTTTTGAGTGTTTTTAGTCTAATCAGATGATTTAAGTCCATTAACTCTCTCTGACTCTCTTACAGAGACTGAACTACTGAACTAGAGCTGACTGAGACTCTCAGAGATTTAGTTTTGAGTGTTTTTAGTCTAATCAGATGATTTAAGTCCATTAACTCTCTCTGACTCTCTTACAGAGACTGAACTACTGAACTAGAGCTGACTGAGACTCTCAGAGATTTAGTTTTGAGTGTTTTTAGTCTAATCAGATGATTTAAGTCCATTAACTCTCTCTGACTCTCTTACAGAGACTGAACTACTGAACTAGAGCTGATTGAGACTCTCAGAGATTTAGTTTTGAGTGTTTTTAGTCTAATCAGATGATTTAAGTCCATTAACTCTCTCTGACTCTCTGACCAGAGACTGAACTACTGAACTAGAGCTGACTGAGACTCTCAGAGATTTAGTTTTGAGTGTTTTAGTCTAATCAGATGATTTAAGTCCATTAACTCTCTCTGACTCTCTTACAGAGACTGAACTACTGAACTAGAGCTGACTGAGACTCTCAGAGATTTAGTTTTGAGTGTTTTTAGTCTAATCAGATGATTTAAGTCCATTAACTCTCTCTGACTCTCTTACAGAGACTGAACTACTGAACTAGAGCTGACTGAGACTCTCAGAGATTTAGTTTTGAGTGTTTTTAGTCTAATCAGATGATTTAAGTCCATTAACTCTCTCTGACTCTCTTACAGAGACTGAACTACTGAACTAGAGCTGACTGAGACTCTCAGAGATTTAGTTTTGAGTGTTTTTAGTCTAATCAGATGATTTAAGTCCATTAACTCTCTCTGACTCTCTTACAGAGACTGAACTACTGAACTAGAGCTGACTGAGACTCTCAGAGATTTAGTTTTGAGTGTTCTTCTTTCTGTTAATTATTCTCACCTTAAACAGGACAAACACACAGATAAACTCCTGCTGAAGCGACTGACATCCATGTGACACACTATTATAAAGATGGAGTTCATTAAAGAGGAGATTGAAGAAATTAAGATTGAAGAAACATTCAGAGTGAAACATGAAGATACTGGGGTACAAACAGGTTGGTTTCATTCTCAAACTCAGTCATTTGATCCTTAAGCCTGCAGTGTACTGGCCCCGGTAAACCCCCCTGCAAAAAAATGTATAATCAAATTACTAAGCAACCCCTGAATGTAATAACACAAAATTAAAATGGCCCAAAAAGGTATCATTTTAAAGCTTATCTCAGCTTTCCAAAGCATCTATCCATTTTGATCAACTCTGAGCTCTGAGTTATTCCAAGCTCTGAGTTATTCCTCTAAAACGGAGTTTACCGCTGGCGGGCGCCACCTAGCTGCAAAAAAATTAATTGTCATTTTATCAAAAATCCTGCATAGATCAACATAAAATAGGTGTCATTTGAAAGCTTTGAGTCTAAACTTTACATGAGTATCTCCAAAGTAGTGATGAGTTATTAGCTGATAGCTGATTATGTACTGCAATGTGTCCAACACATCATACAGCTCAGATAGTCATGTGTCATCTGTCATTTGAAATTTCTCATGGAGTAGAACACAACAAGCCTAATTGTCTGGAGCTTTGACTAAACTTGAGTGAGCTTTTTGTAAGTTAAGTCCTGCAAGACCCATATGTAAAAATATAATGCATTCACGTGGCGTTTTTCACTCGTAACTTCATGAAACGTGGAAAATGGCACATCATTATTTTAGATCTCTGTCTTTTAGATCTAATGATATTCCTTGTTGAAGTATAATAAAAAAAACAACACAGACGCACGAGCGGAGTAAAAAAATAACAGTTCTTAGACTTGGCGTTTACGCTTGTAACTTCATGAAACATGCTCCAATCGTTAAATATGGCATCCTCATTTACAGCAGACTCTCACGATTAAAAAGAGAACAAAGTCACCATATTCCGTCACTCCGATCGTAAAATATTCCCACATAAATGTATAACACCTAACCTAACAGGAGCACATAAGCTAAATAAACAGTTTCAGCTCTAAAGTGGCGCTTATGCTTGTAACATCATGAAACATGCTCCAATCGTTAAAAATGTCACCATAATCCGTCCCTCAGATCAGAAGTTATTACTCATGGAATTATAACACATCATAACCTCACAGGAGCACATAAGCTAAATAAACAGTAGCTTTAAAGTGGCGTTTACGCCTGTAACTTCATGAAACATGCTCTGATCGGTATGCATATCAGTACTTACAGTTGATGCTCCCGATTGAAATGAGTCCAAAAATCAATATAAGCCATTGCATCGTTCACAAGATATTCCTCACGGATGTTGTGTTGATCAATGCAGTTTTGAAAAATATGGCAATTAATTTTTTTGCAGCTAGGTGGCGCCCGCCGGATGAATAACTCAGCACTCGTTAAGAGTTGATCAAAATGGATAAGCGCTAGGGGTGTGACAAGCCGCTTATCTCATGAGACAAGACACAAGATTGGGTTCACGAGATGAGACAAAAATTTGACCTAGTATTTTTAAGAAATTCTCAATGATGAAATACATGATTAGAATTTTTTTTGCAGGTGCGTTTGAAATGTTTTAACTCGTCATCTTGTAATGAATGTCTTTTCAGTTCTACTTTCTGAGTATGAATAGTCATATGCAAAAACTGACTGGCTTCTTTCCAGTATGATTGTCTCTTCAGACCTTAGAACTGCACATGAGCTTCTTTTGGCCTCCTAACTGAACTCCTAACCACAAATTGATCATAGATATTAAGTGCAAACAATAACCATAATCAAAGTACTCAATATTCAAAGGTTACAACTTCATATTGGGAGAAATTCGCATGCTTCAGGGAGTCACTGTCAAACAGCGGTAACGTATTGAAATCGCATTTGAATCCGCGCCGTTCACTTTCAATTTCGCGATCGTGCATGCTCTCTCTGTGAATAACGAATCTTCCGCCACGGTCCAGTCCATTGATATATAACACTAGGGGTGTAACAATATTCAAACCGAACTGAAAAACACCACGATACTCTCATGTCGAACCTAACATGCTACCCCAGCCTAGCTCTATTTTTTTGACATTTGATTAAATAGTAATTAGTACACTTTTAACAACCAATAAGAGCTGTATTTTACTAATAATTATTATAATAATAATATAATTTACTAAATATACACTAACTTTTGTCTTCCAAGTGCATGTCACATGACTTGGGCAATCACTCAAGCTGCATGGTGGAAGGGCAAAGAGAGCCAGTTTCCCTGTTTAGCCAAGTATAGGCAAAATGCTACCTTGGAGTCCCAGCAACAGCGTCATTTTCGTAGCTTGTTACAAAATAAAAAATCTCTTGCCTCAGAAAAAAGCTTTGCTGTCCTGTCAGCCGTTATAGTGCACTCGAAGCGCGCACTCTTTAGTTACACGCGCACGAGCCGTGTATAAAGTGCAAGAGAAATGACGAACTTGCAACATTACGATGTCAATTTGTAAGTCATGAAATAAAAGTACCAATAAATCACGTAACTGGTTTGACGTCTGTTAGCTGGGAAGGTATGCAGGTATGATGTTCATTCTATTCATCAGGAGCAGTTTTCGTCTTTCATTAACAGTTCATGATGTATTGTGTATTCGCCATGGTAACTGTTGTTTCCATAACCCCAAAATGCCACTTTATGTTATTTTGTTTATTTTAAATTAGCGTGGTGGCTACTTTATAGTATTAACAAAAACTGCTATTTAATAGCTTTAACTTATAGGCCTAATTATTCATCAGTATCAGTCAAATTCATACAATTTATGTGTTTAAGTAGGATAAAGTGGGACATTTACTTGTGTGTCATCAATTTTTATGAAAAAAAATGTGCTTGTTTTTTTTACATTATGGTAAATGGTAAAATGAGTAGATTATTTCTGACTAGTCTACAGTGCAGACATTTATTTCATTTTAGTCTACTCAGGTTTGCTAACTGCTCTATAGAAAAGGAAAGCCAATGTATAAAGTTAATAAAGATAAAGTTAATAAGTTAAATTAGCCTATTAAGTTAATAAGTTAGATTAGTGCTGTTGTTATTATTAAGTTAAAAGTGAATCTAGTGTTATTATTGCTGGTGCCCTGCCATGAACCATGACTCCACAGCAAACAGAACTGAACCGTGGCTCCAAAACCGTGACATGAACCGATCCGTGGCATAGGTGTATCGTTACACCCCTATATAACACACACTCGTAATGCACGCTCAATGCGAGCGCTTCAAAAACACACGTAATACACACTCATAACACATGCTCAATGTCTTCTTGTCGTGAGCAGTGCTGCGCAATATGGTCGACTCGAACAGCTCATTCTAGATGAGCTGATGGAATTGAAGTGACTGTTAACCACCTGAATTAAACTGTTTTTATTTTTATAAAAAGCAAAACTAGAGTGGAGGTGTAATGTAAACGTAGCGTAGGCATATTCTATCCTAACTTCACCCTCACACTCCATCATGACCAGGTCATGGCAATATGACGCGAGACAGCTTTTCACCTTGACGAGAAATCTCGTCACAGTTTAGTCTCGCAAGATCTCGTGGTACTAATAGGAAAGCTGAGATTCTAAGCTTTAAAATGATATTATGTATAAAATGATACTATTTTGTGGTTTTATATAATATACACTCACCTAAAGGATTATTAGGAACACCATACTAATACTGTGTTTTGAGTCCCTTTCGCCTTCAGAACTGCCTTAATTCTACATGGCATTGATTCAACAAGGTGCTGAAAGCATTCTTTAGAAATGTTGTCCCACATTGATAGGATAGCATCTTGCAGTTGATGGAGATTTGTGGGATGCACATCCAGAGAACGAAGCTCCCGTTCCACCACATCCCAAAGATGCTCTATTGGGTTGAGATCTGGTGACTGTGGGGGCCATTTTAGTACAGTGAACTCATTGTCATGTTCAAGAAACCAATTTGAAATGATTCAAGCTTTGTGACATGGTGCATTATCCTGCTGGAAGTAGCCATCAGAGAATGGGTACATGGTGGTCATAAAGGGATGGACATGGTCAGAAACAATGCTCAGGTAGGCCCTGGCATTTAAACGATGCCCAATTGGCACTAAGGGGCCTAAAGTGTGCCAAGAAAACATCCCCCACACCATTACACCACCACCACCAGCCTGCACAGTGGTAACAAGGCATGATGGACCCATGTTCTCATTCTGTTTACGCCAAATTCTGACTCATCAGACCAGGCAACATTTTTCCAGTCTTCAACTGTCCAATTTTGGTGAGCTCGTGCAAATTGTAGCCTCTTTTTCCTATTTGTAGTGGAGATGAGTGGTACCGGTGGGGTCTTCTGCTGTTGTAGCCCATCCGCCTCAAGGTTGTGCATGTTGTGGCTTCACAAATGCTTTGCTGCATACCTCAGTTGTAACGAGTGGTTATTTCAGTCAAAGTTGCTCTTCTATCAGCTTGAATCAGTCGGCCCATTCTCCTCTGACCTCTAGCATCAACAAGGCATTTTCGCTCACAGGACTGCTGCATACTGGATGTTTTTCCCTTTTCACACCATTCTTTGTAAACCCTAGAAATGGTTGTGCGTGAAAATCCCAGTAACTGAGCAGATTGTGAAATACTCAGACTGGCCCGTCTGGCACCAACAACCATGCCACGCTCAAAATTGCTTAAATCACCTTTCCCATTCTGACATTTAGTTTGGAGTTCAGGAGATTGTCTTGACCAGGACCACACCCCTAAATGCATTGAAGCAACTGCCATGTGATTGGTTGATTAGATAATTGCATTAATGAGAAATTTAACAGGTGTTCTTAATAATCCTTTAGGTGAGTGTATATAAGTAATATTGTAATAATATAATGTCTTTTATCAGCAGTTTCTCAGCATTGAGATTGTCCAAATATAATAACATTTATATTTTCTAAAAATATAAAAAGTTTGCTAACACGATACCTTTTGACTCTCCTTGCTATAGTTTTGGAGTTATGAGTCTTTAAAGTTGTGTATGTCACTAAGACAAAAAAAAAAACTCCAAAAATACCTTCAGGGCTTACGGGGTTAATAAAATGTCCAGCTCTACAAAAATGTATAATATTTTTGTTTGCCCTGAAGTAGGGCACTATTTAAAAGGACAGCCATTTGTAGTGGTGTCTAAAACCATAGTAGACATTGAGTGCACTCATTCAATCCCACAATGTACCGCAATAACGAGTGTACAGCTGATGTACACTCTATGGCTAGAGAATGCCTATAATGCGCCGTTATAGTCTAGTATAGGGGGTGATTTTGAACACAGCACTTGATTAGCATGCACAGGTGCGTTTGATTAGGGTTGGAGCTAAACTCTACAGGAAAGTGGGTGTTGAGGACTAGAGTTCAGAACTTCCAGCGGGTGTATTGGGACAAGTAGGACACAGGTCCTCTAGAGCAGGTTTGGACACCTCTGGTATAAGATCTAGCATACATGTTGGTTTTGATGCATTACATATCTAAATGTTTTGATGTCTACTGTATTGTACCATTTAAACTGGGGTTAACTTTTATTTGTTTGTTTTTTACCTTAGACCTAATGGCAATGAAAGAAGAGAAAGAATTAATCAAAGATATTGAAGAGAAATATCAATATGAGAATCTTCATGATTTCATAACTGGAGAAAAATCTTTAAGTTGTTCACAGACGGTGAGAGAAGAGAATTCTGGAAAGAAGCCTCACACTTGCCGACAGTGTGGAAAACATTTCAATCAACATGGAATCCTTAAAGTCCACATGAGAGTTCACACTGGAGAGATCCCTTTTATCTGTTTCATTCGTAAAATTTGTCTTGAGAGGCACATGAGAATTCACAAAGGAGAAAAGCCTCACACATGCCTTCAGTGTGGAAAAAGTTTCACTCATAAAGTAAGTCTTGACAGGCACATAAGAATTCACACTGGAGAGAAGCCTTACACATGCCCTCAGTGTGGAAAAAGTTTCAGTCATAAAGTAAGTCTTGACAGGCACATGAGAATTCACACTGGAGAAAAGCCTTACACATGCCCTCAGTGTGGAAAGAGTTTCAGTCAACATGGAAACCTTACAGTCCACATGAGAGTTCACACTGGAGGGAGTCTCTTCACCTGCCAACAGTGTGAACAAAGTTTCAATCATAAAGGAAGCTTTAACAGGCACATGAGAATGCACACTAGAGAGAAGCTTTAAACCTGCCAACAAAGGGTGTGTCCGAAACCACATACTCACTGAGTAGGTACTCAATTTCAATAAGTACTTACATAACGAGCGCTAAAAGAGTAGGTACTATATAGCCTGATCGTGTTAAGTATGAATGCGATCCGCACTTTATGCACCATGGTGAGATTATCACAAGCACAACAAATGAAGAGATACGAGTGACAGGTTTAATTCATCTGTAAATATCTTAATATTGATTAAACTTGCTCATTTTGTGGTCTTGTTGAAGAAACAGCTGCCCATTTAGTTTGTGAATGTAGTATAACTAATACATTTTTAACCCTACTAATCTCAGCCACAGTTTTATCCTTAAGATATTATTTTTTATTGAGAAAGCCAAGAGATCATGATTTTGGGTTATGTTCTTAATTTCTTTATTTTATATGCAAAAAAATTCATCCACAAGCAAAAGCGGCCTGAATCTCCTTATGTTTAACTCCTGTTTCATCCCTCAGGATTATGAAATAAAATTAAAAATAAATTGTTGCATTACTATTCAAAGATATTTAACCTTGTTATTGTGCTTTTTCTGTGTATATAATCTCATACTATAATGTATGCAAACCCATGTTATTTGTTGTTTTATCATTATGATTGTTCATTGATAAAGATACAACCAACCATGTAATTATAAAACAAAAGAAAAGATATGAGCGACAGGTGCACTAACAGCTCATAGCATCAGTAACTTAACAGCCCTAGCTAGTGCGGTTTTCCTCAGCGTTTGCAATGTTTGTAATGTCTGCACAGAGACGTCTTTCAGCTGCTCAAGATCTCGCCTTTGGAGTAAACTGTTGATTTTATACTCGAAAAATGTAAGTATCACTACTTAAAAATTAAGATTACCCCAGAATGAATCGCATTGCTAGCCCACCCCAAACCAATACTTAATTATATTACATTTTTACTGAAAATTATATTGTTTTAGTAAAACAAGCAAAATGCAATTTGTTGTCACACGACAGCAATGCATGAATACACACTAGACAAATACATCCAATGTGAATACATATAAATTTTCAGTCGAGCAATGAATTAAAGCTTGAGTTAATAAAATAATGATATTCACTGACAACAGTAGTTAACATGAATACATGAGTAAAATAATGAATAATCACAATAAATAAATACATGTACAAGTCAACAACACATGAAACAAAGCTTTATTCAAATGTATTGTTCTAACGGTCATGCATTTACAGGCGGTGAACCCCACATCTGCTACCATCTCAACACAGCTGTGCCAATTCTGTGGCTTTATTTTAATGAAGCAGCTGACCACCGTGAACACCTTCGTCTGTCTTTGCCGTCCATCATGTCCCTTATTGCTGCTCTTCTCAACGGGGACATCGCTGATCCAGAGGATGATGAAGACCATGATGACGGCCCCCCTGAACCCCACAACCTGGAAGCAAGAGTGGCAGAACATGTGCGGGACAATCTGACTGCACTGTATCTGCTCCAAACATCTGTGTGCTTGCTCTTCATCAGAATGACTACCTGTAAAACATTTAAACAGATTAAAACATTTTACAATTCATGTTGTCAGCATCCCATTTTTTGCCATATTCAATGTAATATTTTTACAATAACATGCAATTTTTTATTGTAGCTTTATTACTTTTGTGATGTAGTGGGCTAAACCACTAAACTGACAAGCAGAAGGTTCCTGGTTCAATCTCTGCTGCAGTCACCACCAGTGTGTCCGTGAGCAAGGCTTATAACTCCAGGCGCTCCAGGGGGATCGTCCCTGTAATGAGAGCACTGCAATCTTGTTCTAGAAGCTCTCACTGATGATGAAGAGACAACAGCAACCTCCAGGTCATATGAGGCAATAAGGGCAGGTGGAGTGATGGAGGGTCTTATCCATGGCACTAAACCATTCAGGAGCTGCTGTGGCTGTGGTAAAAACTGGGCAGAAGCAGTAGGTCATCCGGGAACTTCTCGCCTACTCTTTTATTAATACTGAGGTTTCTAGACGCTCTACTCGTAGGAGAGCAGGCTAACACCCAAACCCTTTTCATCTCCCCCAGGCTGTGACACAGAATGTCCCCATTAGTATAGCAGAGGTCAACTCCTTTAATACCCCTTTCAGACCTTGGCAGCAGTGTTGTTGTTTTTTTTTTTTTTTTGGTCATTGCCCTTGGGTTGCTCACCGGGACGGTGATCATTAAAGGCAGGGGTGTATGTAGCCAAGTCAACTGTGCTGCTGTGCATATTTGTTGAGGGTACGCTTGGCCTTTAAATACAGCACTTCCTTTGAAGGCTTGTAGTGCCCGAATTGTTTGGCGTGCAGGTGGTGGTTAGTCACTGGAAGAACAAGTTCTGGTAGGTCTCTTTTAATGAAAGTTATGACACGGAGTAGATTTTTAGTGCTTGTTTGCGGTGTTTGACCAAGTTGATGTGATACTAACTTTGATGCAAACAGCACAGGATAATTCCAGCTGTAATCATGTTGGTTGTTTTTCTCACCCAGTTGATTTCTTTTGATATGTAAACATCCTAATGCTGATTAATACGGGCTGGACGAGCAGTAGTTGCTGAATGTTTGGTACGAAATATTGCACGTGAGTTTGATTGTATTTAAAATCGATTGAAATGACATGATTAGCAGAAAACTTTGTGTATGTATCAAGACAAATGATTATCTTTTTTAGAGAAGTGTACTTTAAATGCCCTCACATGTTTGAGCCGGATGAGCAGTGGATGCTGAAGCGTTTCAAACGCCTGTGGCACACAACAAAGGTATTCCCTTTATGTAATGCTGAGATAGTTTGGACATTTTAACGTGCTTATTGTAGTGTATATGGATGAGGGTTTCTATTTTAAATTGTAATATGATTTGATGTTAGTAGTTTGTCTGTTTCCAGGTATAACAATCAGTTTTTTTATGAATGTGATTGTTTCATGGGTTGACGACTTGTGTATTTTTGGTTTTTATTGTCGTTTCTTTTGTAGATTTTTCCTGTGCTGTTTTCCGTACCTTTAGTTTTGTTGGTTTATTTAACATTTTATGGTTTTGTGAAATATCACCCATTTAGTTTTGTTTTGTGTTTTCTTTGTATTGTTTGGTTGGCCCAGTATTAGTCTATTGTGGTTTTTTTATTTTTATTATTATTACATGGTTTATTTTGTGTTTTGCAGCTTGGCTATTCTAGCTTGGGGAGTAACTACGAGGGGACATACTCACTTCCACTTATATAAGTGTGGTGTGGAAATGGTGTGCGGTTGAGTTTGTGTATTATTGTGGTGTATAGGAAATTGTATTTCCTTTTTTGGGATTGATTTATTTATTTAATTTAGTTTGGTAAGTGTTTCTTTTGAAGTGTTATGTCACCCCCTCTAATTACCACTACTTTGTAACATCAGTCGCCTGCTTTTGAGTGAAATCAAATGAGACCAGAACTTATGTATTTAAATAAAGTTTTGTTTATAGAAATTCTGCCTTAAGTATATTCACTGAATTGAATAACCGTGCGGGGAAACCTTTAAGTGATTTGGGATCTCCTACCCAAATAAAATTGGAGTGGCGTAGTCAAGAGCAGGATTAGTAGTCAAGATTACTTGGCCCCATTACATATGTAAACGCAAATAATTTCAATTTTTAAATCAAAACAATAATCCGATTACTTGCACTGAAGCACTGTTTGCTGTGTGATGTCATCGTAATGCATTCTATTGGTGATATCACAGCATTGGAGGCGTCAGAGGCTCTGTGTTCTTCTCACTGAGAACTCACTTTTCACTCATTGCCATATGTGCCATTTAGTGTCGGTATACCGTTTTTGACATCACTATTTTTAAGTGATTTAAACAGAGAGAGAGAGAGAGAGACAGAGACAGAGAGACTGAACTAGGGGTGGGGCAATATGGCAGAACTACAATATCACAACTTTTCAGGAAAATCACAATTTTATCACAATTCTTTTTCATGTTGGTTTTGCTAGTGACTGAACACTACAGCCAAATGAATTTCCCCATTTTAAAAACAAAGCCTTACAAGGTAACAAAATATGTAATATATAAAATAAAAATCTTTGTCATTTATTTTATCTGTTGTTCAAAAATTAAGAACAAGATATTTAGACGTTACATATACACAACATAATATAGCCTACAAATGAAATAAACTTTTTTAGCTGCAGCAGGTGCATTTAACAGTAGCATTCAAGTAAGAAATTCAATGAATAATTGTATAAAATGATTGTTTTGGGTGAACTATCCCTTTAACAACCAAACGCTCATTAAAAATAAAGTAATTGAAAGAGCCCATCAATCATCTGACAAGGCCAGAATGCATAGAAACCTCTAGCAGAGAAGGTAACCGAGCACCACATTGACCGTGAAGTAGCCAAAAGCCGGCGATATGGCTTCCTGGAGTATCGGAGGACAGATGTGTGAAATGGCGTAAAGGTGTATTTAAGCGTAAAATGATAGGAGCGTGAAATGGCGGATATGGAGAAAACTCTCACTCGACAGAGAGCCAAGCAGGAACAGGACATCCATCATGTGCATCCAAAACATGCCCAGTTTCTGGAAGGGAAGAGGACGAAGATCCAGGAGCAAGAGATGGTTTGCCACTTTAGCCGACAGCACATTGCTCTAGTGAGGGCCGCACTCAGATACAACACATGGGAACGTGGCAACCAGCAATAGATCAGTCCCTCCAGAAAAACGCAATTATGTGATCGCAGAATTCAATGCATAATCAGCCAAAGTCCGCATATTTATGCGGGGGCCACGTTTTTTTTGCAAATACGCCGCACTTTCGCCGCATAAATTGCAGATTTCCGCGCGCCAAATATGCGGGGCTTGCATGATTTCAGAATCCCCGCATTTTCGTTTAAAAAAAAAGTATCTCATATCTTAGCAGAAAGTTAAAAAATGTTGCGTTTACTTCACACAAGAGCAGCCCTTTCCCCCTATTGCCATGGGAACGTTATGAAGTGAAGCAATTACGCGGCGTGAACATCATCGAAAAGCTGCAAACTCCGCCAGTGTTAGAGACTACGCAGCTGAATCCGAAATCGCCCCTATACCCTCAATTATTTGGCATTATTTGAGGGGACAGCCATTTGTAATGGTGTTACTGAGGGCATAGTGGATGTTATTGAGTGCACTCATTCAATCCCACAGTGCACTGCAATAACGAGTGTAGCCTACAGCTGATGTACACACAGTGGCTGTCCCATTCACTCCTTCAAGTGAACTGTATTAATGGACTAACGTAGGAAATAGTGATTGAGGTTTTAGGGGGCGATTTCAGATTCAGCCTGTTTTCATTTTCACAGTGGACTTTTGTTTCATTTAGGAGTTTACAGTTCTAAGATCGCATGTTTTTGTTACCAGTGGGTTAAATCATACTAGTTTCAAAAACCTTACAGTTGTAAGTATATTAGTAGTATGTAAAGTTACAGTAAGAGACTGCACTTTGTGCATTGAAAGCACTTATTTTAACAGAAGATGTCTGTTTTGTATAGCTACCTCTGTGAAACAGGAAACACATTTTATTTTATATTTTATTTATTCATTTTTACAGAAGTTGTAGCATATTCCTTTTGTAAAGCTACAGAACTTGTTTGACTCGCCATGTGTTTATTAAGGTCTGAAATAAAACAAGATGAGAACTTCAATATTGCCAGCACTTTCTGTGATGTAGTATGCTTTCTTATCATAGGAAGTAATAAGAAATGACTCTTTACATTAAGGTAGTAGCCTAGTGAGAACAGGGTGCTGGGGGAAATCACTTTTTTTCTTTTTCATCAAACCGCAGTTTTTGCAAGTTCCCGCAATTTCATCGCATAAAATTGCACAAATATCCCGCATATTCCATCGCATTTAAGAAAACGTGCCGCAAAATCAAGGATTTTTGTCCGCAACAATCTAAAAAAAAATCCACTTTTTTTTTTCTGGCGGGACTGATAGATGCCACCGGGTTCGGACAGCACTTCTCATCAGTGCTGGAACTAGTAAACTAAACGGGTTGGATCAAGAAGGGCACAGGCATGACTGTATCAAAACAGAATAATTGTATATTTAAACATTTTATATACATCTATACAAAACATTTATTTAAATTCTCTATTAAATTATAAAATAATTTAAATTCATTGTCATTTCTTTAAGTATGTATTTTAAAGTCGTAAAGGTGTAAAGATATAACATGTTTTACTTATACATTAAATTCATAAGCATACACATTATTATATTTTATCTAAAAATATTTTATATATTTTCATGGAAAAAATATTAATTTCCAAAGACTTCAATATTTATAAAAGCCATCAGTTAAAACATATTATCACTGTCACAGGATGAAGATGAGGATGATGGAGAGTTCAAAAGGGTATCAATAACAAAATGGTACTTTATTGAAAACAAACTCCGGAGATCCTCCAAAAGGTGTAACAGGGTGAGCATACACGTACAACAACCGACCACAGGACATTCAACCGAGGAACTAAATGCACAGAGGGTAACACTTTACAATAACCGGACATGAATAGTTACTTCAACATCAACTCATGATTAGTAAAGATATGAACTAATCATGAACCAATGAGGAGCTATCCTTAACTACGGCTACCACTTAAAGGGTTAGTTCACCCAAAAATGAAAATTAGCCCATGATTTACTCCCCCTTGAGTCATCCTAGGTGTATATGACATTTTACTTTCAGACGAATACAATCAGAGCTATATTAAAAAATATCCTAGCTCTTCCGAGCTTTATAATGGCAGTGAATGGGAAGTTCTGTTTTGAAGACATAAAAGTGCATCTATCCATCATATAACTGCTCCACGCGGCTCCGGGGGTTAACAAAGGCCTTCTGAAGCGAAGTGGCGTGTTTGTGTGAGGGGAAAAATATCCATATTTAAAACTTTACAAACTGTAATCTCTAACTTCCGCTAACTGTCGTACGCGCATTTATGAGAGACTGGCGTTCTGAATTGAAGTCCGCTATATCTATGATCCATAATTGAACAAGGGAGAAACAAACTGCTTTTGTGACAGATTATAATTATTGTATACAAAATGTTATAATTCCAGCCAAACTCCATTTTTTAACAACACTTTTATATTGTTCTAGCTCACGCTTACAGCACATCGCCCACAGCCATAGTGCGACGAGCCCAGAGGAACACAGGGGGACGGAGATCAGCTCCATCTTCGAAATATAATTGATTAGCACAGCAGTATGCCAAATAAAATTTCACCAAGATGAGTACTCAATGAAAACCCATCAATTGTTATTTGTCATTTAAAGTTTAATTGGAGGAGACCTAAATCAGTGATATCTAAGTGAATAAGTTGTTTACTTGTTTCTTTTAATTAGACTATCCATTTACACCAGTTTGATTCATTCAGACTGTTTTTAAAGATGCAGATTTTAAGAGGCAGGATTTATCATTTGAACACCACCATAGGCCAAGCAGTGTCGCTGATGGCCAGTCATCTTTTTAAACACTTTAATCTCATATTTCGTCAAATTTTTGTTTCTGGCGTAACTTGTGCAAAGGATTTAAATGGAATGTCCTAAACCGGAGGTGTCCAAACTCTGTCCTGGAGGGCTACTGTCCTGCAGAGTTTAGCTCCAGCTTGTCTCAAAACACCTGCCTGGAAGTTTCTTGCGGGGCTGCGTCTGAAACCTGGAAAATGCTGCCTTCGGAAGACACATTTCAAGGTAGGAAGGCATCAAGGCACGTCCCAATCTAATGTTAGCTTCACTTCCTGCCTCCTGAGAGACCTTCATCTGATGGATTTTTGAAGGTAGCATTGATATCCCACAATCCTGTGCATTCTATTCTGTGACAGCTGAGCTGGGAAAAAAGATGGCATCCGAAAGTTGTGTTTGCTGGTCAGTTTGTGTAAATGTACATTTTTTCAATGTACAAGTCACTTCTAGCAAGAAATTACTAATGTAGTAATTAATTATTTGTTTAGTTCTCACCAAAGCTCGCTCTATTTTGCTGTAGATTAAACCGTTACACTGCCCAAGAAGTCTGTCCGAAATCAGTTTTGCGAGGTGCCTTCATGCACAAACGCTGCCTTACAAGTCATTGTCTGATAAGGCAACAAGTCAGCTGCCAAGGTTTTCTGACGCAGCCGTATGCCTAGTAAGAAACTGATAAGCTGGTGCAGGTGTGTTTGATTGGGGTTGGAGTTAAACTCTGCTGAACAGTTGCCCTTTTGGAGCAGGATTGGACACCCCTGCCCTAAACCCCTGATCTCTTGGAATCTGCTGAATTTGCATATCAATTATCAAAATAATGCCATTCACTGGAGTTGTGTGAGTGAGGAGGTAGATCAAGTGTGACCTGCTATGATATCCCAATCATGTTGCATCTTGGGCAGTGTAATGGAGCTGCCTGAAGTGTACATACGAGTAGACTCACTCTTCTTGTCCCAATCGTAGGGTTGCGGGTCTGTACATTTAAACTTCCTTCATGTATTTGACGAAGAGGAATATTCTTCAAAATGGCTGCAGAGACTCTCTCCTGAGGGGAAGTTTGTGAATGTGCATCTAAACGTGAAATGGAAAGCACCCTTCTAGAAGCCGAGAAACTGCTAGAATATTTAGCTTAGACAGACTCTCGTCCAGTCAGATTTGAGGATCGGAACAAGAATTAGTTAAAACCATGTATTAGTTACACACGTCTAGTCCACCTCTGTGTATAGCCCTGTGTTTCTGTTGTTCTTGGTCAGTTCTCGTTTTTTTTTTTTTTTTTTTGATTCTCCTTTGTTTCCGTGCCTGCGGACCACATCGGAACACTTACTTGTATAGCAAAATAAATAAAGAATTTAATAACTGAGCCACTCAAAAAAAAAAAAAAAAAAAAACAAAACTTTTCTTAATTAGACTAATCTAACATACAAGGGTTTATTTGTCCTTTTCAACAAGAATAAGTGAGTCAAAACTTTAAACTCCCGTGGGTCATAAAATATCCTCTCAGTCTGGTTCTGCCTGTGTGATGGTTGGTTTGCTTGTTGGGTGAGGGAAATGATGGATTATTTGTTAACAAATATTTGTGTCTGATCTGTCTCAGTCACTATAAGACATGTGTACGGCTTCTTCCCAGTGTGAACTCTTATGTGACTTTGAAGGTTTCCTTTCAATCTGCAAGTCTTTCCGCACTGAAGGCAATCGTAAGGCTTCTCTTCACTGTGAATTCTCACGTGGATCTCAAGGTTTGCTTTTTTCGTGTAAATTTTTCCACAGTGATGACACACATAAGGCTTCTCTCCAATGTGACGTCTCATGTGCCTGTTAAAGCTTCCTTGTTGAGAGAAACTCTTTCCACACTGAAGGCATGTGTAAGGCTTCTCTCCGGTGTGAATGCTCATGTGGCTTTTAAGCGTTCCCTTTTTAATGAATTTTTTCCCACACTGTTGGCAGCTGAAAGGTCTCTCTCCAGTGTGAATTCTCATGTGGATAATAAAGTGTCCACGTTGACTAAATCTCTTTCCACACTGAGGGCATGTGAAAATCTTCTCTCCAGTGTGAACCCTCATGTGGACTTTAAGGTTTGCTTTTGTAACGTAACTATTTCCACACTCCTGGCAAGTAAACGGCTTCTCTCCAGTGTGAACTCTCTTGTGGATTTTAAGGTCTCTTTGTCTTTTGAAACTCTTTCCACACTCCTGGCAAGTTGCTGTCTTTTGAGCTCTTTTTCGTGAGGAAGTCTTTTCAGTCTGTGAGCAAATAAATGATTTGTCTCCATTCATGAAATCATGATGTTTCTTGAACTGATTTTTCTCTTCAATTTCTTTTAGTACTTCACTCTCCTCTTTCAGCAGCATCAGGTCTAAGGTGAAAAGACACAAATACAAGTTAACCCCAGTGTATGCTAGATCAACATGTATGCTAGATCCTATATGTACCAAGACAGAGGTCTTCAACCCTGCTCCTGGGGACCCTGTGGCATACGTTTACATGCAACCAAATAATCCATTAGTAATCGGCTTGACAGCTCAATCAGACTGAAAAACCTTAATGTAAAAACAATCAATCCGATTGAGCTAGATCCGAATGAAATTGATCGGATTGAAAGGGGTGGTTTATTCCTCTTCTAATCCGATCGAGAGAACTTGTAAACACTTGATCGGATTGAAAGCCGAAACTGAAAGGACTGGCATGTGCAATGACGTAGAAATAGCATATGACTCACGGAACGAGCTGTTTTTCCTGCTGAATAAAGTATCATATAAATTTCTCTTTTCACTCAGTGTCTGTGAAGTGGAGCAGGGCAACGTCCCACCAGTCTTTGTTTTGGATTCCCATCCACAGACGAATGGTTTTGAGCGCGGAGGGGAGCTTTTATTGCGTCACGTTTACTACATCTTTGCATTTTTAACTACTTGCAGAGAATGTTTTATTTTATTTTTTATTTTCGTGCAACTCTGCAGGAAGGTAGCCCTCCAGGAGCAGGGTTGGACACCCACATTCTACCATAAAATGAGTGTGGGAAACTCTGCAAGAAAATATCTAGTTTAAAATGCAAAGATGTAGTCAACAAAAAGTAATAATATCAGTTTTACATGTGAATATTAACATTTGCAAAAACAATTTAACTCAAACTACATAGATTGAGAAGGGGGACTGTGTACAGTGGGCAAAGAAGCCTGGAGGGCCTATAAGGGTCTTCCCTAAGGGCCCCGGTCCTGGAACAAGATTTCTACTGACCCTCCCATCACCCACAACCGACCCCTCACTCGTCACCCCGGAATTAGGAATAATGCAATGACCAGTACAGGGAGCCCAGTTTACCTTGAAACACCATTCATTGTCAATACTGTGGATAATCATTTTGTTATACCCTAAACAGGCAATGTGAACTGGGAGTTACATGCATTTCAAAATGCAGTAAATGAGTAGCATGAGCAACATAGAACTTGATTTTCTTTAAGACAATGCTCATTTTAAAGGGATACTTCACCGATTAGCATTAAGCTTTGTATCAGTAGAAACCCGGGAGTATATTCGAATGACTGTGCCTTCCCCCTCATATCCCCCTGAGACGAGAGATTTATGTATTTTATGTCTGGGAAAAAAAGCCTCCGATGACGCAAATATCGTCATTTTGCATCATCTGAGGATTTTTTGGCCAGAGGCTAAAGACTACAGCCAGTAGTAATTCTGCACGTTTTCAACCCGCCCATGGGGGGTGGGATCTCACTCACAGAATGTAAAATGAGCACGGCTGCTTGGCATTCATAACAGAGCGGTGCGAAGCAAAGCGAGTGAATGAATGACAATGCGGCTGTGAATGAATGCCGGTCGGCCGTGCTCATTTTAGTTTCGGTTTAATTCGGGGGCGGGTTGCTTGACTTGTAGGGTTCATGAAAACACAACAAAACGGTACAATGACAAACTCACTTAAATAGGCACATTTCGCTTTGAAACCAAATCATCCGCAATCATCTGGTCTGTCAGCTCCTCACTCTCTGATGAATGTAATCTGACTCCTGCTGCGTTTGTGCTGTGACACTCATTCGGCACGTGCTGTATTGAGCAGACGCATTCAGTTTTTAATTGTGGTGTCTGTTCTCTAACTGAAATAAATGATTTTATTACTAAAAAATTCAAAACGACGGTGGTGTGGTGGGCAAGTGATGTAACTGGTAGATGTGGCTTGGGAGTGGCCTCATAGGGCAGTGAAGCACGTGCATTGTTGTCTTTCATCCACATGAGCCAAAAATAAATTTTCTGGCTTTTCTCAGTTTAGAAGGCACCAACTTCTAAAATAATTTCACATTTCTACTACATAAATTACCTAGCTTAAATACACCTTTATCTTCCCAGTGCTTAAAGTACCCTTTAAGACAATGTAATTCATATTAGCAGTTGTTTCACTTTTTTTTTTTTCTGAAAAAAAAAGTATGATTAATATATATTTAACACAAAATCTGAATGTGCTGCACCAATGGCGACCATGTTGGGTTTAGGTCAGGCTGATTAATTGATCTCAGAAAAAATGACCAGCATACTCAAGACCAGGCTATGATAAATGACAACAGGATTTGATGAAAAAAATCTTTCTTATGCCCCAAACCATACACTAAAGAGTATGAAACTCATGGGTCACGTTGCCTGTTTTAGAGTTACACATGCTTTTTAAACTGCACATGAGTTTTGATAACAGGACTGAGAAAACATGCATCCATCTTTTGCTTTGAAACCTTGTAAACAATTAAATAAAGCTGAGATTGACCAATACACATTTTGAAGAGTTGTTGACATTTTTTCAAAGAGTTACAACAAGCAAATGTCTCATAAGTTTATTGCTCACATTTTATGGTAAGATAATGTTGCATAATTAAGTGATAGAAATTATTGGTTTTCATTGTTTACCATACAGAAGTAGATATTGGGTTTAATGTTACAGAAAATAATTGTTTCGCCTGCTTCTGTACTATTTTTCCTAATTTAATGCTTTTTAAAGGCAGGTCATGTGATTTCAACATGTCTCAACAGCCGTCAAATAAAACCTTTTTAATTATGGCACTCATAAGACATTCTTCAAAAATATCAATAATTTCTGTAGAGCTGGACATTTTAATAAGGATCAAATGAGTGAGTTCAGCTTTGAGAATGAAACCAACCTGTGTGTTCCTCAGTTTCTTCATGTTTCACTCTGAATGTTTCTTCAATCTTTACGTCTTCACTCTCCTCTTTAATAAACACCATCTTTGTGTGTTCCTCAGTTTCTTCATGTTTCACTCTGAATGTTTCTTCAATCTTTACGTCTTCACTCTCCTCTTTAATAAACGCCATCTTTATAATAGTGTGACGTGGATCTCAGTCTCTTCACCAGGAGTTTTTCTGTTTGTCCTGTTTAAGAGGAGAATAATTAACAGAAAGACAAATAAATCCAGTCAGCTCAGAGTCAGTCAGAGAGAGTTAATGGGCTTAAATCACCTGAGACTAAAACAACAACAACAAAACACTTTTATGCATTAATAAAAGAACACAAATTATACAGACACTTACTGCTTAGTTATGATTTACATTATATAGTTAATGATTTGTATGTTGTTTTTACACTTTCATTACAACATTTGAGGTTTATTTGTGAAAATATCATGACACGTTTGTGTTTCTGCTGCATTTACACGGTTTTGACCAGCAGATGACGGCAGCGATGAATCGAGCGCTTTGAATCAATGAATCGTTTTGAGAAGCAATTCATTCATTCGTGTTTACCATAAACTGATTCACTATAAAACATTTCTGCAATGTTACTTTCAGTAATGATGAACTCATTTTACATCCTTTGCATAGCTATAAAATTATGTGAACGGATTGTGTTGATGTAAACACTTTAAATGTTGAAAACACAAACCTTTCTTCAGCAGAATCACAACAGACACTGGAGCTCGGCGCAGCCTTATGACGACACACCATTAGACCAAAATAAAAGTCCTGTATAGCTGCATAGAAATGTGAATGCAGGAAAAAAAAAAAATCCTGGAGAAATAGTTAAATATTCATGTTGCCCATTGATTTGTCCAAAATAACTATCAATGAAAGACTAATATGTTATGTACTGTTTAAAAGACAAAACAGTCATGATTGAGTGCAGAAACCATTTAAGAAACTAGAAACTATTGCATTAGATTATTTCACATTCATTTAATATTAATTATATTTTAATAAACTGTTTATTGCCTGTGTAGAAATACAACCTTTGGTAAATAAATCCTTCATTTAGTAGAAATATTTTGTTTATTTTAATATGTTTCAAATTGAAATGTGAACTCAACCGCTAATTATTTCTACTGCTATAAATCAAGGAAAACCTTACATTTCATTTATTTCACACCAATTAAAAAAATCAATCAGTGCAGCCACTGGTTTGGCACAGGTTCTCTCTTCTCTCATTATTACTCATTGTATTTCTAGGCTTGCTCTAAATCTCTGGTGTCACAGTGGTTGTTTTCTTCACTCTTTCTCTCTGTCAGTTTGTCAGCTGTATTCTGTCTGTCTTCATCTCTCTGTGCAGTTGACTGGATGATCCTCTCTTTGACTATGCTACTTTTGTACATGGACAGACTTCTCTGTCCCAGACTTCGCTCTCATCTCATCTCTGATATTGCCGCCCTGTGTGGACTGATTCTCCAGCTTCCAATTCCTGCCTAAGATCATAGGTTTTATTTTGACAAAGAGGACTACTCGGTCAGTTGTGCTATAATCAACCATAGACTGTAAAAAAAGATGGACGACGTGCCTTAACTTTCTTCCGTTGACTTGCTTGCTAGTTGCGCTGCGCACATGTAGCGCTGTTTCGCTCCGCTTTTGCCGCGTTTAATGTTTCCCTGGCCTAAAATCTAGTACTGCCACCTTGTTAACACTATGAATCTTCACGATTTGAAAATTATGTGTGGCAGGCCTATATTTTAATAGACAAGCTGAGGGCTGTTTCACTACTGTACATTTGAGTTATGCTGGGTTTGATGCTAAGAGTTTGATAGGTTATTTGTATGTATTTTAGAAGGCCTCTTTTCCCACCAACACAGCATGTTGTGAACTAAATATGGATTTAAGGCCCGAATGGATCTAAGCTTGTGGCTTTTTGCTTACTTATGGCTGTTCCTGATGTGTTTAAGAGTCTATGCTGATGGAATATATTTCATCAAACAATGTCCAAAGTTAAAGTTAATGTCCCTTAGCAGATCAATAATCCAAACGTTTGCAATGAATTCACTCCAAACTATAACAGTTCTCCAACACCAGACTCTTCTCAATCAGGAACAGCCATAAGTAAGCCAAAAGCCACAAGCTTAGATCCATCTGGGTTGACGGTCCCATAAGTTGACGGTCACCGAAAAAGAGTAAAAAAGTGCTAGTCTGGTCTCTGTTTGCACTTTGATTATGGTTGCACTTTCAATTCATGTACAAAAAGGTCTGAAGAGACCTTTAAATCATACAGGAGAGAAGCCAGTCAGTTGAGATTATGGCAAAACCATTTCTAGTGCTTGTAAATTATTGTCTTTCAATGCATTTTATAATTTATACTAAGACAAAAATATTGTCTCGTGAACCCAATCTCGTGTCTCATCACACCCCTAGCAGCGAGTGTTTGAAATAACTTCCGTTTGTGATCCTACATGGATTCTAATCACCGGTGAAATATTTGTATACAAGATGCAAAAGGCTACGTACGCGCACCGTTAACAAGCAAACAGTAAAGACACAGCTTGTAGAAATCAGACAAATCATATATGACAATGTATTTATTTGGTTACATATTTTATCTGGCAATACACCTCGTCTCTTAAAGCGGATTGCCTGATATGCATATTTAGCTGTGAATGTCATAAAATATAGCCTCCTCTATCATAACTCGTTTTCATTCACGAGCTACTTAATTCCCTGGCTGAAAGGATAACTCTACATCAGAGGCCTTCAAACCTGCTCCTGAGGACCCACTGAAATAAACTGCAAAGTTTATTTCCAACCTGCTTCAGCACACCTGCCTGTGTATTTTCAACAAGTGAGCCTGACAAGCTTGATTAGCTTCAGCTGTCTTTGATTAGGGTTGGAGCTGAACTCTGCAGGACAGTGGGTCCCCAGGAACAGGGTTGAAGCTCTATATTATGATTGGAGAGAGCGCTCAAAGCTCCTTGGATGGTGGAAAAATGATAGAAATTATCATTCTTCCTGAGGAAATGTGATGTAAAAATATGATAATACATTTTTTTTGCATGCTTTCAGACTGAAGCCCCAGAGTTTTGTGCTGTCCTGTGACTACAAAAACAAAGAGACATGACTGATTAAGTGTGTCCTCCCTCTTTTGTGAAAAAGTGGCAAAACCATTGACAATTCATTGACACAAATGAATTAATTATCAATGTATCATTTATCAACATTTATCACTTTTTCATTTTGCGATCTTCACTAGCTTCCAGTCTGATAAAAAAAAAAAAAAAAAAAAAAAGAATTCCCTTTGTTGGTGAAACTTCTTTCGAACTTTGTTTGACTAATCTATACATTGAATCTAATTCTTGACTCTGGCTTCTTTACTCTTCTCCTAGTCACTGGACATTAATTGGGAATTAATTAATTTAAGGTGATTTAATACTATAACAATCAAAATTAATCACTATTATAATCAAATTATACAGTCTCTCAAACATGAGGTGTTTCCTGTCTGTGAGATTCATTCCACACCGATGACATACAAAACCAGTTCTCTCATACATGAATACTCATGTGGCACTCAAGGGCTATTTTATACCTAAAACTTTTCCCACAGTGTCCACATGTGAACGGCTTCTCTCCAGTGTGAACTCTCATGTGCCGGTTAAGGCTTCCTTTTCGGTTGAAACTTTTTCCACATTGTTGGCAGGTGAAAGGCTTCTCCCCAGTGTGAATCCTTATGTGGTCTACAAAGTGTTGTTTTAGAATGAAACTCTTTCCACACTGAGGGCATGTGTAGAGTTGCTCTCCAGTGTGAAGTCTCATGTGTCTGTTAAGGTTTACTTTTTGAGTGAAACTCTTTCCACACTGAGTGCATGTGTAGGGTTTCTCTCCAGTGTGACTTCTCATGTGGGCTTTAAAGTTTTTATGTTGATTAAAACTCTTTCCACACTGTTGGCAGGTGTAAGGCATCTCTAAAGTATGAATTCTAATGTGCCTGTTAAGACTTCCTTTTTGAGTGAAACTTATTCCACACTGTTGGCAGGTAAAAAGGCTCTCTCCGGTGTGAATTCTCATGTGGCAATTAAGGTTTCCTTTTAGGTTGAAACTTCTTCCACAATGTTGGCAGATGAAAGGCTTCTCTCCAGCATGAACACTCATGTGGACTTTAAAGTTTCCAATTTGAGTGAAACTCTTTCCACACTGAGTACATGTGTACAGCTTCTCGCCAGTGTGAACTCTCATGTGCCTGTCAAGGCTTTCTTTTTCAGAAAAAGTCTTTCCACGACCCGGACATGTGTAAGGCTTCTCTGCAGTGTGAGTTCTCATGTGCTTTTTAAGGCTTCCTTTTAGAGCGAATCTGTTTCCACACTGTTGGCAGATGAAAGGGCACTCTCCAGTGTGAATTCGCATGTGGACTTTAAGGTTTCCTTTACTACTGAAACTCCTTCCACACTGAGGGCACGTGTAAGGCTTCTCTCCAGTGTGAACTCTCATGTGTCTTTTAAGGCTTACTCCTGGAGAGAAACCCTTTCCACACTGTTGGCAGGTACAAGGCTTCTCTCCAGTGTGAACTCTCATATGCCTGTTAAGGGTTCCTTTTCGGTTGAAACTTTTTCCACATTGCTGGCAGGTGAAAGGCTTTTCTCCAGTGTGAATTCTTATGTGGTCTTCAAAGTGTTGTTTTAGAGTGAAACTCTTTCCACACTGAGGGCATGTGTAGAGTTGCTCCCCAGAGTGAAGTCTCATGTGTCTGTTGAGGCTTACTTTTTGAGCAAAACTCCTTCCACACTGAGGGCAGGTGTAAGGCTTCTCTCCAGTGTGAAGTCTCATGTGTCTTTTAAGGCTTACTCCTGGAGAGAAACTCTTTCCACACTGTTGGCAGGTGTAAGGCTTCTCTCCATTGTGAATTCTCATGTGCCTGTTAAGGCTTCTTTTTAGAGTGAAACTGTTTCCACACTGTTGGCAGGTGAAATTACTTCCAGTTCCCTTCTTTTCACCCCTTTTTTGTGGCAAAGTCTTTTCAGTCTGAGAGCAACGGAAAAAAAATTCTCCCGTTATGAAATCATTATTCTTATATTGATCTTTCTCTTCCATTTCATTCAGTACTTCACTCTCCTTTTTCAGCACCATCAGGTCTAAGGTGAAAAGAGACAAATGCAAATTAACACCAGTTTAATGGTACAAAGCAACACGCATCAAAACATTTGAAGAGTTCAGATGCAAAAGCCACTTCGGTCAAAAATGAGATAACGATACTGAGTGAATGCTCTCCGCATACAGTATATGTTCATAAAATACTTTCACTTCAAACCCACTAAATCCCAGCCTCAGCCCATTCAGAAGTACCGGTACTTAGGTAGAAACCTATAGATGGAAGCCTGACAAAAATGCTTATTTAAAATAAAAAATAAAAAAACGTCAGACGGACTTGGAGGCTTTTGCTTCGGAAGTCTTCATTTAGACATGTAAAGTATCAAAACCAACATACAACTAGATCCTATTCCCACGGGCATCACACCAGACGTTTATGGGGGGAGTACATTGATATCCTACCCATAATATTTACCCCTAAATGAAGACTGAAAAGGAAATTTGCTCTGATTTGTAGTACATCAGACGACTTCAGCGCCACACAGCATATTCTCAATAAAGTATCCAGCTGAAGATATACCAGACTCTCCTGGGCCCAGTTGCCGCAGACCAGTCAGGGTGCCCATGCTGACCTCTGTCCACCGCCGAAAGCGCCAACAGTGGGCACGTGAGAATCAGAACTGGACCACGGAGCAATGGAAGAAGGTGGCCAGGTCTGATGAATCAGGTTTACTTTTACATCATGTGAATGGCTGGGTGCATGTGTGGCTTACCTGGGGAACACATGGCACTATGGAAAGAAAGCAAGCCGGCCGGAGGCAGTGTGATGCTTTGGGCAATGTTCTGCTGGGAAACCTTGGGTCCTGCCATCCATGTGGATGTTACTTTGATATGTACCACCTACCTAAGCATTGTTGCAGACCATGTACACCCTTTCATGGAAACAGTATTCCCTAGTGGCTGTGGCCTCTTTCAGCAGGATAATGTGCCTTGCCGCAAAGCAAAAATGGTTTGAGGAGCACAATAACGAGTTTGAGGTGTTGACTTGGCCTCCAAATTCCCCAGATCTCAATCTAATTGAGCATATGTGGGATGTACTGAACAAACTAGGGATGCTCATATTAACGGTTTAACAGTTAACTTAAAGAATTTTGACTGATTAATACTATCAGTTAAATGGGTTAAAAGTTATTTATTTATTTTTAAGTTGTTGTTTTTTTAGTTTACTGCATGGTTAAAGAAAAAGGAACGAATGCGCACTGCTGTGAAGGGAAGGAAGTTGCGCTATACGGAACGTGGATAGTTTACCTCATATCTTCTTTTTATAATCCTTGGCAGCCAAAATCGAAATCAGATTAATATCACAGGTCTAAAGCATAACCAGACTAAACTTTAGTTTAGTTCTCTCTCGCTCTCATTAAGCGTCACTCTCGTCACTCACTCTGTAGCTCTGTGTGATCTCTCTCGCTCTCTCTCCTGGATTGCGAATAGCAAAAATGTATCACAGACAAATGGTTTAAAATTATCTCATATAGAAATGGCTGGCAAGATAACATCTATATAATCAATAATAAATAGTAACGTAAGTGTATTTTCTTAATTTCTCCAGTGCTTATCGATACTACGGCGATCGATACTTTAATACTAAAGCACCAGGGCTCATTTAATACCGGGTTTCGGTACCCATCCCTACTGCCACGGGTCTTACGGTCAACAGGCTGACCTCCAGATTTAACCCCACATCACGTAGTTTAAATAAAAATTAGACACGGTGTGGATTGAGGTAGGCCTGCTATTTTTATATGCCAGTTCTTTAAAGCTTCAGGTGGATTCAGTGTGTTTTCATTTTGTCATCTTAATTTGTTAATTAAGTGAAAAATATTTAGTGTAGGCCTATTTAGTTTCTGCTTTTCTCTGTTGTCAGAAACACTGCAGGTGCGCAAAACTTTGATAATGTGTGAATCCAGGTTCTGTTGCTGATCTGTTCTGTATGCCGCTGTCTGCATGTTAAAATAAACCCGTTAAAAATACTTTTTCATGGGTCACAGACACTGGTCAACAGTATTTTTATTTAATGCCAATTCAATATTATAATCTGATCAGTTAACGGTTAATATTCGGATAACAAGCGGTGGTTGTCGGTCGGGAAAATTAACCGAAATAAGCATCCCTAGAACAAACATGTCCGATTAATGGAGGACCCACTTCAGAACTTACAGGACTTAAAGGATCTGCTGTTAACATCTTGGTGCCAGATCCATTATGGACATGCCTGATCCCTTTAAGACCACGTTTCAAGTATTGATTTGGTCCCCCTTTTGCTGCAAAAACAGCCTTGACCCTTCGAGGCATGGACTCCACTAGACCCCTGAAGGTGTGCTGTGGTATCTGGCAGAAGGCGCCAAGGCGAACATGAAGCTGAGCAACCTCTACAATCTGGTACACACTAGTGTGGCAGAGAGGAATATGCCACCGCCTTGTGGGGGAAATACTAACCACTTACCTAAGGAAGAATTGAGTGAGCAACAGGATCTTAGCCCCCCCACCCAATGCTTTTGGTCTTTGTACAGCTCTATTAGTTGTATGTTGTGCCTATCGTGCTGCAGTGTGTGTAAATGCGTGAGATGTGGCGAGACGGGCTTCAGGATTTAGTTTTGACACGGCCACCACCTGAAGTGTGTGAGCAGTTAACTTACAGGTTAAGTTCAGTAGACTGCAAAAACCCGCCCTCCCCAGATCTAACAAGATAGGTAAGAAGCCCCCACTCCTTAGTATATGTGACACAATTAGAAAATAACCAGATTCTAACTAACTGAATACATTTATTTGTAACAAACAAGACTCTGGATTAATTTTCTTCAGTCTTCACTGAGAATAAATAAAAAACTCAAATTTCAATTTCAAATGTAAGGAAAAGTCAAAAATAAGATAAAGATGTGTAAAACAATAAACAGTGAAAATAAACAAGACTCACTTTCGGTTTGACCTTAACAAAGAAAATACAATCTATTCAATTTAAACATTCAGAAAACTCTTTTTCTTAATAAAAAAAAAACAGTTCAAAGTTCACTTCAGTTGGATGTTCCCTTTCGATTCAGTTCAAAATGTCCACAGTCTGAATACATAGAAAGAATAGAAAAGATTATTCTCAGTCCACCCAAATGTCCAAAATCACATCCAAATCACCCTCTGAAGTTCGTGAAAGAGGCGCTGACTGGTGCTCAATGGATGGCAGGGTAATGTCTCCCGTCGATAACCTCCAGCGATTGTCCTGTAGCTCTGACGAAGCAGATCGGTCCAACTAGGCCGCAATCCCGACTGACGAAGTTGTATCGAGAAGACAAACACTACACACACGGCCCAATCCGATGACTCAGTTGACTCTATACACGTTCCGTTACGATTTCCACTGAGTTAAGTTTGTGTGAACACTTAAAGCACGAAAGGGATATAACTCTTACTCTTACTGAAAACAAAAACTCTTTATGGCGGGTCACTAGCTAAATGCTAACTGGCTTTTTGCACAGAGACAAACTTGTTCCGACTCTATTAACTCCAAACTAGTTCTCAATCGGAGACTGAAACCGACACTAAACTATTCCGAGGTTGTATCACGGATCTAAACTGTTCAAAATGTAATCAATTATCCGAGGACTAACAAAACGTCTGCGTCACTGCTCTTCTTCAGCAGAACTGTTTTTTTTTTTTGTGTTACCGCGCTCACTTCTCACGTACACAAAATGGCGGCGCCCACGGCAAAAATCACAATAAAAGTCTCAAACACAAAATTATGTAGATCCTCTACACTAGGGGTGTAACGGTTCTCGGTTATAAAAAAAAAATGTCCCATTCTCCACCCACTATTCAGCACGCACTTGCACTGCAGTTCATCTAAAATCCGATGACGCATCGCAAATATTTATTTGAAATATAAATTTATTTGATTGGAACAGCCCACTGCTCACCCCTCCCTTTCAAAGCACATAGAGAAGCTACGGTGGCCAACACAGGACAAAGATATCGTCTGAGACAGTAGAGAGTAGCTGGCGCTCTCGTACATGTATATAATATATATGTTGGGAAGCCCCTCCAAATCATTGAATTCACTTCCACTTGCCACGGGTCTATAAAATCAAGCACTAGGCATGCAGATGCTTGTACAAACATTTGTGAAAGAATGGGTCGCTCTCAGGAGCTCAGTGAATTCAAGTGTGGTACCGTGATAGGTTGCCACCTGTGCAATAAGTCCATTCGTGAAATTTCCTCACTACTAAATATCCCACAGTCAATTGTTAGTGGTATTATAACAAAGTGAATGCAATTGGGAACAACAGCAACTCAACGACAAAGTGTAAAGTCACCATGTAAAAATCGCAGAGCGAGGTTAGCGCATGCTGAGGCGCACATTGCGCAGTAGTCGGCAACTTTAGCTACAGTTAATAGCTACAGACCTCCAAACTTCATGTGGCCTTCAGATTAGCTCAAGAACAGTGCGTAGAGAGTTTCAGGGAAATGTGTTTCCATGGCCGAGCAGCTGCATCCAAGCCTTACATCACCAAGTGCAATGAAAAGCGTCAAATGCAGTGGTGTAAAGCACACCGCCACTGGACTCTAGAGCAGTGGAGACGTGTTCTCTGGAGTGACGAATCACGCTTTTCTGTCTGGTAATCCGATAAAGAGTAAGTTGACAGAAGAACAGGACTTGTCTGATTGCATTGTGCCAAGCGCTTTCCTGTAGCTCAAACAATAAGAGCGTGGTGCTAGCAACGCCAAGGTCATAGCTTCGATTCCCAGGGAAAGCAAGAACTGACAAAAAAATTTAAAAATGTGTACCTTGAATGCAATGTAAGTTGCTTTGGATAAAAGCGTCTGCCAAATGCATAAATGTAAATGTAATTGTAAAGTTTAGTGGAGGGGGGATTATGGTGTAAGGTTGTTTTTCAGGGGTTGGGCTAGGCCCCTTAGTTCCAGTGAGAGGAACTCTTAATGCTTCAGCATACCAAGACATTTTGGACAATTTCATGCTCCCAGCTTTGTGGGAACAGTTTGGGGATCAAATGACTGAATTCAGCTTTGACAATGAAACCAACCTGTTAGTTCCTCAGTTTCTTCGTGTTTCACTCTGAATGTTTCTTCAATCTTCATGTCTTCAATCTCCTCTTTAATACACGCCATCTTTATAATAGTGTGTCACGTGGATCTCAGTCAATTCACCAGGAGTTTTTCTGTGTTTGTCCTATTTAAGATGAGAATAATTCATTAATAATTAACAGAAAGATAAATAAATCCACACTAAATCTGTGTCTCAATCAGTTCTAGTTCAGGGACCGTATTCACAAAACATCTTATGGCTAAAAGTAGCTCCTAATTAACGATTTAGGAGAAACTCCTAAAATAATGAGTGTGTCAGTCCTAATTTTAGGACTCCTACATTTTTTCAAAGAGTATTTCACAAAGCATTTTAGCGCTAAAACCAGCTCCTAAATCTGTGAAATGGACTACGTCACTAAGACCAAATCAACACTGCACCATTGAGGAGATTATGGGTTCTGAAACTTTTCTTCATAAATGCAATACATATTTAAATTTATAGATTTTAATCTATGATAAAATGCCAAAAATAAATCTTTAATAAATAAATAAATAAATAAATAATGTCCGATTGCCTGTATGCAGTTGTTTACATGAGTTCACGCTCACAAATGATTTACTAGAGTAAAAGAATATAATAAGTGCATTTATCATGCTGTCCGAGGAGATCGAGGGCTCCAAACTCTAAATTTAGCCCAAACCCAGAGTTCTCTGGGGTGTCGGGATGCAGAAAACCATCAAGGTAACTAGGCGAGTAAGCTCTCGGTTGTGTATATACCTCCTCTTGAGCTGATTAGATAGACAGTTTGTGTGTCCTCACAAACTTTGTTTATAAAACATTATTTTCACTTGAATTGTACCCCTCCTTGAGCTGTCACCTTATCGTGGTGGAGGGGTTCGAGTACCCGAATGACCCTGGAAGCCATGTTGTCTGAGGCTATATGCCCCTGGTAGGCAAACAGGTCCTTGGTGACGGGCCAGACTAAGAGCAGTTCACAAACCCAATATGAGTCTAATTAAAACCAGGGCCGAGACGTCGCCCGGCATGGCGCAGCCCCACCCTGGAGCCAGGCCCGGGGTTGGAGCTTGTATGCGAGTGCCTGGTGGCCGGGCCTACCCCCATTGGGCCCCTGACGACCCAATCTCTGGACACGGAAACTGGCTTTAGGGACATTAGTCACCTCGCTGGCGGGGAAGGAGCCTGAGCTTGTGCGGGAGGTTAAGATAGAGATAGTCGGGCTCAATTCCACCCCAAGCTTGGGCTCTGGAACCACACTTCTTGAGAGAGACTGGACTCTCTACCACTCTGGAGTTGCCCATGGTGAGAGGCGGCGGGCTGGAGTGGGTTTGCTTATAGCCCCCCAGCTCAGCTGCCATGTGTTGGAGTTCAACCCGGTGAATGAGAGGGTCGCTTCCCTGCGCCTTCGGGTAGGGGATAGGTCTCTCACTGTCATATGTGCCTACGGGCCAAACAGCAGTGCGGAGTACCCGGCCCAAATGGGGTCTCTGGGAGGGGTGCTGGAAAGTGCTCCAACTGGAGACTCCATCGTTCTACTAGGGAACTTCAACGCACATGTGGGCAGTGACAGTGATACCTGGAGGGGCGTGATTGTGAGGAATGGCCCCCCTGATCTGAACCCGAGTGGTGTTCTGTTATTGGATTTCTGTGCTAGTCACAGCTTATCCATAACAAACAGCATGTTCAAGCATAAGGGTGTCCATGTTCATGCCAAGGGTGTGCACGTGCCACCAGGACACCCTAGACCGGAGGTCGATGATCGACTTTGTGGTAATCTCATTTGACCTCCAGCCGTATGTCTTGGACACTCGGGTGAAGAGAGGGGCGGAGCTGTCAACTGATCACCACCTGGTGGTGAGATGGATCCGATGGCGGGGAGGAAGCTAGACAGACTTGGGAGACCCAAACGTACTGTGAGGGTCTGTTGGGAACGTTTGGCCGAGCCCCCTGTCAGAGAGATCTTCAACTCCCACCTCCGACGGAGCTTTGACCGGATCCCGAGGGAGTCTGGAGATATTGAGTCCGAGTGGACCATGTTCTCCACCTCCCTTGTCGACACGGCTGCTCGGAGCTGTGGCCGTAAGGCCTCCGGTGCCTTTCGAGGCGGAAATCCCCGAACTCGGTGGTGGACACCGGAAGTAAGGGATGCCGTCAAGCTGAAGGAGTCCTATCGGGCCTGGTTGGCTTGTGGGACTCCTGAGGCAGCTGACGAGTACAGGCAAACCAAACAGACTGCAGCCCGGGTAGTTGTGGAGGCAACAAAAATCGGGCCTGGGAAGAGTTCGGTGAGGCCATGGAGAAAGACTATCGGTTGGCCTCGAAGAGATTCTGGCAAACCGTTCGCCGCCTCAGGAGGGGGAAGCAGTGCCCTACCAACACTGTTTACAGTGGAGATGGGCAGCTGTTGACCTCAACTGGAGATGTCATCGGACAGTGGAAGGAATACTTCAAGGATCTCCTCAATCCCACCAACATGTCTTCCATTGAGGAAGCAGTGGCTGAGGGCTCAGAGGTGGATTCATCCATCACCCGGGCTGAAGTCATCGAGGTAGTTAAAAAGCTCCTCGTGGCAAGGCACCAGGGGTCGATGAGATCCGCCCTGAGTACCTCAAGTCTCTGGATGTTGTGGGGCTGTCTTGGCTGACACGCCTCTGCAACATCGCGTGGCGGTTGGGGACAGTGCCTCTGGACTGGCAGACCGGGGTGGTGGACCCTCTTTTCAAGAAGGGGGACCGGAGAGTGTGTTCCAACTACAGGGGGAAATCACACTTCTCAGCCTCCCCGGGAAAGTCTATGCCAGGGTACTGGAGAGGAGAATTCGGCTGATAGTGGAACCTCGGATTCAGGAGGAACAGTGTGGTTTTCGTCCCGGTCGTGGAACACTGGACCAACTCTATACCCTTTCCAGGGTACTGGAGGGTTCATGGGAGTTTGCCCAACCAATCCACATGTGTTTTATGGATTTGGAGAAGGCATTCGACTGTGTCCCTCGTGGTGTCCTGTGGAGGGTGCTCTGGGAGTACGGGGTCCGGGCCCCTTGCTTAGGGCTGTTTGGTCCCTGTACGACCGGAGCTGGAGCTTGGTCCGCATTGCTGGCAGTCGGACTTGGTCCCAGTGCATGTTGGACTCCGGCAGGGCTGCCTTTTGTCACCGGTTCTGTTCATAATTTTTAGCCGTGTGTGAAGCGGTCGGGATGAGAATCAGCACCTCCAAATCCGAGGCCATGGTTCTCAGTCGGAAAAGGGTGGCTTGCCCACTTCAGGTTGGTGGAGAGTTTCTGCCTCAGGTGGAGGAGTTCAGGTATCTTGGGGTCTTGTTCACGAGTGAGGGAAGGATGGAACGGGAGATTGACTGACGGATCGGTGCAGCTTCTGCAGTAATGCGGTCGATGTACCAGTCTGTCATGGTAAAGAAGGAGCTGAGCTGTAAGGCAAAGCTCTCGATTTACCGGTCAATCTACGTTCCTACTCTCACCTATGGTCATGAGATGTGGGTCATGACCGAAAGGACAAGATCCCGATACAGGCGGCCGAAATGAGCTTTCTCTGCAGGGTTGCTGAGCGCTCCCTTAGAGATAGGGTGAGAAGCTCAGTTACTCGGGAGGAGCTCAGAGTAGAGCCGTTGCTCCTCCACATCGAGAGGAGCCAGTTGAGGTGGCTCGGGCATCTATTTCGGATGCCTCCTGGACGCCTTCCCGGGGAGGTGTTCCGGGCATGTCCCACCGAGAGGAGGCCCCGGGGAAGACCTAGGACACGCTGGAGGGATTATGTCTCCTGGCTGGCCTGGGAACGCCTCGGGGTTCCCCCGGAAGAGCTGGAGGAAGTGGCTAGGGAGAGGGAAGTCTGGGCGTCTCTGCTTAGACTGTTGTCCCCGCGACCTGGCCCCGGATAAGTGGAAGATAATGGATGGATGGATGGATGAATTGTGCAATCTTTCGAGATGCAGACATGTAATAGGTTGACAAGTAGCTGAACATATACTAGTTTAATTAGTGACACTTTGCCTACTTTTTAAAATCTTTATTTGAATATGGCAATATTCTTATTTTAAAAACCTTGGCAACATGAAACCTCATTCTACAATATTTCAACAATTAAATCACTGACAGAGACTCCTCCCCCATTAGCCAATCACTGAGGTCATAGTTAGTAAGCGTGATGACCTCATCCATTGCAACAAGGTAAACCCCGCCCTTACTCTTAGCTTAAGACTTCTCTCTGTTCCTTAGTAAAAGTTGCTCTCAGCAGCTTTGGGAATAGGATTTAAGAGAAAACTCTAGAACTAAGAACTTTTACTGCCATTTAGGAGAACTCTTAGTGCTAAGATAAAATGTTTTGTGAATACGGCCCCAGTAGTTCAGTCACTGGTAAACGAGTGAGGTTTTTTTTTATTTTTATTTTTATTTAACTTTCAAAATTACAGAATTCAACAGCAACCCTTATGAAAAATAACCATTGTTTTATTGTAGTAAAACTGTGGTTATATAAATGGCAATCAATTAGCCAAAAAAACATGGTTACTACACTTTTACTACAATAAAACCATGTTTTTTGGCTAATTGATTACTATTTATATAACCACAGTTTTACCACAAATACCATGGTTAAACTATGGTTAGAGTAGCAAAACCATGGTTCATTTTCGTAAGGGAAGGTCTTACATTTTGTAAGTCTAAATTAAAACATGACAATACTTAATATAAAAAGAAACAAAAATTAACTTAAAATTTAAAGCGCATCACTTGAAAATTGAGACATGTAATTGTAATGTGTCTTCTATTCTGTGAACAATTTTAAATGACACTTCTTTGGTTTTATTTATTACACAATACTGACTAAGAAATCCTCAAAAATGTTCCCACTCAAATGAGGGAAACAAATTAAACTAATTTAGATGGAGAAGAGATCTAATCTATTGGTCACTGCATTTATCATTAAATAAATCAAGTTGATCTAAAAGCAAATGTTTGGAGACTTAATTTGTTTTAATTAAAAATAATTACTCTATTTTTCCCTAACCATTTATTTAAACAACTTGGTGGTATAAATGTTATTCTTAGATGCAGTTTTGATATTAACCAAATACCTCTTTGGTTATTTAATGTTCACACGCAAGTCATTTTGACGCGTCTTTGGTTTTTAAACATAACTTACCTCACTCCTTTTTTTATTTGAAATAATTATATCACACACACCAAAGAAAAACTTTAAGACAACGGTTTGAGTCTAATATATTATTAGTTGGTCAGTTGTTGAATTCTGATGGTCAGCTTTTGAGTATTACTGAACTAATTCTTAAATTTAAGCGTCATATTTCTGTTAAAGAATATTGTATTGTCATGGATTCTTCTCTATTCATATCAGTCAGTGAGATAGTTATGGACCTAATGACTGATTACATAAAAACACTCAAAACTAACACTACAGATTAATAAAAGAATGACAATTATACAGACCCTTAATGTATTAATCAGTTTAGTTATAGAAATCGAGATAGAAATGCAGCGCTTCGAATCACTGAATCATTTGTTGTGAATCAATCGGTTCAATTGACTCGGAGAGTCTAAAGTGCCGGTTCTCTCGTCTCTCTCCAGAGACTGAATTCATGTTTGAACTGATTCACGATAAAGAGCGAAATGAGACGCTCCTTCTGTTACTCATGAGTTTATGTTACATTACTCACACAACGCTGATAAATGTTTGATAAATCAATGCAGTGTTACATTTAATCATGCATCATTCATTATGCGTCGCTTTAAACACGTTAAAAGCTTAAAACACAAACCTTTCTTCAGCCGAATCACAACAGATGCAGGAGCGCGACGCAGCCTTATGACGTGACATCACACCACCACACCAAAATAAAAGTCCAGTTCACACACTGTTGCGTCTAAAACCACATAAGTGCACAGAAATGTACGTAAAAATAAATAAATAAATAAAATAATATATATATATATATATATATATATATATATATATTTTTTTTATCTGATTTGAATGTATTATTGAAATTCATTTAATAACACAATAGTAAGTTAATAATACAGTTCACATTGACAGTTTAAAAATAAAGCAAAAACACAATGCATTCACATTTTTTGTGCCTTAATGATGTACTACTTTGTACTTATTTTTCCATTTATACTCACATCTACAGGCACAGTAGTTGTGTTCATTGTCTCATCCAGACGGCTCAGACACAAGCCTTTCCCTGAGATTGATCCGCTCCAGTGTCTCTCCGGTTCATCCACTGTCCCAGAGTCATCCATTAGTTCTGCTGTTTCTTCAACACTAGCCTTTCCCTGAGATTGATCCACTCCAGTGTCTCTCCGGTTCATCCGCTGTCCCAGAGTCATCCATTAGTTCTGCTGTTTCTTCAATCTGCCATTGATCAGCATTAAAGGGATAGTTCACCAACAGATGAACATCCTCTCATCATTTACTCTCACCCTCATGACACACACACTGTTAAAATACTGAGTACAATTACAGTAAAAACTGTCCAATGGAAACAGTAACAGACTATAACTAGGGGAGTAAAGTTTGTAAACAAACTTTGAAGTTGGCTTGAGAAAGCTAGACAAGAAAGTTTGAAAAATTAATTAAAAGCTTAAAGTTTGAAGGTTCAAAAATGGACAAAAATGCATATTTGACCATGGTTAAAAAATTCCCCCTACAAAATAAATCTATAATGACTGCCACTATTGAAGTGAAATGTGAAAACAAATGAAAAGTGTTGCGGCATTACAGTTATAGATGCTCATGTGGCATGCAAGTTTACTTTTTATACTTGTTTTCAGCATTGAGCATTATAACCAATCAAACACGTCTCTATCAGATGAGTTTAGATTAGTCACAGGTGAATTAAGAAAGTATTTTATGGGAGTATTTTTCTGCGTTTGTGGCATGTGCTCAGCTCAATCAGTCAGTTCAGCCAGTACCAATTCTCTTGTGGAAAAGTGCAGATACGATGTGAGTATGACATTAATATATAATACCTTTTTTCATGCTATTAAAATTTCAATGTTTTTATTCTCACTAATTCATAAGTTCTTGTCTGTGCGGCATAAAAACGTTTACTGTATTCTTTTAATCGATATTAATCATTACAATATCACAAGCAATAACTGACAATAATTAATGATGTTTTTCAGTTACAAGGCAAAAAAGTTGCTGTCATAATATCTTCAACCTTTCTGGGAAAGCTGTCTGCTAGATGTATGCATCATCTTTTGTGTCAAATTCTACTAAAGGTGCACTATGTAACTTTTCCATCCACTAGAGGTCGCCTATTCAAAACAAAGGCGTAGTTTGATGATGCCAAGCTTGAGCGCAGAATCTTGGGACATGTGGTCTTCACCTCACAGCCGGTGGAAAGGAATCGGGATAGTACTCGGGCAGAAATCATGTTCATGGATGCGATTATTAACGTTACTGTAGTATGAAGCAGAGCAGGACTGAGTGTTGTGGGAGCTGAGCAAGGCCGCAGGAGTGATTGTTAATAAGATGAGCGCCACACGTGCCTCGTGAGCAGCGGGACTTTTATTATGCCACATTCGCCGGCACCATTTCCACTTTTCCGGTCATGAGTATGAGGTAAAGCAGCTCTGCTTTATATGATATGCTTATCATATTAGATACATCTGAGTGTGTTGAAAATTATGTTATGACGTTACTCTGTGCTTTCGCTCGGCGGCTGCTATGACACTTGACACACTGCAGTGAGAGTAAAGCGTTTCTGCTAAATAAAACCGGAAACCGAGGGTAACGCAGATGTGACGCAATTGACAGGTGACTCCCTCACACGTCCCGGTTCCTTGGTTAAAATAGCAATATCTCACGATTTACAAATAGCTGGAAATATTTGGGATATTGTAAGAACTCAACTGAACAAAATATATAACACTGGCCTAGTGGTTTTTGGATGTTTTACTGCAAAAATGTTACATAGTGCACCTTTAATAAATAAATTAAATTAGTGTCAAGACATATTAGAGCTGATGAATTCAGTATCAAAACTCATCTTTGCAATGCTGAGGAAATACAGAAGCACCGTCTGAAATAACATTGTTTAATGCAGCTCACAGGGAGTTAATAATGACTTGATAGATAATTAAAGGACATTAACAATGCTTTATTTTAAACATAAAACGTTGAATACATTTATTTTTGAAATAATTAAATTGAAACTATACTTAAAATGTGAAATTAAACCGCCACTAGGTGGCAGAAAGTCACTTTTATTGAGTGAGTCATTGAGATTCAACCGATTCATTCAATGGCTGATTCATTCAGGAATGAAATACCAGTTTAAAACTAAAATGAGTCCCATATTGTCTCCCTGTGTTTCTGATTTTGCATGTCTCCTCAATCTGACACCAAATTCAGGTCAAAATGGGACAAAATGTGTGGCCATCAGCTTTTTAAAGGTAATTAATTTTCACCATATTAAACATTTGGAAACAAATGTGTACACATCACTAGTCAATTTGATGACATTGCTGCATTTAATGTCTATGTGTAACAGGGTTAAAAAGAACATTTAATTTAGTATTGTTGTGTGAATTTCATAAAACAATGCATTTGGCTGTATTCATTGGTGTTCGAAGGCTCCCCTCCTGTGGCTCTTAACACTCCACTCACTCATCTCTGGGCACTGGCCACCCAAGGGCCAATAACACCCTTTCACTGCTGAAAGATCACTTCTGGTGGCCCAACATGGCCAGGGATGTGAGAAGGTTCGTATAGGGATGTAAGGACTGCGCCACCTCCAAGAGTCCCCACCATCTACCATCTGGCAACCTACAACCTCTGCCCATTCCCCATCGACCATGGTCACACCTAGGAGTGGATTTCATCACTGACCTGCCTCCATCTAGCACATGCATCCTTGTCATCATTGATCGCTTTTCCAAGTCATGCCATTCCAGAGGATATCGTATCCGACCGGGGTCCACAGTTTATATCCCGAGTATGGAAGGCATTCTTCACCCTCCTAGATGTGACCATAAGCCTCTCCTCGGGATACCATCCTCAAACAAACGGGCAGACGGAAAGAAAGATACAAGAGATAGGTCGCTTCCTACAAACCTTCTGCCATGGCCACCAGAACTCTTGGAACCAGTTCCTTGGCTGAGCTGAGTACACCTGGTCAGAAAATCTCCCCCTGCAAGCCAACTCACTTTCACCATCTTCAAGCAAATCAACCCAGACACTCACCTCCAACTCCCACCACACTACAAAATTCCAGTGCATACTCAGTTACCAGCCACCCCTATTTCCCTGGTCTGGAGGAACCTTCGACAGATGTCCCTTCCATATCTTGTGGACTGGGAAGGTTACAGAGCAGAAGAAAGATCTTGGGTTCCCAGAGATGATATCCTTGACCCCACACTAGTGAGAGGGCTCTGTGGAGTCCGCTGACAAAAGATCACAGCTGACTGTCTCAGATCAGAGGCACCACCATACCAACCTGGTCAGAAGGTTTGGTTGTCCACCCGAGAAATCAGAATGCGGATGCCCTGCAAGAAGCCAAGTTCAAACCCTTTGAGGTGTGTGTGCATCAACCTTCCATCTGCAAATCCAACCCTGTAGACACTTTCCATCATTCTCACCCACTCAACTCCTACTGTTTGTCTACACCTACATGTTTCAAATACAGCCATCCTTTCATGTGTCACTCACAAATCAAGTAACCTGTATCTCATGGTTAGTTCATGACATTAACTAATGTTAACTGTTCCATAAAAATTTAAATTTACTAATTTTACAGAAAATAACTTCATTTTGATAGTAATAATAAAAATGATTTATATGACACTATAATAAGAACTGAATTACTGTGGTTTTCATCAACACAGAGATTGAGAAAAGCACAGACACACACCGTCACTCATCGTGACTCACAAACACACACTGATCTGACTGTCTATATAAGGATTCATTACACACATTTATTTTGACGTTATTTCACTGAGAGAAGTTCATCTATAGTATTAACCCTCTGGAGTCGGCTATCACATCCGCGCGATAGACTCACTTTTTTTCTTTTTTTCTTTTTTTTTATCATTCAGGCAAGTGTTATACATCATTATAATCTGTTAGGTTTCTATTATTTTTTGTGTACAGTCACAATAAAAACAACTTGTTGTGCTTCTTGCAAAATAAAGAAAACAAACATGATGCACGATCTGCAGCCTCTCTGTCAAAGACGTTCATTCAGATTCTCTTCAGAAAAGGACCTATAACTTAATAAATATTTGTGTCTCAAACATGAGACATATGTCTAAAGAAACGTTGAAATGTCTGGTTTTAAATCATGTAAATCAAATCGAAAAAAAATATTCGGTGTTTATGTAATCTGTTTGAAAAGCGAGTGTCTCATTACACGCTAATGCGCCACGCCCATGGAGCGCTCGTTCTTTTGAGATTCAAATCTGACGCGATCCATGAGAGTAGAGCCGACACCCACATCAACACTTCACATCGACACTTTACATCAGTTTGAGATGCGCTGAGGAATAATCCTGGAATATTTTACCTCAGAAAAAGCTGTTTATTTCTAAGAGCAACAGATCCAGGCGAGAATTGTGAGTTTATTCTGTTACCGTCTGTGAATATTAAACGCAAAAGACCGTTTAAATATGAATCCTCCTGCTACATAAAATGTCATAGATGCAAGACTTTTTAGACAATATTTATTTGGCCTGTTTTGGCCAGATTATGAAGTGTTAAGGCTATTGTAAGTGTAACATCAATAAAGCTTTTATTAGCAAATGTCTGCTCAGATGCTATAAATATAGTACGAAATGATTTTGACCACTTCATTAAATTTTCTTTTGTAGAAAGCATTTATTTAAAGTGAATTTCGTTTTGTATAAATTGTATCTTAATTTTAATCAATGTTTTTTTTTATATATTTGCTTCTCATTTAATGAGAATCAAATATAACAGACAATAGCCTTAGCGCTGGCGTGATCATGCATTGCACGCACGTCTCATAAATTAACCGAAACTCCAAATGATATTTCCTTTGTAAAGAAAAAGTGTCTTTCAAAATCTAAATCAATGTATTGTTTTAAATGAATTAGCAGGCTCAATGATTCTCACATCAGTTTGAAGCAAAAACTCTAGGCAACATCACCCATTAGGCTAAAGTATTGTGGACGCATATCTATTGTGTGTTTTGAGGCCTTCATTTTAAAACAATTTTTGTTTTGTTTTTCAAAAACCATGCATAAACATTATTCTGTCAAAAATACAAGCATGTACATACATGTTGCTCACATATTATGTTAGCCCAGTTTGTGCTGAATACAGTGTTATTACACTTTTGCCATTAATATGTTTATAAGCAACCGAAAAAAGCACAAATGTCAGAGCATGTCAAAACCTCTAAAGGGCCCCAAAACAGCTCAGACTCCAGATTGTTAATGTCATGAAGAGAAAATAAGAGACTCTATAACATCTCACTGATACTGATTTATCATGCAGCTCAAAGCATTATGGGTAGAATCTCTCTACAGTCTATTCTGATTCATCAACACAGTTTCACTGATCCATGAACCCCAAACCCAGTATAGAGTGGTTGAGTAAATGTGGTCTGGACTGTGTGGATGAGGGTCATTGTGTCAGAGACGCTGTAGAAGGACAGAGTTCCAGCACTGTGATCCACATACACTCCTATTCTACGGCTGATGGACTCTACATGGAGTTCAGTCCTTATGTCATTGTTTATGAATAAGTATCTGGAGGAAGAGCAGTACAAACTCCAGGACTGATCATTAGATCCAAATTCACACTCATTACCCCGTCCCTTCCTGCTGATGCTCTTATATGACACTGATATAAACACATATCCAGTCCACTCAATCTCCCAGTAACAGCGTCCACACACACTCTCTCTACACAACACCTGCTCATACACATCAAATCTGTCTGGATGATCAGGATACGGCTCCTCTGTGAGAGTGACAGTAATCACCCTGTTCCTCTCAGACAGACGGAGGCATTTATTCACTGTGTTCGGATCCAGAGTGAACAGATGGGAATCTAATGCAGATAAAAACACATCAGAATCAGGAATTATGAATCTTTTAATGTAGTTTAACTCATGTTCAATATATCAGCAGTGAATCAGTACAGTTTACCAGATATCCTGTGCAAATCATCATTTACATAATCAACTATAAAACGTCTGTCATGTTTTCTTTCACCTTCTACAGGAAGAATATGAACACACTCAGTGAGTTTTTATGCTTGTTTTCTTAGTGACTTACATTGTAGGAAGTCATTCCTGGTCCCGGGAACAATGTTGGTGAAAGTGACTGAAAATCAACAGACATGATATGAGATGATGGAGGATGAGTTCAGAGAGCAGATGAATCTCCAGGACTTTACCTCCGTCAGAGATCTTCTTCAGCTCCTCTTTGCAGAAATCCTCCAGTTTGTCTCTCAGCTGTTGGACAGATTCTCTCACTCCATCAAAAGAGGAGAGAGAACTGAAGAGATTGTCATTGACGTCTGTAGATTCAGGAGGATTTGAGAGAGACTGGAAACTCTACAGAAAACAGAAATCAAAGCTCATCACCTCCACACATCAGCCAATAACCTGCACTACTGTCAGATTTGTGCGGCTCTTGTTGATCTTTAGTAACTCGCCTCAATCCACCACTTTCACAGCATCAGCTTCATTCTTCTCATATTCATTATATCATGTTAGAGCTATAAGTTCTAACGTTTGACACTTGTGAACTTTCTTGTAAAGCACTTGGATGATCAAACATCTGCCAGTAACATAAATGTAACAGATCAAGTGCATCAATGGCGTCACATGGCAGGGTTGAGTAGATTTGATCAGAAAAAGCAGTTAATTATTTATAACTTTTGAGCAGTTAGTGGCTCTGAAATTCACAAGGAATCTTAGAACACGATCCCAAGATCAGGTTTTGTGGCTTAAATACTCTGAAGCAGAGCTAATATACAGCCTCACTTCCTGTTTGAAGATGTCACTGTCAAATCTATTGTTGTGTTACTGAAAAATTACAAACCTGATTCCAAAATGTTGGGACACTGTACAAATTATGAATAAAAACAGAATGCAATGATTTGGAAGTTTCACATTTCAATATTTTATTCAGAATACAACATAGATGACATATCAAATGTTTAAACTGAGAAAATGTATAATTTTAAGGGAAAAATAAGTTGATTTTAAATTTCATGGCATCAACACATCTCAAAAAAGTCGGGACAAGGCCATGTTTCCCACTGTGTGGCATCCCCTCTTCTTTATATAACAGTCTGCAAACGTCTGGGGACTGAGGAGACAAGTTGCTCAAGTTTAGCAATAGGAATGTTGTCCCATTCTTGTCTAATACAGGCTTCTAGTTGCTCAACTGTCTTAGGTCTTCTTTGTGGCATCTTCCTCTTTATGATGCGCCAAATGTTTTCTATGGGTGAAAGATCTGGACTGCAGGCTGGCCATTTCAGTACCCGGATCCTTCTTCTACACAGCCATGATGTTGTAATTGATGCAGTATGTGGTCTGGCATTGTCATGTTGGAAAATGCAAGGTCTTCCCTGAAAGAGACGATGTCTGGATGGGAGCATATGTTGTTCTAGAACTTGGATATACCTCTCAGCATTGATGGTGCCTTTCCAGATGTGTAAGCTGCCCATGCCACACGCACTCATGCAACCCCATACCATCAGAGATGCAGGCTTCTGAACTGAGCGCTGATAAAAAACTTGGGTTGTCCTTGTCCTCTTTAGTCCGGATGACATGGTGTCCCAGTTTTCCAAAAAGAACTTCAAATTTTGATTGGTCTGACCACAAAACAGTTTTCCACTTTGCCACAGTCCATTTTAAATGAGCCTTGGCCCAGAGAAAACGCCTGCGCTTCTGGATCATGTTTAGATATGGCTTCTTTTTTGACCTATAGAGTTTTAGGCGGCAACGGCGAATGGCACGGTGGATTATGTTCACCGACTGGAAGTATTCCTGAGCCCATGTTGTGATTTCGTCTAAAGGCCGAAGTTCACGGCATCCAGTATGGTTTTCTGGCCTTGACCCTTACGCACAGAGATTGTTCCAGATTCTCTGAATCTTTGGATGATATTATGCACTGTAGATGATGATAACGTCAAACTCTTTGCAGTTTTTCTCTGAGAAACTCCTTTCTGATATTGCTCCACTATTTTTGGCCGCAGCATTGCGGCCAAAAGCATTGGTAATCCTCTGCCCATCTTGACTTCTGAGAGACACTGCCACTCTGAGAGGCTCTTTTTATACCCAATCACGTTGCCAATTGACCTAATAAGTTGCAAATTGGTCCTCCAGCTGTTCCTTATATGTACATTTAAATTTTCCGGCCTCTTATTGCTACCTGTCCCAACTTTTTTGGAATGTGTAGCTCTCATGAAATCCAAAATGAGCCAATATTTGGCATGACACTTCAAAATGTCTCACTTTCAACATTTGGTATGTTATCTACACTCACCTAAAGGATTATTAGGTACACCTGTTCAATTTCTCATTAATGCAATTATCTAATCAACCAATCACATGGCAGTTGCTTCAATGCATTTAGGGGTGTGGTCCTGGTCAAGACAATCTCCTGAACTCCAAACTCAATGTCAGAATGGGAAAGAAAGGTGATTTAAGCAATTTTGAGCGTGGCATGGTTGTTGGTGCCAGACGGGCCGGTCTGAGTATTTCACAATCTGCTCAGTTACTGGGATTTTCACGCACAACCATTTCTAGGGTTTACAAAGAATGGTGTGAAAAGGGAAAAACATCCAGTATGCGGCAGTCCTGTGAGCGAAAATGCCTTGTTGATGCTAGAGGTCAGAGGAGAATGGGCCGACTGATTCAAGCTGATAGAAGAGCAACTTTGACTGAAATAACCACTCGTTACAACCGAGGTATGCAGCAAAGCATTTGTGAAGCCACAACACGCACAACCTTGAGGCGGATGGGCTACAACAGCAGAAGACCCCACCGGGTACCACTCATCTCCACTACAAATAGGAAAAAGAGGCTACAATTTGCACAAGCTCACCATAATTGGACAATTGAAGACTGGAAAAATGTTGCCTGGTCTGATGAGTCTCGATTTCTGTTGAGACATTCAGATGGTAGTCAGAATTTGAGCGTAAACAGAATGAGAACATGGATCCATCATGCCTTGTTACCACTGTGCAGGCTGGTGGTGGTGGTGTAATGATGTGGGGGATGTTTTCTTGGCACACTTTAGGCCCTTTAGTGCCAATTGGGCATCATTTAAATGCCACGACCTACCTGAGCATTTTTTCTGACCATGTCCATCCCTTTATGACCACCATGTACCCATTCTCTGATGGCTACTTCCAGCAGGATCATTTCAAATTGGTTTCTTGAACATGACAATGAGTTCACTGTACTAAAATGGCCCCCAGTCACCAGATCTCAACCCAATAGAGCATCTTTGGGATGTGGTGGAACAGGAGCTTCGTGCCCTGGATGGGCATCCCACAAATCTCCATCAACTGCAATATGCTATCCTATCAATATATATATAAAATATAAGTTCATGAGATTTGTAAATTATTGCATTCCTTTTTTATTCACAACTTGTAGTGTCCCAACTTTTTTGGAATCGGGTTTGTATTATAAAAGGTTTCAGCAGGTTTGAAAATTATCTGATTACTCAAAATTTTTAATATGTCAACAATTGTTAAAAATAAATAAATAAATAAATAAATAAATAAATAAATAAATAAAAAAATAAAAATAAAAGAGATGATGGGAAATCTAAATATTAGTGGGAAGTCTAAATATAAGTGAAGTTTTGAGTTGTTGCTTTCTGGAAGCTCAATATATCTTTCAGAAAAATGTTTCCTAAGTGATTTCCAGAGCTGAAATACATTTGTAAGTGCGTCTCTTTCAGAAGAAGATGATCAGATGAGAGTCTAACTGATGATTATATAATAACCGAACACACAGATCAACTCATTCTGCTCTCATGAAATGTTTCTCTGTGAGTCTCTTGTTCTTCTAGATCTCTGTTACCTGCAGGAAATGGATGTGATCCTGTGTTTGTGAAAGCTGCTCCAGCTCAGCGTCTCTCCTCCTCAGATCATTGATCTCCTGCTCCAGTCTCTCCAGTCGTCCTTCAGCTTGACTCACTGCAGTCTTTTCCTGATCTCTGATCCGCTGTGTGGCCTCAGAGCGGCTTCTCTCAATGAAGCAGATGAACTCAGTGAAGATCATCTCACTGTCCTCCACTGCTGTCTGTGCAGAGTAATGTTAGGACACACATCACAATCACACAGTGGCTTCAGTGAGTCCTGACTGAGACTTCTCAAACTTCTCTTCTTCTCCAGACTCACCTTATGAGACTCCACAGCCTCTCTCAGCTGCTGAAGATCTTTCTCTCTCTGCTGGAACGACCTCTGTGTCTCCTTCAGCTGCTTCTGCAGCACAAACCAATGACAGGAGAAACATCACATTCCTGTATCAGTGAAGTGCTGAGACTGAGGGGTTAAAGATCTTGCATGGTAAGAGTATAGGTTCATTCATAAGTGCCAGCATTATTTCATCAATGCCTAGTTTTATAGGGAGAGTTCACCCAGAAATGTAAATTATTTCATTGTTTACTCATCCTCATGTCTTTCCAAACTTGTATGATTTTCTCTTTAACAAACACAAAAGAGGATATTCTGAAGAATGTCTCTGTTTCTAGAGGCTAAATCAAATATGGTGACAAGTCAATAACATCAAACCTCACTGGGTCATGCATGTCACATGATTAAACATGACACCATATTTGATTTCTTATCCCTTCAGAAGACTTGCATTAGTCTTCTGAGGTGAAGACCCCCATCGTACCATCCCTCTACCTCCCCATCGCCGTTTACGGTAAAGCGTGTGACATTTCTGACACACTCTCTAAGCAGTAGACCAATCACAACAGACTGGGGCCGGCTGACCAATAAGAGCAGACTGTGATTTTCAGAAGGTGGGTTTTAAAGAAACTGAAACTAAAGCAGTATTCAGACTGAGAGGGTGAAAATAACCAATTAAATGATGTAAATGTATTCTAGTAGACCACATAAACAAAATTATGAACCTGTAAATGAGCATAATGGGACCTCTTTAAGTCCATACCTGTCTCTCTGTCCTCTGTGCCTCAGCTGATACAGTGTTGTGGTTTTTATGTTCATCCATCGTACACAGCAAACATATACACGTCTGATCAGAGCGGCAGAAAACCTCAAGGATCTTGTTGTGTTTCTGGCAGATCATCTCCTGCAGTCGTCCAGTGGCATCAGTCAGATCATGTCTCTTTCCTTTAAATAAACTCTCATGTTGTTCAAGGTGATTCTGACAGTAAGAGTCCAGACACACCAGACAGGACTTGACGGCTTTGTGTTTTCTTCCAGTACATACGTCACACTGCACATCTCCAGTTCCAGCGTAACAGTCAGCAGGGCGTCTACGCTTCTCCAGTTTCTTCACCACTTCAGTCAGAATGGTGTCTTTAACTAAAGCAGGTCTTGGACTGAAGGTCTGTTTGCACTGAGGGCAGCTGTAGACTCTCCGATCCTCCTGATCCCAGCAGCCTGTAATACAGCTCTCACAGTAACTGTGTCCACAGGGAATGGTCACTGGATTCGTCAGGAGCTCCAGACACACTGAACACTTGAACTCATCCTGAGAAATGCTGGCTCCTGCCATTTTACTGCATGAATACAGAGACACAAGCACACAACAGCTCAACTAGTTTCTCTTATTCTGAACGCATTCTGTTTTTGAGTGATGTGTGCAAAACAGGCATGTCTGTAAAGCAGTCTTTTGTGATCCAGTACAACAAAATTGTGCCCAAAATATTTACAACGCAAGAAAAAAATTAAATAACTATCTGTAACCCTCTTCATTGTGTGCTCCCCCAAATGTCTCTGTGTTGTGTGATGTGCTGGGTGTATGAGGGAGACACCAAGACCGTAGTTGTGTCACAGCAGTGAAGCTTTCATTTTATTTGTCTCTTTAGGAAAAGATAAACTACAACATAAGACAAATAAAGATAGATAAAAGATTTATGCAAAATACAAAGAATAAAACCCCAAAATATACAAACCTTGAACACAATACAATATACAGAAACATAAACCCCACCACGTGAAATTTTCAACACGTGAAATAATATCAGAAATACAAGACCAGCCATCGAAAATAACTGCACATATATGCTAGTAAACATCTTTAACAATAATATATTTCTCTAACTAACATGGATGGCCAAAATAACCATATCAATTCTATTTAGAGAACAGAGATAACCCTTCTTACCTTGTCACGAGGAAAGAGAATCTACCTATCTATCTATCTATCTATCTATCTATCTATCTATCTATCTATCTATCTATCTATCTATCTATCTATCTATCTATCTATCTATCTATCTATCTTTTACACAGTGCTTGGCTGAAAAAACATCCACACAAAACAAAAACATTTTTTAAACTATTCTCATCAACACCACATTTGTACTCAATTGTACTCAAGCCACCCTGAGTGTTGTTGCACTTTCAGTTTATAAAGTGGAAGCTCCACCCACATGGATTAAATCATGTTAACTCATCAGGTAAGTATGGCCACAACACCATCTATGTTATTTTTATGTTTATTTATAATGATTGAATTGTGAGACTGTGTGTCTGTGCTCAAAAACAACAGTCTTGAAACTCATGTGAACTTATTTCTCAGAAATGCCAATTAACCTGTTAACCTCCACGAGGACATCGACACACTGAAGCATTCTTTGTTTAAATTGGCTCAAAGTTACTGTTAGATGTAATTACCTTGACAAACTTGACAAACTATACATGACAAACTATACATCATTAAAATATCTAAGACTCAAGCTTCAATTTTGAACCTCTGTTTTACTCTCAAAATCCTATAGTGACTGTAATTTGTTAATATGTGTCAGGATTTGTGAATATGAAAATCTGTATATCTGGATGAAGCTATTTACTGCGGTGCAACATTCAAATGGACACAACATAGAGACACAGTGCAAAATATCAAGGTAACAAGTACCATAAGGTGCTAAGAATAATGATGAACAACAATAAATGTACATAAGTGAAGTAAGAAAGGACAACATAAGCCAGAGATGTGCGAGAGGCATGTAAACATTTTTGTCTTAATATAAACTATGGTCATTTAAACAATGTAACCTGAACAATGAGCAGCCAGAGGGAGGTTAAAGGTGTCAACTAATGACATTCACATGGTTTTTACATTCAAAAACATCATAATGAATAAATAATAGGCTAAACTGACAAGTTGTTAGTTTGCTCGGCCCAGTTTTTCTAATCTCGGACAATATCAAGCAGGCTTCGTTCAGCATCTGATACTGAAGAAGGGGCAATTCCAACTATATTCCCGCAAGCAGTAAGTAGTGATTTTATCCACTTCTTGACTGTCGAAACTATTTCTGATTAAATTGAAAGTTTCTTAGTGAGACAACAGAAATCGCCTCCAGTAGAAATCAGAAATTGCGTTTGCGGGGGCACTGCGGTGCGATCGAAAAGGGCACGTTCACTTTGACTTTCAAAGGGGCAGCTGCTCGAAGTTGTGACTGCTGATGTTACGAGTTAGCGTGTAAAGTTAATGCTATATGCTAGTTAACGTTTAGGCTGAAGTTCTAGTATTGACGTAACAGTTAAGCTTTGCAGGTTCTTACTGAAAACAAAGACTAAACTTACCACTCAGAAGCGTCCATTTCCAATCTCAGAACAATTGGTTGTTCCTCAAAATCTGCATCTTCGTCAGAAACAGGCTCAAACATATAAGGTTGGATGCCTTGTCTCTCCATTGTCATGCTGGACTGAAGAGATGTGTTTGCTGTCACTGTGAACTACTGAAATAGGCCACCTTTCATACAATTGTTTATACCGTCATTAAGTATTGTAGGTACTTTCCACTTATATGGCATTCAAGCATTTAAGTATTGTAGGTACTTTCCACTCATATTGCATTCAAGCATTTAAGTATTTTAGGAACTTTCCACTCGTATAGCATTTAAGCATTTCTATGTTTAAGCATATATGGTGTTATCTTAAAAGCAAGCAAATTAATATTTCTTTGAAATTATTGGTAAATAGCAATATCTGCTAATGTTTGGGGACACGTTTTTGTATTCTGCTTCCAAAAGTCTGCGCATTGTCCAAATTTTTGCCGCAATAGAAGTACATCAGTTAGTTCGTGTTGACATGCTCCACTGATGTACTGCCTTTCCCTTCACTCTCACACTTTTTACAGTGTCCGATGGTTGGGATTTGGGTCTCCAGCAGGACCCTGGCCGCCACCTTCCTTCTGGGTTCCTGGGATTCTTCCTCTCCCAGCATGTCAAGTAATGCGTCTGTCTATGACAGGGGTCTCCAAACTCGGTCCTGGAGGGCCACTGTCCTGCAGAGTTTAGCTCCAACCCCAAATAAACACACCTGAACCAGCTAATCAGTGTCTTACAAGGCCCTAGTAAGACTAATGGTAACACTTTATTTTGATGGTCCCTTTTGAACATTCTGTTGACTATAAGTAATGTTGCACCTACATGTCAACTAACTCTCATTAGAGTATTAGTAGACTGCTTAATATCTGCTAACTCTTTATTCTAATGGTCCTCCAACAGACATTCTACTGACTATAAGTAACTTTGCAACTACATGTCAACTTATTCTAACCCTAACCCTACCAGTCTACTAAAACTCTACTAACACTCTAATGATACTTAGTGGACATGTAGGTGCAACACTACTTATAGTCAACAGAATATGGTAAAGGGACCAGCAAAATAAAGTGAAACCAGACCTATTAGCTGGTTCAGGTGTGTTTATTTGGGGTTGGAGCTAAACTCCAGGACCGAGTTTGGAGACCCCTGGTCTATGAGATAAAAAATCCCATTTAGTTTCCTCCTTTTTATTTACATGTTAAGTCAATGCAAAGGTGTGAATAGACATTCTGCGGCGCGAATGACGCGAATTGAGCGTTTGACGTGTAATTCTAAAGTATTAAGTAATATTACATTTTTTAAGTATTGACACTATATGATACTTGAAATTAGCTGGATAACATCACCGTTTCACCAGAACGGCTGTACAAATTCTGCCATTCTGTCATACATTTTGTCATTGAGATGACTTGGAAAAAGTGTCCCAATCACTCTGATTTCACCCTGAGACTACAAGCTAGATAAAGCCGGATGAGCTTGCCATATTTTAAAACAATCCATGTCAGCCATTTCGCAACGAGACGAGCCGCCTGGCAGAAGCCCCTCCCATGACGCAAATTTGCGTCTGTTGTGAAGTGAACACGAATAAAGCACGAATAAAGCGAGTAAACTCAAAATGTTCAAGCGTACAACTACATGCGAATAGCGTGATTTATTCGCTATACAATGCATAATTAATGTGTGTTCACGAATAACGCAGACGGTGAACGTTCCCGGGAAAAAACTAACGACATAGATTGTCTCTGTGAATACAGTCAGAGACTATGGTAACTTCAGCCATATTACAGCATTCTAGAAAGCTCATTCAGAAAGGAAATTTGCAAACATTTACAAAATATGTAGTTCCATCCTTAATGTTCTGGATATTAAGTTAGAGCACAAATCTTTGGTTTTGACCCATCCCTCAGAAACAGCTTTTTCACAAACCCAGCTTTGTACTGACCCTCATTGGTGAAGCAGTCATGCATAAAATGATTTGCGCAAATATATATAATTTTACCAACATTTGCTTCAAAATGTCCTCAGTGGCAGCCTCTGCGCTTCTCACTCAGGGGTGTGTCTATGCTAAAAGGGCAGATCATCAACAGTCATGGGCGGGGTTTCCCTACTCTTGAGTAGGAGTAAGGGGAAATGTTATGAGAGATTGATAATTATTGATGGGGATTATAAAAAAAGTATTGGGTGGATTTTTACCATTATAGGCTGATTGTGTTCAAACAACTTATAAAAGTGATTTTTGCATAACATGTCACCTTAAATGAATCATCATGGCTAACTGAGAAAGGAAACTTTTTGCACCTCCACATTTATCAATATCGCAAGTGTAGTGTAGTGTATGTTTTTCCCCCTCTTTGGAAAGTCGGGGAAACTCTATCAGAGATTTTTTCTTTTGCTATAGAAGTTCACTGCTGTAGAGGTTTACCCAACTGTGATGATTTCCACGTCTGAGAACCCCCGGAAATGTGAAAAGGGTCCAGAGAGAATATCTGCAATGGCTGCAAATGCACACAATATACAGTGACAGATTTAGACCTTTAAGACAGGCTCAATTATGCACTTTTTTATTTTTTCATAAGGATCATTTTGGTTTGGAGGTTTCTTTCATTTTAAGTTTATTTGGATAAAAACATCTGTTAACTGAATAAAAAAAAAGCATATATTATTTTACTGTGCTGTATTTTAAACATTTATGTATGCTTAGTTATATTTTTAAATTGTAAAACAGCAGCAGACGAGTGAATATGAGAGTCTTATCTGGAGCTGAACAGTCCTATCTCTGGTATGCAGATTGGTGAGCTGTCAGCATAGGCAGGAGTGGATGACAGGCAGATGATCACAGATCACAGAAGATGAATGACGGATGACAGACAATCAGGTAGGTAATGGTAGAAGGGAGTCTATTGCTTGTCTTTGTAGAGATGAGACCTGCCCCTGTGTTGAGAGTGCTGCTGATATACTGAGAGTGATGAGGGTGAAGTACTGATGAAGTAGGGTGATGAGAACATTGATCTGATGGTGTGTTATGCTCAATACTTACCTAATGTAGATAGTGTTGTGGCCATACTTACCTGCTGAGTTAGCATGGCTTAATCCATGTGGAGCTTCCACTTTATACACTGAAAGTGCAACAAAATTCAGGGTGGGTTGAGTAGGATTGAGTACAAATGTGGTCTTGGCTGAGAAACTGCTTTACAGACATGCACATATTTTGCACATATCACTCAAACACAGAAGCAGTAAACAGGAAACACGTGCATATAAAGAAACTAAAACTTGAGTGTAGTTGAGCTGTTGTGTGCTTGTGTCTCTGTATTAATGACGTAAAATGGCATAAGCCAGAATTTCTCAGGATGAGTTCATGTGTTCAGTGTGTCTGGAGCTCCTGACGGATCCAGTGACCATTCTCTGTGGACACAGTTACTGTAAAAGCTGTATTACAGGCTGCTGGGATCAGGAGGATCGGAGAGTCTACAGCTGCCCTCAGTGCAAACAGACCTTCAGTCCAAGACCTGCTTTAGCTAAAAACACCATGATGGCTGAAATGGTGAAGAAACTGGAGAAGCGTAGACGCCCTGCTGACTGTTACGCTGGAGCTGGAGATGTGCAGTGTGACGTCTGTACTGGACGTCCAGATCCTTGAGGTTTTCTGCCGCTCTGATCAGACGTGTATATGTTTGCTGTGTACGATGGATGAACATAAAAACCACGACACTGTATCAGCTGCAGCACAGAGGACAGAGAAACAGGTATGGACTTAAAGAGGTCCCTTTGTGCTCATTTACAGGCTCATAATTGTGTTTATGTGGTCTACTAGAATACATTTACATCATTTAATTGGTTATTTTCACCCTCTCAGTCTGAATACTGCTTCAGTTTCAGTTTCTTTAAAACCCGCCTTCTGAAAATCACAGTCTGCTCTTATTGGTCAGCCGGCCCCAGTCTGTTGTGATTGGTCTACTGCTTAGAGAGTGTGTCAGAAATGTAACACGCTTTACCGTAAACGGCGATGGGGAGGTAGAGGGATGCTACGATGGGGGGTCTTCACCTCAGAAGACTAATGTAAGTCTTCTGAAGGGATAAGAAATCAAATATGGTGTCATGTGACATGCATGACCCAGTGAGGTTTGATGTTATTGACTTGTCACCATATTTGATTTAGCCTCTAGAAACAGAGACATTCTTCAGAATATCCTCTTTTGTGTTTGTGAAAGAGAAAATCATACTTTGGGAAGGCATGAGGATGAGTAAACAATGAAATAATTTACATTTCTGGGTGAACTCTCCCTATAAAACTAGGCATTGATGAAATAATGCTGGCACTTATGAATGAACCTATAATCTTACCATGCAAGATCTTTGACCCCTCAGTCTCAGCACTTCACTGATACAGGAATGTGATGTTTCTCCTGTCATTGGTTTGTGCTGCAGAAGCAGCTGAAGGAGACACAGAGGTCGTTCCAGCAGAGAGAGAAAGATCTTCAGCAGCTGAGAGAGGCTGTGGAGTCTCATAAGGTGAGTCTGGAGAAGAAGAGAAGTTTGAGAAGTCTCAGTCAGGACTCACTGAAGCCACTGTGTGATTGTGATGTGTGTCCTAACAGCGCTCTGCACAGACAGCAGTGGAGGACAGTGAGAGGATCTTCACTGAGTTCATCCTCTCCATTGAGAGAAGCCGCTCTGAGGCCACACAGAGGATCAGAGATCAGGAAAAGACTGCAGTGAGTCGAGCTGAAGGACGACTGGAGCGACTGGAGCAGGAGATCAATGATCTGAGGAGGAGAGGTGCTGAGCTGGAGCAGCTTTCACACACACAGGATCACATCCATTTCCTGCAGGTAACAGAGATCTAGAAGAACAAGAGACTTACAGAGAAACTCTCATGAGAGCAGAATGAGTTGATCTGTGTGTTCGGTTATTATATAATCATAAGTCAGACTCTCATCTGATCATCTTCTTTTGAAAGAGACGCACTTACAAATGCATTTCAGCTCTGGAAATATATTGAGCTCAAAACTACCTTTCCTGTAGCTTGTAGCTTTCCTGTAGCTCAAACAATAAGAGTGTGGCGCTAGCTACTCCAAGGTCATGGGTTCAATTCCCAGGGAAAACAAGAACTGACAAAATATTTAAAAAAATGTGTACCTTGAATGCAATGTAAGTCGCTTTGGATAAAAGCATCTGCCAAATGCATATATGTAAATCTTCACTAATATGTAAACTGTTTTTGTTTCGTTTTTTTACAACAATTAGAAATCCATGAACTTGATGGTACCAGTTTTCAAATCTCTGTTTTTACTTAAATGTTGTTTACCAAAATCAGAACATTTTCAAACCTGCTGAAACATTTTATAATAACTTTCATAAATATTTACTAGTAACACATTAATGAATTTGACCATGAAGTCCATATTATCAATGCTTCAGCATATTTAAACCTGACTTTGGGATCGTGTCCTAAGAGTCCTTGTGAATTTCAGAGCCATTAACTGCTCAAAAGTTATAAATAATGATGATCATCATACTCACTTTGAACTGCTTTTCCTGATCAAATCTGCTCAACCCTGCCATGTGACACCATTGATGCACTTGATCTGTTACATTTATGTTATTGCCAGATGTTTGATCATCCAAGCTTTTTCCTAGAAAACTCAACTTACAGTTCTAACATGATATATTTATGTTATTAATAAAGAGCCGCACAAATCTGACAGTAGTGCAGGTTATTGCCTGAAGTGTGGAGGTGATGAGTTTTGAATGTGTCAGGTGAAACAGAGGACCCAAGAGTGAAGGGTCAATGATATATTTAATGAAGGCGGAAACAAAGGCAGTCAGCCATGCAGCAGATGCTGATCTGGAACAAATGTTTTGGACGTAATGATCATTCCTGGGGTTTGTTCTGCTCTTCCTCCAGTTACTCATTCAGACACAATAAGATACAAACTGCTCTCCCTGTAGAGCCCATCAATCATAGAATAGGAGTGTATGTGGATCACAGTGCAGGAACTCTGTCCTTCTACAGAGTCTCTGACACAATGAGCAATGATTCTTAAGTAGCACCAAAACATTACTGGGCTAGAAGTAAGAACCGTTTGCGTCAGCGGCTGGGTGTGGGGTTACTGTGACCAACAAGACAAACACAACTTTGAGATCCGCCATTTTTGAAATAGCAGCTAATCGAGCTAATAGCTGCTCAGTTGTAATCTCCTTCTATACAAATTATGGCAAGCTGCACGAATGTGTTGGATTCGCTGTGTTTTGATGCCGATGCAGGATCGTAAAGCCATGCGCATCAATAGTAACGCAACGTACGCCATTGTTGATGGAAGGCTTGTTTGAGATGCATCAGCGCTGTGCAGACCGATCGCCGTATGACATCAAAGTACAGCGAGAGCATACGGCTCCTTATGCTTTTGAATCGCTCTTGCGGTACTTTGATATCATACTGTGCAGCGCCGATGCATCTCAAACAAGCCTGGTGTGTTTGTGTTTCCCGCTGCCTCGCTAGCGTTGCTGAGAAAGATGAGACGTATACAATGACGTAAGAACGGGCTCTGTGGTGGCTCTTGTGGTATCCCGTGGAAAGACAAACCGGTTCTTAGAAGGCTCGTCAGTCGAACCAACTCCAAACTGGCACTAGTACTGGCTCTGAACTAGCACCCGGTTCATTCTGGTGGAAAAGGGGTAAAAGAGGACTGGAAGCACCACATTTCTACCATTACTTTCTGGCCAATCAGCTCCACAATATATACAAATGAATTCACCATAACCCATCAGAAAATACATGGCTAGATGTTGAACAAACAATTTGTAAGGACATTAACATTTCAGATTTACCCTTCTACAGTCAGACAATCAAAAAAACACCACTGTTTTAAAACACCAACAATAGCCTGGTGGAAATTCCATCAAATCACGAACACCCAACCTGCACCATTTAAATACACCCCCATCTGGAATAACCCTGTAACAAAGTTCGTAGAATAAGGAGGAAGGAGGCGGGAACCAGCGAACATTTAAAAGACTTTAAACCAAAATAAACAAACAAAATAAAATAACAGCAGCAGCCCTTCACGGACGCCTGCCGCCTACATACAAAACAAAACACAACATAAATTCCAGGCCTGGTCCTCTCTCGTCTTTCACTGTCATCGCTCCTCCTTTTATGCTCCCGTCACTCCTCCGTGAGACAAGACCAGTGTCTCTCGTCTCATGCAGCTGGCGCTCATCATCACTCGCCACCGGCCCGCTCTCACGGTCCCTCGCCTCGCTGCTTGCCACAAACCCACATTTTTTTAATTAACAAGAAGCCACTCGATTTACACAGGGGCAGAAAAGGGCTTCAACATATACTTCATAATAATAACCATGTAACCATTTTCCCACTTGGTCCAGAAATACGACATCCACAATACCCTTGTGCGGTCTTTACTTGGGAGTCACACTGGTGGTCTTAGTAGTCAAAAGTGACTGGACCCGTGAAATGTAACTTCTTATTTTTTCAGTAAAATCATTCTAATCCATTTTTGTTCAATAATATATTTCCTTTTTTATTTAGCATTTTGAGAGGGTTTTGTGGTACTAATTCATATTTATACAATAATAAATATCCATTTTTCCAATAGAAAATATAATATATATATATATATTTTTAATAATTCAATTTATGCAGTATTTCAGGTTAAAACTTTAAGAGGTCCAATTTTGAAGGCAGATTAGCGCCATCTGTTGAGAGTATAGAAAGAAAACATGTAATACCCTGGTGTGACCACTAGTAGTTGCCTGTATAGCTCTCTATAGAGCATCTTGTGAATTGCCTAGTTGTTTTTGGATATAATTACATATTTTTATTAGTTGGAAGATTTAAATATACATTTAAACAATCTCAAAAACTACTTTTTGTCAAGTTTTAGAATATTTTTTTGTTTGTTAGAAATAATGATTTTAAGTGTTCGTTTATACATTATGATTACAGTCAAACCTGAACATTGTGTTAGAAAGAGAACGCAAGGAAGCATTTTGTTACCCATTTTTTGATTCAAAATGTAATAAAAAATTCAATTAAATCAACCTGTGGCACAACATCATGGCGGTGAGCTTTTTTCTGCATTACTGAATTGATTTCACATACTCACAAACTTTGCTCTGTGTTTGACACAGTGGTTCATAGGTGTGTGTGTGTGTGTGTGTGTGTGTGTGTGTGTGTGTGTGTGTGTGTGTGTGTGTGTGTGTGTGTGTATGTCTATATCACACTCTTGATGTTTTATAGTGTCATCCCTTCACTGCTGTGTACTTTTTTTCAGTATTATGTCCGATTTGTAGATTGTGAACACAAAAATTCTCAGTATTTTCGTATTTTTGGTCACTTTCCCATTCATTTCCTATGGTCGGTCATTTTTGAGTGTGACTTTTTTCTACGACCACTTAGCCTGTTCAAATCATGCCCTCAATTTTTTTTTTGTGTGTTCACATAGCATCAAGCTATATCTAATGAGTCATATCACAGTTACATTTCCCAAGTATTGATTTTAGATTTAGAGAAAATTCTGATTAATCATCTGTCCACTACAGTGGACATCAATTTCAGAATAAGAAAGAAAGGTGATTTAAGCAATTTTGAGCGTAGCATGGTTGTTGGTGTCAGACGGGCCGGTCTGAGTATTTCACAATCTGCTCAGTTACTGGGATTTTCCACGCACAACCATTTCTAGGGTTTACAAAGAATGGTGTGAAAAGGGAAAAACATCCAGTATGCGGCAGTCCTGTGGGCGAAAATGCCCTGTTGATGCTAGAGGTCAGAGGAGAATGGGCCGACTGATTCAAGCTGATAGAAGAGCAACTTTGACTGAAATAACCACTCGTTACAACCGAGGTATGCAGCAAAGCATTTGTGAAGCCACAACACGCACAACCTTGAGGCGGATGGGCTACAACAGCAGAAGACCCCACCGGGTACCACTCATCTCCACTACAAATAGGAGAGAGAGATTACAATTTGCACGAGCTCACCAAAATTGGACAGTTGAAGAATGGAAAAATGTTGCCTGGTCTGATGAGTCTCGATTTCTGTTGAGACATTCAGATGGTAGAGTCAGAATTTGGCGTAAACAGAATGAGAACATGGATCCATCATGCCTTGTTACCACTGTGCAGGCTGCTGGTGGTGGTGTAATGGTGTGGGGCATGTTTTCTTGGCACACTTTAGGCCCCTTAGTGCACCAAAACATTACTGGGCTAGAAGTTATGGGCATCATTTAAATGCCACGGCCTACCTGAGCATTGTTTCTGACCATGTCCATCCCTTTATGACCACCATGTACCCATTCTCTGATGGCTACTTCCAGCAGGATAATGCACCATGTCACAAAGCTCATTTCAAATTGGTTTCTTGAACATGACAATGAGTTCACTGTACTAAAATGGCCCCCACAGTCACCAGATCTCAACCCAATAGAGCATCTTTGGGATGTGGTGGAACGGGAGCTTCGTGCCCTGGATGGGCATCCCACAAATCTCCATCAACTGCAAGATGCTATCCTATCAATATGGGCCAAAATTTCTAAAGAATGCTTTCAGCACCTTGTTGAATCAATGCCATGTAGAATTAAGGCAGTTCTGAAGGCGAAAGGGGGTCAAACACAGTATTAGTATGGTGTTCCTAATAATCCTTTAGGTGAGTGTAGATGGTCCTTTGTTTCTATTTGTCCACTCCCACACAGTTACACTTGAAGTACCTGAAGTTGGTGGAGTTTGGGTAGGTGGTGATAACGCCAAAAGGGGTAAGTGACATCATTTATATGTGAGCCTAAGAATAAATCAAGGATGTATTTTTGGTTTACATGTAAATAGTTTTTCTTTTGTACAGTTAGTGTAATTAATTACCTTGTGTCCGTTTTAAGAGGGGCGGTGTTATGTCCCAAAGTGTTTTTGTATTTGTCCACCAGGAGGCATTGATTTGGTTTCTTCCAGAGCAAGCACTGTGGAGTGTTACCTGTGATGGAGTTTGAAATAAAAGTGAAGATGGAGAAAGGAGCGTCTGAGTTGGACCTTTGTGCCGTTTGTCTTTTCCTCTTCAGTCCTGGATTGTCTTTCTTCCAAGACCTTCGTTCATATTCCTACCACAAATGAAGATATTTTTGATGAAATCCGAAAGCTTTCTGACCCCTCCATAAACGGGAAAACAACGACCACTTTTAAGGCCCAGAAAGGTAGTAAAAACATTGTTTAAAAAAAGTCCATTTAACTCCACTGGTTCAACCTTAATGTTATGAAGAAAACTTTTCGTGCTCAAAAAAACAAAGATGACTTTATTGAAGAATTTCTTCTTTTCTGTGCCAGTCTCCTATACTGTTTGTTTAACCACACTGCAGCGCTTCCGAGTTCTATGTCAGAACGACGTCTTTGTATTGGCCAGCTCCTGAGTCAGCATCACACGCATGCGTCGTGGTGCTCACGCTCAATGCTGTCGGTGTTCTAATGTAGAACTCGGAAGAGCTGCACTGTATAATCTATATAAATAGATTTATTTTTGGTTGTTTTTTTTGCACAAAAGTACATTTTTCTCTTCACTTCATAACATTAAGGTTAAATTACTGTAGTCACATGGACTGTTTTTACTACTTTTCTGGGCCTTGAAAGTGGTCGTTGTCCAAAAGCTCTCGAATTTCGTCAAAAATATCTTAATTTGTGTTCCAAAGATGAACTAAGGTCTTACAGGTTTGGAACAACACGAGAGTAATTAATGACAGACTTTTAATTTTTGGGTGAACTAACCCACCAGGTGTAAACAGGGCCTTAGATTTGAATCAAAACTCCTCGTTTTCCAGATTTCTAACAACCTTTCTTCCTTTACTGGGTACGTCACTGAAGCAGCCATAGGAACCTAAAGTAAAAACGCAGGTTGAGCGAAGCCACGAGGACCAGAGTCCCGGGGTAAAGTCTGATAAAGACTTTGGAATGCTAACAAGATTTTGACAATCATTCATGTAGAAGAGGAGTATCTGATTTAAAAGGTCATGTGAACAGCCTCAGGCAAAATAAGACAAATTCTTTGAGTGGAATTTTCTGATCAGCTTTAATGTGAATATAGCACTAATTTCACACAGATACATATTTTCTGATGCCATTTAAGAGAGTCTCAGATCTGCACGACTTTTCAGGTATATCCGTACGTGATGGCAAAAGGCAAATCAGTTGATTTTTGAAATCGCTCCTTTAAACCTTGTCACACTGATAAACACCTCAATTTCTTTCAGAATGAGTTTTCAAATGCCGTTTCAGTTCTCTTTGATATGGGAAACTCTTCTCACACTGAAGACATGGGATCGTCTCTGGTGTGAGTTATCACATGATTCTCATAGTTTCTCCTGTCTGTGAAACTCTTTCCACACTGATGACAAATAAAACAGTTTGAGTGAATCCTCATGTGGCACTTAAGGTTATCTTTATATCTGAAACTCTTTCCACACTGTTCACATATGAAAGGCTTCTCTCCAGTGTGAATTCTCATGTGGTTATTAAGGGTCAATTTATGTCTGAAACTCTTTCCACACTGTTGACAGGTAAATGGCTTTTCTCCAGTGTGAATAATCATGTGTCCCCTAAGGCTTCGTTCCCGTGTAAAGCCTTTCCCGCACAGAGTGCAGGTGAAAGGCTTCGCTCCAGTGTGAACTCTCATGTGGGCTATAAGGTTTGCTTTTTCAGTGAAATTCTCTCCACACTGTTGGCAGGTGAAAGAGCTCTCCACTGTGTGTATTCTCATGTGCCTGTTAAAGCTTCCTTTTCGATTGAAACTTGTTCCACACTGTTGGCAGTCGAAAGGGCTCTCGCCAGTGTGAATTCTCATGTGGACTTTAAGGTTTGCTTTTCGGTTGAAACTCTTTTCACACTGCTGGCAGGGGAAACGGCTCTCTCCAGTGTGAATTCTCATGTGAACTATAAGGCTTCCATGTTGACTGAAACTCTTTCCACACTGCTGGCAAGTGTAAGGCTTCTCACCAGTGTGAATTCTCATGTGGGCTTTAAGGTTTCCTTTATGTCTGAAACTCTTTCCACAATATTGGCAGGTGAAATAACTTTTAGTTCCTGTCTTTTGAGCTCTTTTTTGTGAGGAAGTCTTTTCAGCCTGTGTCGATCTTTCTCCAGTCATGAAGTCATGGTGTTTATCATAATGGTCTTTCTCTTCTTCCCTTTCATTAAGTTCATGACTCTCCTCTTTCAGTTCCATGAGGTCTAGGGCAAAAACAGACATACAACAATTTAGACATTTAAAGCATCAAAAAACCAACAACATGAATGTTATATACCCTATTCTATCCTAGGGATCAGGGGTGGGCAGCTTCGGTCCTGGAGGGCTACTGTCTTGCAAAGTTTCATCCCTAATCAAAGATGCCGGCCTGTAATTTTTAAGCAGTCCTGAAGCCTTAGGGTTAAATTTGGGGGTTGGTTTGAATATTGCAGGTGTGTTTGATCAAGGATGGAGCTAAAATCTGCAGAATAGTGGCCCTCCAGGACCAGAGTTGCCCGTCCTGCCTACAGATCTTACACTCAATACACCCAGTGGTTTTCAAACACCACTACACATTTTGTATGTCCCCCTTAAGATCATCAGCTTGTTAAGAGACAGCTGACATTGATGGAGGAATTTGCAACTTTATGCACAAATTACAATTCCTGTTCATCGATAAGGTGAGAACCAGACTTGTTATAAACCTAAATATACTCGAATGAATTCAATTAATTGAAAAGTGTACTATTCAAGTAGTAATAGAAGATGTTTGCCGTTATAATGATGAAAGTAGCGCACACAAAAGTAGTAGCTGTTCCGTGCACCAGCACGATTAGTGATCACACTACATGCGTACCGAGCCCAAGCGAACCATGCCACGGTACGGAGTGATCACAATAGTCAAATGAACCAGACTTTGGGGGTCAAAAGTGCTCAGATCGCCTAGTGTGAGTACACCCTTGATTTTTGTTTCAAGACACATTTTAATAACAATAAAAAAAACATTTAATCAAAAATCTATAACACCCAGGAGAATAATTAACTCTTTCCCTGCCATTGATGAGATTTTCTATCATTTATGGCAGTGCCGCCATAGACAATGTTCCGTTAGTCCATGTTTTCACTGGTATATGGTAGGGGGCACTATGACAGATCTTCTGAATCAGTACAGAATCTCTGGATCAACACACAAACGAAGAAGCTGAAACAACCGATACAAGCTTTGATCAAGTACATGCAAACTACTGCCATAAAACATTCAGTATAAAAATCAAACCTTTTTAACATTACTGAATGAAATGTTGAGCCCATGAAGAAGTATAAGATATACACTATATTTCCAAAAGTATTGGGAAGCACCTCCAAATCACTTCCATGGCCACAGGTCTATAAAATCAAGCACTAGCCATGCAGATGCTTCTACAAACATTTGTGAAAGAATGGGTCGCTCTCAGGAGCTCAGTGAATTCAAGTGTGGTACCGTGATAGGTTGCCACCTGTGCAATAATTCGTGAAATTTCCTGAATATTCCACTTTCAACTGTTAGTGGTATTATAACAAAGTGGAAGCAATTGGGAACAACAGAAACACGTAAAAAACGCAGAGCGGAGTCAGCGCATGCTGAGGCACACGGTGCGCAGAAGTCACCAACTTTCTGCAGAGTCAATAGCTACAGACCTCCAAACTTTGTGTGGATTTCAGATCAAGAACAGTGTGTAGAGAGCTTCATGGAATGGGCCATGGCCATTTCCATGGCCGAGCAGCTCATCCCAAGCCTTATATCACCACGTGCAATGCAAAGTTTATGTTTGAAATCTTGTTTCTTGCATATTGCATTGCACTATGGAGTAAAGTTTAATCTCTGGTCAATTGTCTTTATTAGTTATCTGTAACATTACAGAATTCATTAATTCATTCGTTAAGGTCAATATAGTCTAAATACCTTAAAACATTATCCTATTAATTTCCTGAATCCTCAGCTTCCGGGGATGTCCCCACCAATTTCAAAATCAAACCTACGCAGTTTCATCTACTATTACACATGCTATAGCGTGCATGACACTCACGATAATTTCAGCGTCTGTTGTCTCCCTATACGTGGACACATGAACTTCATCTGCAGAGCTGCTCTTAGTCACTTCATGAACATTTCATTTCATTTGACAAAACTATTGACATTTGTCGTATCATAAACACACAAAGTCAAAGGACTTCACGACAACCTGTCAAAATAAAAGTTCGGTATAACTTGAAATAACAGAAATATACATATTGTACAGTATTTTGTATATAAGTCTGGCCTGAAGGGTCATCAGAGGCTCTTCAAGACTGCTTCGACACCACTGACTGGGACATGTTTAAGCAGGCTGCAACCTACCACAACACCACAGACCTCCAGGAGTACTCAGAGCCTGTTACTTCTTATATCACCAAGTGCATGGAGGATGTAACAGTCACAAAGACCATCACCGTCTGGCCCAACCAAAAACCGTGGCTGACAGGAAATGTCTACAGACTTCTGAAGACGCGTAACGCTGCCTTCAGAGCTGGAGATGAGGTGGGCCTGAGGACAGCAAGGGCCAACCTGTCACGCGGCATCAGGAAGGCTAAGAGACAGTACTCCAGGAGGATAGCCCATCGTTTCAGCGACAGCAGGAGCCTGTGGCAAGGGATTCAGACCATGACAGACTATAAGCCCCCTGCACGGACATGTGACAGCTCCACCCCCCTGCTGAATGAGCTGAACACTTTCTTTGCTCGCTTTGAAGCTCACAACAGCACCACTGCACAGAAGTCACCACCTCCTCCCGATGACCTGATGTTGTCACTGCCCAGGGACAGCGTGAGAAGATCCCTCAGCAGGGTCAACGCACGCAAAGCTCCAGGTCCTGACAACATTCTTGGACGTGTATTGAGAGACTGTGCAGAGGAACTCACTGATGTCTTCACAGACATCTTCAACATCTCACTGAGTCAAGCTGTCGTCCCCACATGCTTCAAAACAACCACCATCATTCCAGTCCCTAAGAAATCATCTCCATCCTGCTTCAACGACTACCGTCCAGTCGCACTTACCCCCATCCTTATGAAGTGCTTTGAGCGGCTAGTCATGCACCACATTAAGTCTGTCCTCCCCCCCTCCCTGGACCCCTCTAATTTGCATATCGGTCTAAACGCTCGACCGATGACGCCATCGCCACTACCGTCCATTCAGCACTCACACACCTGGAAAATAAAGACACTTATGTCAGAATGCTGTTCATAGACTTTAGTTCAGCATTCAATACAATCATCCCTCTACAGCTCACTCAAAAACTGTCACAGCTGGGACTCAGCACATCGATGTGCAACTGGTTGCTGGACTTCCTGACGGGAAGACCTCAGGCAGTTCGGGTCGGCAGTAACTCATCCAGCCCCATCATCATGAACACTGGAGCCCCTCAGGGATGTGTGTTGAGCCCCCTCCTTTTCACTCTGCTGACACATGACTGCACACCCATACACAACAGCAATCTCTTCATCAAGTTTGCAGACGACACGACCGTAGTTGGTCTCATTAGCAACGATGATGAGACAAACTTCAGGAGCGAGGTGAGCCGCCTGGCCAGGTGGTGTGGCGACAACAATCTCTCTCTGAACGTGGAGAAGACGAAGGAGATTGTTGTTGACTTCAGGAGAATGCACACCCAGCCCGCTCCTCTGACCATCAACGGTGTGACCGTGGAAAGGGTGAGAGCACCAAATTTCTGGGTGTACATATCACAGAGGACCTCTCCTGGACCGCCAACACCACAGCACTGACCAAGAAAGCACAGCAGCGACTCTACTTTCTTCGCAAGCTGAGAAGAGCCGGAGCCCCAGCCCCCATCATACGCACCTTCTACAGAGGCACCATCGAGAGCATTCTGACCAGCTGCATCACTGTGTGGTACAGCGCCTGCAACGCATCCTGCCGTAAAGCACTTCAGCGCATAGTGAGAGCAGCTGAGAAGATCGTTGGTGTCTCTCTCCCACCCCTCCAGGACATTTATAACTCCCGCCTCTCCCGCAAAGCCCTCATCATTGCGAGAGAACCCACCCACCCATCGCACAGCCTCTTCAGTTTGCTGCCATCAGGGAGGAGGCTACGCAGTCTCCAAGCAAGGACCAGCAGACAAGGACCAGAAGGACAGCTTCATTCCCCAAGCTGTCAGGGCATTGAACTCCCTCCCGACTCTGCCGACTCTCCCCTCTTCTGCCCCACGCACCTGATCTGGGAATCATCTTTTTTTAATCTTTCTTCTGTTGTTGTTACTGTTAAACTTTTGTTGTTATTGTTTTGTTGTTGTTAGGCACCTAGGGTCTGAGAGTCATAGAATTTCAATTCTCTGTATGTATGTACTGTACGTATGGCAGAATTGACAATAAAGCTGACTTTGACTTGACTTTGATATTGTACAGGATTCAGATGTTTCAATTCGATTTCGATTTTCGATTCAACTCTATAAGTATTACATACTATAAGTATTTATAAAAAAGAACAGTGAACATAAGTTTTCAAGTGGGTAAATAAAAAAAAATGAAGAGCCACAAGCCTGTATATTAAACAATTATTTTAGGTACACTCGGGTACATTAAAACAGAACAAATCAAAGAATTTGCTGACTTTCTATCAGAGTTAGTACTGGCTGCAGATAAAGTACTAATTGTTGGTGATTTTAATATCCATGTAGATAATGAAAAAGACGCATTGGGATTAGCATTTAGAGACATTCTAAACTCTATTGGAGTAAGGCAACACGTGTCAGAACCCACTCATCGCCTTAATCATACTCTAGACCTAATATTGTCACATGGAATAAATGTTGATACCGTTGAAATTCTGCAGCAGAGCGACGACATCTCAGATCATTACCTAGTATCATGTATACTTAATTTAGTTAAGGCTGCAAAGCCGTCCCCTCGCTTCAAATATGGCAGAACTATCACTGCCGCCACTAAAGATTGCTTTTTAAATAATCTTCCTTATCAGTTTCATCTCCTCAGCATCCCAGATAGCCTAGAGGAACTTGATTTTGCAACAAACTATTGACTCTCTTTTTTCCAGCACTTTGGACACAGTTGCTCCCCGGCGCTTAAAGAAGATTAAAGAAAATAGTCCAATGCCGTGGTACAACGAGCACACCCGGGACCTTAAAACAGCAGCCAGAAAAATGGAGCGCAGCTGGAAGAAAACAAAACTAGAGGACAATTCGTGGAAAGAGAGCATGATCGCATACAGAAAGGCTGTAAAAACTGCTAGATCTGCTTATTTCTCAACTCTCTTAGAAGAAAACAAACACAACCCTAGGTATTTATTTGATACAGTGGCTAAGTTAACCAAAAATAATGGTTCTACTTCTGATGGTTGTAAACAGCACAGCAGTAATGACTTTATGAACTTCTTTACGTGTAAGATCGATAATATTAGGAAGAAAATTATAACCATGCAGCCGTCTACTACAGTATCACATCAGACAGAGCATTGTAGTGTCACTGAGAAAAAATTACATTCATTCACTGCTATAGGAGAGGAAGAATTGGCTAAACTTGTTAAATCATCTAAATCAACAACATGCTCGACCCTATACCGACTAGGCTATTAAAAGAGATGCTACCAGAGGTCATAGATCCTCTTCTTAATATCATTAACTCATCTTTGTCATTAGGATATGTACCGAAAACTTTTAAGTTGGCTATTATCAAACCACTTATTAAAAACCTCAACTTGATCCTACAGAATTAGTCAATTACAGGCCGATCTCAAATCTACCCTTTCTGTCAAAAATACTGGAAAAGGCAGTGTCTTCACAATTATGTTCCTTTTTAAAAAGAAATGGTATCTGTGAGGATTTCCAGTCAGGATTTAGACCGTATCATAGTACTGAGACTGCTCTCATCAGAGTTACAAATGATTTACTCTTATCCGATCGTGGCTGTATCTCTCTATTAGTGTTACTCGATCTTAGCGCTGCATTCGATACTATCGACCACAACATTCTTTTGAATAGACTCGAAAATTATGTTGGCATTAGTGGAATTGCATTGGCATGGTTTAAATCATACTTATCTGACCGTTATCAGTTTGTAGCAGTAAATGAAGAGATGTCACACCGATCACAAGTTCAGTATGGAGTACCGCAGGGCTCAGTGCTAGGACCGTTGCTCTTCACCCTGTACATGCTACCACTGGGAGATATCATTAGGAAGCATGGCATTAGTTTTCACTGTTATGCTGACGATACTCAGCTCTATATTTCTTAACGCCCTGACGAAACTAATCAATTCACAAGATTAACAGAATGCATAGCTGATATAAAACATTGAACGTCTAGTAATTTCCTGCAACTTAATTCAGAAAAAAGTGAATTTTTAATTATTGGACAAAAAAAAAAAAAAAAACTCTGCAAGTAGTAACCTAGAATACTGTCTAACACTCGATGGCTGCTCTATCAACTCCTCGTCGTCAGTTAAGAACCTGGGTGTGCTCTTTGATACCAATCTTTCATTTGAAAGCCACGTTTCTAACATCTGTAAAACTGCATTCTACCATCTTAAAAATATATCTAAATTACGGCACATCATTTCAATGCAAAATGCTGAACAGTTAATTCATGCGTTCATGACCTCAAGGCTAGATTATTGTAATGCTTTACTGGGTGGTTGCCCTGCTCGCTTAATAAACAAACTCCAGCTGGTCCAAAACGCAGCAGCTTGAGCTCTTACTAGAACCAGGAAGTATGACCATATTAGCCCGGTTCTGTCAACACTGCACTGGCTCCCTATTAAACATTGTAAGTAATAAGCAAGAGTTTAAAATGTATACAAAGCACTAAATGGTTTCGCTCCCCAGTACCTGAGCGAACTCTTAACGCATTATACTCCATCACGTCTATTGCGGTCTCGAAACTCTGGCCAGTTGATAATACCTAGAATATCAAAATCAACTGCAGGCGGTCGATCCTTTTCCTATTTAGCGCCTAAACTCTGAAAGTGTCTTCCTAGCATTGCTCGGGAAGCAGACACATTCTGTCAGCTTAAATCTAGACTAAAAACGCATCTCTTTACTATGGCTTACACATAAAACGTTATCAATTTCTATTATTATTATTATTATTATTATTATTCGAGTAAATGATTGTTAGGCTGCATTAACTAGGTCAGCCGGAACCGGGAACACTTCCCATAACACCTGATGCACTCGTTACATCATAAGAAGAATGGCATCTACGCTAATGTTAGTCTCTCTGTTTATCCCGAGGTTTACTGCAGTCAGCCGGATCCGGGCCGTATCCAGATCAGATGGTGGACCTGCACCTGGACATGACCAATGCATCCCTGAAGTGTCTGCAGAGAGCGTGTCAAATAAACTCCCCCCGTAAATGCCGCATCGACACGACATCCTCATTAAACCCGTCTCCGGCGTGACGACTCCAATCTTTCAAATAATCTTACAAATATCTATTAACCTAATATGACTTAAGACCTGCAATGTTGCCAGAATTATAATCATACACTGTTTGTTCGTCGGCCAGAGGAGAACTGGCACCCCGACTGAGCCTGGTTTCTCCCAAGGTTTTTTTCTCCATTCTGACCCTGAAGGAGTTTTGGTTCCTTGCCACCGTTGCCTCTGGCTTTTGGCTTGCTCAGTTGGGAACACCTAAATTTCATCTATATTACCGATCTGCCCGCATTGACACTATGATACTTGAAATTAGCTGGATAACATCACCGTTCTGCATTATTTTCCTGTTAACAATGTGAAGCTGCTTTGAAACAATTGGACTTGTTAAAAGTGCTATATAAATAAAGGTGACTTTACTATATTTCAAATGCATACAATTGTTAAATGCAATAAAATTTTGCAACTTCATTCTAAAAAAAAATCTCTGAGAAGTATTTTTAGTACAATTTAGTACAATTTAGTTTTTATTGATATTTTGATAGATTTATTCTAAAACATAAAAAGGATATTGGATGATTTTCAGTAATTTTCAGTACACGACAACCTTTTCTTGCGATTTTGCCGCCCATCATGTGTGTAGTTACTTTTCATTCCCAAGAAGCACGTTCATATCTGGACACAAGTAGTTGCCGTGGTAATGAAGAACAATACCTTAACGTGCTGACAGGAAATCTGTTTCTAATGTAAGCTATTAGGTTTGAATTACTGGTCCTGCGCTGTCTATTGACTCAGTTGATTTGAATAGGTCTATAATGGCTAACATACGTACTTAAGTGAACGCTCAAGTTTAATACAGTGATCATAATGGAAGGCAAGCATTCGCGTGTATGTGATCTATTTTTAGCGTTTGTGTGCTCGGCTGTGGTGGTGTTGCAACGTCTGGGTGATGTCTCATCAAATGGTTCCGCAGATTTGTAGTATTACACAGCATTTTACCTCAGCATTACAAAAGGTGACAACGCACCGGAAGCCACCATTTAAGCACTGAATGAATGAACGAATGACAGGCACGCCTCTCGCACCTTTGTAACATCGCACAAGGCAAATAAGAGGGTGACATCTAGTGAAGAAGACTAGTAATTAGATTTACGTTAATATTACAGATGCTGGTCATACAATTAGAATCATCAAAAAGTTGATTTATTTCACTTATTCCATTCAAAATTTGAAACTTGTATATTATATTCATTTATTACACACAGACTGATATATTTCAAATGTTTACTTTTAATTTTGATGATTATAACTGACAACTAAGGAAAATCCCAAATTCAGAAAATGAGAATATTGTGAAAAGGTTGAATATTGAAGACACCTGGTGCCACACTCTCATCAGCTGATGAACTCAAAACACCTGCAAAGGCCTTTAAATGCTCTCTCAGTCTACTTCTGTAGGCTACACAATCATGGGGAAGACTGCTGACCTGACAGCTGTCCAAAAGACGACCATTGACAGCTTGCACAAGGAGGGCAAGACACAAAAGGTCATTGCAAAAGAGGCTGGCTGTTCACAGAGCTCTGTGTCCAAGCACATTAATAGAGAGGCGAAGGGAAGGAAAAGATGTGGTAGAAAAAAAGTGTACAAGCAATAGGGATAACCGCACACTGGAGAGGATTGTGAAACAAAACCCATTCAAAAATGTGGGGGAGATTCACAAAGAGTGGACTGCAGCTGGAGTCAGTGCTTCAAGAACCACTACGCACAGACGTATGCAAGACATGGGTTTCAGCTGTCGTATTCCTTGAGTCAAGCCACTCTTGAACAACAGACAGCGTCAGAAGCGTCTCGCCTGGGCTAAAGACAAAAAGGACTGGACTGCTGCTGAGTGCTCCAAAGTTATGTTCTCTGATGAAAGTAAATCAGGGTCCCAGAGTCTGGAGGAAGAGAGGAGAGGTTTGGGGTGCCATGTCATCTGCTGGTGTTGGTCCACTGTGTTTTCTGAGGTCCAAGGTCCTGTGCGTAGTGGTTCTTGAAGCACTGACTCCAGCCGCAGTCCACTCTTTGTGAATCTCCCCCACATTTTTGAATGGGTTTTGTTTCACAATCCTCTCCAGAGTGCAGTTATCCCTATTGCTTGTACACTTTTCTACCACATCTTTTCCTTCCCTTCGCCTCTCTATTAATCTGCTTGGACACAGAGCTCTGGTGTCTTCAATATTCAACTTTTTCACAATATTCTAATTTTCTGAGATACTGAATTTGGGATTTTCCTTAGTTCCCAGTTATAATCATCAAAATTAAAAGAAATAAACATTTGAAATATATCAGTCTGTGTGTAATGAATGAATATCATATACAAGTTTCACTTTTTCAATGGAAAAGAACTTTTTGATGATGATGATATTATTGATATTCTTCTAAATTATTAATTTCTGTAGAGCGGGACATTTAATAAGGAACAAATGACTGAGTTCAGCTTTGAGAATGAAACCAACCTGTTTGTTCCTCAGTTTCTTCATGTTTCACTCTGAACGTTTCTTCAATCGAACGTCTTCACTCTCCTCTTTAATAAACGGCATCGTTGTTTGTTCCTCAGTTTCTTCATGTTTCACTCTGAATGTTTCTTCAATAGTCACGTCTTCACTCTCCTCTTTAATAAACGCCATCTTTGTTTGTTCCTCAGTTTCTTCATGTGTCACTCTGAACGTTTCTTCAATCCTCAAGTCTTCACTCTCCTCTTTAATAAACGCCATCGTTGTTTGTTCCTCAGTTTCTTCATCTTTCACTCTGAACGTTTCTTCAATCGTCACGTCTTCACTCTCCTCTTTAATAAACGCCATCGTTGTTTGTTCCTCAGTTTCTTCATCTTTCACTCTGAACAGATCTTCAATTGTCACGTCTTCACTCTCCTCTTTAATAAACGCCATCTTTATAATAGTGAAGAAAGAAAGTTGAATTTAAAATTAAAAGTGCATCACAAACATAAGTTAAATTAATTTAGCAGAGATACAGTTCTCTGGGCTTTTTGATTTAAAAAAACAAAAAAAAAAACAACTTTAAATTTGAGCAAAATTTAGTTTTGAGTTACTCCATTTAGTTCGATGAATAGAACATTTGTCTAATAACAAAAACAAATCGATAATATATTTTTTCTTTTGGAAAAGTCATATTCATTTGAATGAAGTAAAACAGATGTAAGACGAGGTTTCAGTTCATTTGAACTCTTAGACATCGAGACATCTCATATCTAATGTGTGTTTCTCAGGATATATTCTGTCAATGTTAAATGACTCTTCTTTGGGTTTATTTGTTACACAATACCCACTGAGAAATCCCCAAAAGCGTTCAAACTAATTTAGATGTACACAAAAAGAGATCTAATCGATTTAATACTGCATTTATCATTAAATCAAGTTTATCTGAAAACAAATGTTTGGAGACTTTACTATTTAAAAATTACTGTTCTGTGAAATATTTTCCCTAACCATTTATTTAAACAACTTTTTCTTAGATGCACTTGAACAAAACAACCTTTTACAGGAATCAAATTTTCACATGCAAGTCCTTTTGACGCAGTGTTTGGTTTTTAAACGCAACTTCTCTCTGAAATAATATCAAGTGTATCAAACACAGAAGAAAACCTCTTTTTATACATTGGTTTGATATTATTAGTTTGTCAGTTGTTGAATTCTGATGAATGCATTTAATTTAATTCATATGCCAGTAATACTTAAAAGCTGATCATCTCTATTCATAAGATTAACCTAATTAGACAAAAACACTCAAACCCAACACTACAAATTAATAAGAGAATGAAAATTATACATACCCTTAAAATATTAGGCAGATTAACTATTTAATGATTTGTAGAAATTGAGAGATGGAAACGGTTCAATTGACTTTGACTGATTCAGGATAAAGAGCGAAATGAGACGCTCCTTCTGCTACTCATGAGTTTATGATGTTACTTTACGCACACGACGTTGATGAATGCTAGATAAAGCTATGCAATGTTGCATTCAATAATACATCATTGATTATGCCGCTTTAACAGCTTAAAAAACAAACCTTTCTCCAGCCGCAATCACAATATACGCAGGGACGCGACGCAGCCTTATGACGTCACATAACACCAAAATAAAAGTCCTGTTCACACACTGCTGCGTCTAATAAAATAAAATAAAAATCACAAAAGTGCACAGAAATTGACGTAGAAAAAATATATTTAAAAAGAAAATCAGTTGAATGTATTATTGAAATACATTTAATAACAAAATGGTCATTTATTACAGTTCACATTGAGTTAAAATTAAAGCAATGCATTCACAATTTTTTTTTGGTCTTAATGAAGTACTTATGACTTATTTTTCCATGTGTCTGATCATCCAGACGGTTCAGCCACTAGCCTTTCCCTGAGATTGATCAGCTCAAGTGTCTCTCCGGTTCATCCGCTGTCCCAGAGTCATCCATTAGTTCTGCTGTTTCTTCCTGAGACTAGCCTTTCCACTGAGATTGATCCACTCCAGTGTCTCTCCGGTTCATCCACTGTCCCAGAGTCATCCATTAGTTCTGCTGTTTCTTCAACACTAGCCTTTCCCTGAGATTGATCCACTCCAGTGTCTCTCCGGTTCATCCACTGTCCCAGAGTCATCCATTAGTTCTGCTGTTTCTTCAACACTCCTTTCCCTGAGATTGATCCACTCCAGTGTCTCTCCGGTTCATCCACTGTCCCAGAGTCCTCCATTGATCTGCTGTTTCTTCAACACTAGCCTTTCCCTGAGTTGATCCACTCCAGTGTCTCTCCGGTTCATCCACTGTCCCAGAGTCCTCCATTAGTTCTGCTGTTTCTTCAATCTGCCATTGATCAGCATTAAAGGGATAGTTCACCAACAGAGGAACATTATTTACTCTCACCCTCATGCCACACACACTGTTAAAGATAAAAAACTGTCCAATAGTAACAGTAACAGACTATAATGATCCAAAATAGTACATGTTAAATTACCCTAAATCAAGACACAGTACACAACTATAATTTAATTTTTACTGTCCTCATAAAATATAGAAAACACACATAACTTCACAAGCAAATAACAGGGTTTTTTTGTGGGTCCTTAACAATTTAGCTTGATCAAATTTAAGACCATAAAAAGTCATTGGTTAAATCTGGATTTTACAATTAAGCTTCACCTTTTTCAAAATGCAAATTCAAATGAATGAATTGAATGGCTTGATCTCACAGCACTGGCACTAATGTTTGTTTTGTTTTATTAAATCATGCTTGCGATACCTTTCCCCACATGTCTCTGCAGGAAACCGCTTTTTACAAATTGGTCAGGAGTCCTAAGGGTCAAGCGGTTATAAAAAGGTATATTAATAAACAAACCTGAACCTAAAAGTACCACAGTGGTATATGAAAAGAAGAATAAAATATACAGATGTCTGTGATTATCAATGGGTGTAATTTGTCTGGAATGCAGATTTAAAGGGATAGTTACCCCAAAAATTTAAATTCTGTCATTAATTACTCACCCAAATGTCGTTTCAAACCCGTACGACCTTCGTTCATCTTCAGAACACAAATTAAGTTCAACCTTAATTTTATGCTCTCCTCCTTCCTTCTGCCCCAGTCTGTTCAGCCACATTTTCTTGCCTTTCACGTTTTAAAAGCTCATCTTCAGTGTAACCGTTATTCCAGTTCAAATAGAGTAAATATCTTCTGAATCGTCTCTCACAAACGTCTCCATGGTTACAAGGCACACTCTCTGTGCAAGCAGGTTGTCACGTTGGTTATGCTGACGGAAGTTAGCCTACTTTCAGGCGCTGCGTAATAATATCATTGCGCCGCTATGCCCATGGTACGGCAGCAAAGCTCCTTGATTATTACGCAGGAATGAGAGAATAGTCCCTAGCCATATCGGTCTAGAGAATTGCAACTTTATATTTTCCGTTGATCTTAGTACACGATGTAACTATAGAAGAGTCGAGTTTTAAAAAGGAAAAATATTTAAAGTCTTTGGTCATTTTTGAGCGTGATGCTAATGGTCTAATCCGATTCAATGATGTATGCTAAACTATGCTAAAAGCGCTACCGCCAGATCCAGAGATCAGCTGAATGGATTCAAACACGGTAAAACTCAACTGTTTAACTCTAGGGGAGTTGGAAAATGAGGCTATTTTCAAAAAAAATTACCCCTATGTTGTTCCTCACCCGCCACACCTTCGTTCATCTTCAGAACACAAATTAAGATATTTTTTATATCTTTGGCTCGTGAGGCCTGCATTGAGAGCAAGTTAACTTTGACTTCCAAACGCACAGAAAGGTACTAAAAATATATTTAAAGCGGTTCATGCGTCTACCATTTTTAACCTTAAATGTTATGAAGTGATGAGAATACTTTTTGTGTGCCAAAAAACAAAACAAACAAAACTTTATTCAACAATATCTAGCACTCGTCACTGAACTAAACACTGCTTCATGAAGCTTCACAAATCTTTTGTTTCGAATCAGTGGTTCAGAGAGTGTATCAAACTGCCAAAGTCACCTGAACCATTGAAACTGCGAACAACATATGACGAAAAGCCTTGTTTGCTGAAATCACGTGGCTTTGGCAGTTTGAGATTGTTTGATAGATGCTCCGAACCACTGATTCAAATAAAAAAATCAAAATTTGTTAAGCTTCAAACATGAAGGTAAAATGATGCCATAAAGAATCACATGCGCAAGGTAATATTTGTGGAAGTGTGGAAAATTGTAAGCATAAAGTAATTTGCATGTGCAAGAGAAGATTTGTAAAGGTGTAAATCACGTTTCAAGCATGAGAAAAAAATTATTGTGCACATTTTACTGTTAATTGTAAGTGCAATTCATGAATTGTGGAAATGCAGCTTCATGAAAAGGCAAAATAAATATGATCTGTATTCCTCTGACTTCCATTTTACCGCACTTACACGTTTGGCATAATAATTTGTATTGTTTTTTTGTTGTTTTTTTTTTTGCTGCCAAAATATGGCTAAAGCATTGCAAGCCTGTGAACAGTGATTTGCAAGCGATATTGTGATATCAACTTCAAATTTTGAACACAGCTTGGTTAAACATATGGCTTAAAATTGATATAAATTTTAAAGTAACACATTCTGTGAAATATATATATTACATAAAATGTAAATGGTTTAATATAGTACATTTGATTTACAGTAAATTTAAACTTTTACAACTTTTTCATACTTTAATTTTGTTGAGTGTCTTCTTTAAAAATAGACCAATCGTAGGTCTATTTTCCAACGCATTCTTAAATTATAACCATTTAAGTTTGGATAGTGCATTTTCATATAAATACTCAAAAAGGGGGGCGCTTGTTAAGAGGTTAAATATTATTATTATTATTTTAATGTATTTGTGTGTTAAAAGTAGTGTGTTTGTTGAACCAATCAGAATAGAGTAAAACTATAGTCAGTGAGAAGCTCATTTGATTGGCTACAAGAAGGACCCGCCTTCCTCCTCACGCTTGCAAAACTCAGGGAGTGAGAGAATGGCGCCAAAACTGTAAGCGCAGCCTAAAGGCGGAACTGTACAAATCGAGTTATTTTGGGACCATTATGCCCTACGTACACAAGTAATTTAGACATCTGCAACAGATTTACAATTTAACACATACAGATCCTTTTTGCGACTCTTTAAACTGTTGTTTTTTCGCTTGCAAATCACTGCTCACAGGCTTGCAATGCTTTGGTCGTATGTCGGTGAAAAAAACGTGCCAAAAGTGTCAAATGGAAGTCAGAAGAATACAGGTATATATTTTGCCTTAGCATGAAGCTGCAGTTCCACAATTTATGAATTGCACTTACAAATAACAGTAAAATGCTGCAAAAATTTTTTATCACGCTTTAAAATGCGATTTACACTTCCACAAATATAACCTTGCACATGCGATTCTTTATGGCGTAATTTTACCTTAATACTCAAAGCTTCATGAAGCAGTGCTTTGAAATCGGCCATCACTAGATATTGTTGAATAAAGTCTTTATTTTTGGTGCAAAAAGTAAAAACAAAAAGTATTCTAGTTGCTTCATAACATTAAGGTTGAACCATTGTAGTCACATGAACTGTTTTAAATATGTTTTTATTACCTTTCTGGGCGTTTGAAAGTCTAAATGAACTTGCTCTCAATGCAGGTCGAAGATGAACGAAGGTCTTACGGGTGTGGAACGACTTGAGGGTGAGTACTTAATTTTCATTTTTGGGTGAACTAACCTTTAAACCATACAAGTCTTAATACCTGGGGATGCCTGTAATAGCATAGACAGCTAGCTGCTGTCATTTTAATGCACAAATCTTAAATAAACATGCACTTTCTTTCCCAGCTGTTTATGTTCACAAACTTGTAGCGAATATAGCCCAAGGGAAATGGTGTGGGATTTATGCATGCGTTTAATTGTGTTACGATCAAACATACATAAATCGGCACAGAGGGGAATTTGGATATTAACAGTTAATTATAACGGATTATAACAATTATTAATATCTATGGCTTGATTCAGCTTGTAGAATTTTCTTTAATTCTAGAATTGAGTTCAAAGGACGGATAATTGTCCACCAACTATCTCCCTTATAAGAACTCTTAGACAAGACTTCTTTGGCCAGAAGAAGTATCTTTCTTTTTAATTTGTAACAGGGTCGGTTCACCGTAAAAGGAACCTATGGGTGAGCAACTCAGGTACAATCATGTGTGAATATATATATTTTAATAATCAACAAACAATAAACAAACATACACAAATTAACTGAAAGAAGGAAGGAGAGAGAGAGAGAGAGAGAGAGAGAGAGAGAGAGAGAGAGAGAGAGAGAGAGAGACAAAGAAAAGGTGGTATTACCGACAATAACCTATTGAGAACAAGCAAGAAATCAGACCAACTTATTGGTATAAGCTCAATACTCTATAACGACAGTTAAGGGATACTTGCATATGCTTCTTTCGTGGCTGGTCGCAAATTCGTGCGTGTGAGGAATTCCGCGATCCGGTCCGTGTTTTGAATCTTGCAGGGCGGATCCGTTGGAGTCCGTGGGAAGTTCAAATTTGGTTCCTTTGTGTGGTAATGTCCTTTTGGAAAATGGCGCGCTGGCGGTCCGAGAATCCGCGCCGAAGAAGAGTGGGAAGAGAAGTGAGAGTAAGAGAGTAGAGAGAGAGAGAGAGAGCAACAAGAGAGTGCAACAGGAGAGTCAAAGCAAGAGAGCGTAAGAGAGCCTGCAGGCCCTTTTGAAGGCCATTACGGGGCACGCCTCTTTTGTCGGAACAGCCAATCAGAGCGAAGGAACTAAGAAGCGGGAAATCTCCCTTTGTCTTCGAGTCTCATCTCATTAACATGTTTATGGCCTTCTTGAGTATGCAGACTTTTGGGTTTTGGCATGAAAGAAAGAGTTTGATGCATCATAGTACCACACAACGCACATAGACGTCTACAAATTGAGAGACAAAGATTTCGAGACCAAGCATGGGGAGTTTAACTTAGGAATTAAAGGAAAGGTGAGGATTGACGTCATTCTTCATTAAGCATTCACTGACTATAAGTTTCCAACCTATCAAACACATCTAAAATGGTTATAATAAAAAGCATGCATACATACAGGGAACACAGCACATCTAAAATGAAAAATAACTAAGTTAAAAGTCATATAGCACATTTGGGTGTTCTTTGGTATGTGTGAGTGTGTGAGGATAGGGGGCTTTTTTTTTATGAGGGCGTCCTTTGGAATGCAGGAATCTGGTTTGTGTTCTTTTGAGCCGTTAAACTATCAGTCCGTAGAATTCACGGAGCCGGTCCTGTTGATTTATTTTGCATAATCAAAGTATTGGTCTGATCGATCATTTATGAGCACCGTCCATACTCTACAAACTTAATCGACTGTTTATATGAACCTTTTGACATAACCGCAGGTGTATTTCACAGTTTATGCACAAAAAGACACTAAAGAGAACTTTAATACTCAGGCAACATGCTGTGTTTCAGATGTGTGCTCAAAAATAAATAAATAAATAATCGTAATATAATAAACTTACCCTTCCTTCAAAACCATGTACTGTCACATAACAAGGACTTTTGTCCCTCCTGCTTTTGTTTGGAGAATCTGTTTTATGACCTAAACAGATGATAACATCTCAGGTTACTGGTGTAACCTATGTTCTCTGAATAGGGAACGAAATGCTGCGTAGCTATGACGCAATGGGAACGCCCTCTGGGTGGATGACTCAACTCCTGTGAGGACTTCAGATGAAGCAACTCTGAATCAAAATGCACCAATGCTAAATTTTCTGTATGCTGTAATCAAGTTCACAAACTGTAATCATTACTTCGATGAGTTCACTGTTAGCTAACTGTGTGATTTTTATTTGTACACTTCTGAGATACATTACTTAGATAATATCTCAGAAGTGATATTACCCCCCCTTCCAAAAAAAAAAAAAAATTGAAGGGGGTCTCAAATCGTCAAAAAATAAAATATTTTATTGTCACTAATGGTCACTAAAATATTTTTAAGCTCACCATGTCCAGTATTCAGAATTCAAAACATTTATTCACAATTTTTTTGCCAAGCGAAGTCAGCCAGTCATATGCACGTATGCAAATTAGCCATGTGCGCCAAACAGAAACAGAAAGCTAAACATGTAAGAGGCTTTTTTTTTCAGTCTTTGCAGTGAAAGAGAGAGCACCCACCGTGGTGATGTTTGGCTTGTTGTAGGCTGTCTGTCAACATCCGCTGTGGTGCTTTTTTCAATTAGAGAGATGGTCTGTTTGCACGGTTTCTGTTAGGCGAATGTGCTTTACCAATCTCCGATTGGCTATACCTGGCATTTATTCAGTTGATTGCTCTTGTAAGTGCGCTAGATTGGCACCAATTATTGTCATGTCTGCATTGTAATGCACAACTTTGCCATTCCTTTTTATAAAACAACATGCATCCAAACAACTTTAGCCAATGCAAACTCCTATGTCAGTCACGTTTGCATGCACACTTTTTTGTCATTCCGATTAAAATCATTCCAATTGAAAGATTGAGTGGACTGTTTACATTAGATGTAATATAAACCAATCTGGTGTTTACATGTGCTGAAGCGTTCAATCGCAATCATTTTGTGACACAGTTTGTCTGCCGCATCAGAATCGCGCTGTCCTCTCCATGAGCTGGAATGTGTTCCCGGTTGCCATGGCCACTCTCAACGGCCACCAGGACTTATATTTTATAAAAGTTATTTATTTGCTGTAAAGTGTAAGAATCATCTCAGAAAAATTAATTCTTCTGTCAGGCACAGTTGAAGTAAAAAGTGTCTGGGACAAACGCTGTCAAAATGAGATGGTGTAGCCAGGCTATGTCTGTGTCATTATTCCAACATTATCTTCATAACTTGTTACAAAATAATAAGTTTAACACCTCAGAAAAATGAACTTTCCTCTATTGTCAGCATTATAGCCTGGTGTAAACGCGGCGCACGCTCTTCAGTGGTGAAGGCGGGCGCTGTATATTACGTCACAGAAGGACGTACACTCACAGTGATCGGGTCAGGTCGCTTACATGGTGGAATTTTTCGTTTGATCGGTTCATGAAAATTTTTATCCCACCCCTCACAAACCGATTACAATTTCATTCGGTTTGGGCATTTTTATTCCGAATGAGGTGTTTATATGGAGCATTTTCATTCGGATTGGACTTTTAAACCGATTAGTTACAGTGCTCCATGTAAACTCACCTAGTGTTGCTTTACGAATACTATAGCATATCGGATTATCAAAAATTGTGTGTGTATTGTCATGTAGGCTATAGACTGATTGTCTTGGCTTGCATTCATGAAATATTGTAATGTTATAGGCCTACTGCATATTGAGAATATATGCAGTATATATCCTCGTCGGGGCTTCTTCAGTACCAACGGCCAGTGTTTTTTGGCCCACCTAATACCATGGTCCAAAATGGGCCAGCTTGGGCTTGAGGTGCGGTAACAAAATCTGGAGAGGGTCAGTGCAGCCGATCATTTCATATATAGCTACCATCTTAACATCAGTATTAAAATACATTTAAAGTCATTTTAACTCAAAACTCACTTTCACAGAAGCAGTGAATGTCTGAAATAATAATGTTTGTGATCCAATGTGGATTCTGATCACTGTACAAGACAGAAACATACTGTATTTGTATGCAATGAAAAACACTCATATCACAATCGTGTATTTACCTGGTTATATATTGTATCTGTCAATACACCTCACTTCCTCCATCATAACTCCTGTTTTTCCATTCATGAGCTCCCTGTTTCTCTGGCTGAAATGATAACACTATACTGGGACTGGAGAGCTCCTCGAGACTCAAAGCTCCGCAGATTGTGGAAAAATTATAGAAATTATCATTCTTACTGAGGAAATGTGATGTAAACAGTTTACACAGTTTCATGTATTTTAGTTGATACAGATTTATACTTATGTTGACATGTAAAATTGTAACTAGTTCATTCTTTATTTGACAATACATTGAATATAATTCTTGACTTTGGCTTCTTTACACCTCTCACAGTCACTGGCCAATAATTCGAAAAATTCAGCCGTACCGTAACAATAATTGCATTACATAGTCTCTCAATCATTAGAAGTTTCCTGTCTGTGAAATTAATTCCACATTGATGACATTTAAAACCAGTTCTCTCATACATGAATACTCATGTGGTACTTAAAGGGTTAGTTCACCCAAAAATGAAAATCAGCTCACTGACATTGAGTGGCTCCTGAAGTTTCACTACCTGGTGGATATTACATGTCATGTGAACCACCTTAATGTGAAAATGCAAGGCAGTGGAAACAATCTTGTTCCTGCAACAGGCAGTGTTTGCATTACAGAGAGGATTGCTTTGCGAGGGACCCCGCTCATCCTTTCGACCTCAGGCAGCTCGCAGCCTTCACGTCTGATTTACTGATGTCATTTCAAATTTTGTTCAAAGTGATAACTCAAACACATGTGTGCACCGTAGACGCACAAACCCCGAGTTTCATCCCTGGCATCGCCATTGGAGAATTTGAGCTGGAAGCTGCTGAACTGAAGGTGTCGGATATGTGGGTGTCAATTTTTCACTTCGAATTCCGAACTGGAAAGCCTCGCTCATCAGCGGGCAGAACTGGCAAAGCAACTTAAGTGGGCAGATATGAGAAAACTCCAACGCGAAGACAATCTCATCCTGAAAACCTGGAACAAACTTCCAGCCACTTTCAGCACAATGCATCGTGTCAGTGTTGCTGTGCTGACAATGTTTGGCTCAACATACACATGCAAGCAGTCCTTCTCACATCTAAACATCAAAACCAACCAGCGTTACTGCCACCTACCAGCGTTACTGAATACAACTAAAACATAACAAACATATACAACATAAAAATTGGCAAATATTTCTAATAGAGTATAAATTTAGCTGTGGCTCTTTTGAAATATTTCCTTTTTTTTTGGCTCTTGATAAAAAGGTTCCTGACCCCTGACCTAGGATGACTTGAGGGTGAGTAAATCATGAGCTAATTTTCATTTTTGGATGAACCAACCCTTTAAGGGCTATTTTATACCCAAAACTTTTCCCACAGTAACCACATGTAAACGGCACAGTGTGAACCCTGATTTGCCAGTTAAGGCTTCCTTTTCAGTCTAAACTTTTTCCACATTCCTGGCAGGTGTAAGGCTTCTCTCCAGTGTGAATCCTTATGTGGTCTACAAAGTGTCGTTTTAGAGTGAAACTCTTTCCACGTGTGTAGAGTTGCTCTGCTGTGTCAACTTTAAAGTTTTTATTTTGATCAAAACTCTTTCCACTGTTGGCAGGTGTAAGGCTTCTCTAAATATGAATTCTAATGTGTTTGTTTAAGTTTCCAATTTGATCAAAACTCTTTCCACTGTTGGCAGGTGTAAGGCTTCTCTAAATATGAATTCTAATGTGTTTGTTTAAGTTTCCAATTTGATTGAAACTCTTTCCACACTGTTGGCAGGTGTAAGGCTTCTCTCCAGTGTGAACTCTCATGTGCCTGTTAAGGCTTCCTTTTTCAGCAAAAGTCTTTCCACACTGTTGGCAGGTGTAAGGCTTCTCTCCAGTGTGAACTCTCATGTGGACTTTAAGGTGTCCTTTTAGAGTGAATCTGTTTCCACACTGTTGGCAGATGAAAAGGCTCTCTCCAGTGTGAATTCTCATGTGGACTTTAAGGTTTCCTTTACTACTGAAACTCCTTCCACACTGAGGGCAGGTGTAAGGCTTCTCTCCAGTGTGAACTCTCATGTGTCTTTTAAGGCTTACTCCTGGAGCGAAACACTTTCCACAGTGTTGGCAGGTGTAAGGCTTCTCTCCAGTGTGAATTCTCAGATGCCTTTTAAGGCTTGTTTTTAGAGTGAAACTGTTTCCACACTGTTGGCAGACAAAATTACTTTTAGTTCCCTTTTCACCACTTTTTCGTGTCTTTTCAGCATGTGGGCAACTAAAAGGTTTTTCTCCTGTTATGAAATCATTATTCTTAAATTGACCTTTGTCTTCCATTTCATTCAGTACTTCGCTCTCCTTTTTCAGCACCACCAGGTCTAAGGCATAAAGAGACAAATGCAAATTAACACCAGTTTATGGCACAAAGCAACAGACAACAAAACATTTAGACATGTAAAGTATCAAAACCGGGGGGCAGAAGTTTATGATGGGACATTGATATTGAGCACCTTCTTTTTACCCCTAAATGAAGACTGAAAAAGAAAATGGCCCCAATTGGAGTATATCAGAATTTGACGACTGCAGCGCCACACTAGCCTGGTTCTACCAGACTCTCATACATTTCATTCATACAGAGTCTGACCACTCTCTATTGACAAGCGTTAACTTCCTTGAAGGCGGGTACTCTGTTGAAGTTTAAAACTATTGGATCTGCCATAACCAATCACTAACGTTTGCTTGTGACGTATGTCATCTCAAATTAGCGCACAACATCAACGTCATCGTTCTCAGCCACTCCCTTTGTTCGCTGATTGGACCGGAGAAAACAGGAGAATATACCGCAATCCTAGACGGTGTACTGAAGGAAAATGAAAATTAAGCAGAAGTACATAGGAGGGCAGAGCCAGGCTAGCGCCACACAGCATCTTCTCAATAAACAATCCAGCTGAAGATACACCAGAGTCTCCTCGGCCCAGTTGTTCAAAAAGTTATCTGAATCAGAATGATCTGGATTTGGAAATCCCATGTTTTGCTATCCAGGATTAGTTAATCCATTTTCTCTAAATGGAATCACATTTCAGTGTAGTTTGACCATGTAAAAAACAACAGGTAGAAGAGTCAATGTGGGGTCACTTTAATTGTTTTTATTTGAAGAGACAGAAAACCAGAACAATAAAAGAATACAAACATTCCCTTTCTATTTTCATTTAAACAGTCAGACCCATATGGAGCCCCTAAAGCAGGGGTGTCAAACTCGGTTCCTGGAGGGTTAGGGTTAGCCCTGCAGAGTTTAGCTTCAACCCCAATTAAACACACCTGATCCAGCTAATCCATGATCCTTACCTTAACCTGAAATCTTTCAGGGGGGTATTCCAGAAAGCAAGGTTATTTTACTGTCAAACATACCTTGAACTCTCAGTTGATTAACCTAAACCTTGCTTACTCGAGGTATGCTGGTTAAAAAAAAAAAAATGCATCAGAGTAAATTGTCAACCTGAAGTATGTTTGCGGTTACAAGACAGCTTCAATAGAGGGACGAGTCACCATGGAAACGGAAGCTAAGAAAAAGCATTCCATACTAATTTATTTTGTTTAATGAAAATTTACATTATGCATATCGCCCACAACTTGGTGGTTGCACAATAATTTTTCAAGTACAGTCTGTGCTTGCAAAAATAACTTGGCTGTAAAAGTTTAGTCATTCTGCTTCCATATCACTGGAAATGTGAGATATTTATAATTATTAATAATGCATTTAACGCACCTGCCCCGCTCCAGACCTACTTAAGTAATCTTACAGTTCATACAGTTGATTGATGAAGAATATGAAGCAGGGCAACAACTCACTGTGTGATGAAGCCTATAGAATGCAGTTAGAATGTCCTGAAAATTCAAGATATGGGGCAAAAATGTCCCTGTTTGAGTTTTAATCTCAGGGCGTTTTTACACTGAGCACGTTTGCTGTGGTCCGTGTCAGAGCGTGATTGTTCCCACCGGTGCTCTGCGTGAATACACTGCAGGCTCACTCTCGCTCGTATCTAGGGATGAAACGGTATGAAAATTTCATATCACGATTATCAATATTATTATTACGATTTTGTTCAAATGAGCTGAAAGTGTTCAAAAAGAACAGATGCACACACAAACCATTTCAACAAGTTTTATATTTGATCAACAAACAACAAATAAAACAAGGAGCTCTATGCATTTTAAGGAAGATTCTATTCTGTGGAATTTCCTTCCTTATAATGACCATTGTCAATAGCAACGCATTATAACAGGGCACATCCACGGATCACAATGGACGCGCTCTCTCATTTCTTTCAAATGCTACTTGCGTCTTGCTCTCTGTTTCTGATTGTATTGAAAATGAAATCACTATAACTTCTTGTGATCATCTTGTCTGGACGATTGTTTTGTACACTGTACACAATGGATTTATAAACAGGTAAGATTTAAAACATTAATCAATTCAATATGTCCCCATATTTATTTATGTGGTCAAGAAAATCTGTGTAATAAGTATACAATGAATATACATTATTATTTCTTAAATTTCACTCTAGTCTTGTCTGAACTTGTTTGTTCGTCTTTGGCTCAAAGCCACTTGCTGCGAACATTTTTTTTTGTGGGTTTTTTTGCATTTTTTCTTGCTGTGTTATTACTTCCCAGACATTGTTTTAGAGTATTGAGATCAAAGTCCACTTGCGTTCGCAGAAGTGTTTGCCCCTATTGCAGCGACTTTCTTTTTTCATGTCTGCAGACACAAAATTTTATATATATAAAAGGGTAAATATATAAGGGTAAGGATTTGAGGCCAAATTGTGATGGCTATATGACTGGGTCAGGGTATCTCCAAGACTGCAGCTCTTGTGGGTTGTTCCCGGTCTGCAGTGGTCAGTATCTATCAAAAGTGGCCCAAGGAAGGAACAGTGGTGAACCAGTGACAGGCCAAGGCCCATTGATGCACGTGGGGATCGAAGGCTGGCCCGTGTGGTCCGATTAAACAGAAGAGCTACTGTAGCTCAAATTTCTTAAAAGGTTAATGCTGGTTCTGATATAAAGGTGTCAGAATACACAGTGCATCGCAGTTTGTTGTGTATGGGGCTGCATAGCCACAGTCCAGTCAGGGTGCCCATGCGGTCCCCTATCCACCACCGAAAGCACCAACAGTGGGCATGTGAATATCAGAACTGGACCACAGAGCAATGGAAGAAGATGGTCTGGTCTGATGAATCACATTTTCTTTTACATCATGTGGATGGCCGGGAGCGTGTGCACCACTTACCTGGGGAACACATGGCACAAGGATGCACTATGGGAATAAGACAAGCCAGAGGAGGCAGAGTAATGCTTTGGGAAATGTTCTGCTGGGAAACCTTGGGTCCTTCCATCCATGTGGATGTTACTTTGACATGTACCACGTACCTAAACATTGTTGCAGACCATGTACACCCTTTCATGGAAACGCAGAATGATGCACCTTACCACAAAGCAAAAATGGTTCAGGAATGATTTGAGGAGCACAACGTTTTTGAGGTGTTGACTTGGCCTCCAAATTCCCCAGATCTCAATCCAATCGAGCAGCTGTGGGATGTGCTGAACAAACAAGTCCGATCCATGGAGGCCCCACCTCGGGATCTGCTGCTAACATCTTGATGCCAGATACCACAGCACACCTTCAGGGGCCTAGTGGAGTCCATGCCTTGACAGGTAAGGGCTGCGTTGGCAGCAAAAGGGGGACCAACACAAACCACTGAGTGTTTATTGTTTCTTCATATATGTTTTCTAAAGTTTGTTTTTGGTCCCTGAGGAGTGACTGAGGGTCTGGCCCATGCCAAGAGTGCAGTAATAGTGCTTACTCACTTAGCCCGGCTTCCAGAGATGAAATATGGATTTGTCTGTCATTTTATATTATTCCCTTTTGTTGAAACACTAAAGTAACAAAATATTGTCTGTACCTCTTACTGAGAGAAAACATCAGTATGTTTTGGGAAACTTTCTGGTCAGAACTGGAGCTTAACCAACTCCAACCTCAGAGAAGCCTGTGTATCTGTGTATGTATGTTGTTGTGGACAAGCTGGCGCCTGCTCCCGCCCTGGAAGGTCACTACATGCCTACTTCCATGGTAAAAGCGTCAAGGGATCTATGGAGACATTCTTCTGATTAATTGACAATGTGTGGAAATTTACAATGACTATCTATTTTCTCTTAGCCAATCAGAATCATTCAACCTGCAGTAATGACGTAGCTAGACCTTGAAAAGAGGGTAACTGGTGAGAAATTGTATGTAAGAAAAGGTAGAGGGAGAGTGCGGCCTACTAACTCCTTGTGAGATTCGAAGCTGGCTTCTGCTGATGAAAACTGCAAACTATTCTTCAGTAAAATTTTCTTTAATTAATTGCAGTCCTGACTCTTGGTCTTCATTCTTCACAACTGGTCTTGGGTCCCAAAATGTTGTCCCCTAACAGTTTATGTGTGTGTGTGTGTTTGTGTGTGTTTTATAACATCTCTTATTTACATTGTGCATAAGCTTTGCTTGTTATAATGAGAGAATCTGTGAGTGAGCAGAACTCAGTATTTTAAGTTCAAAATGGCAAATTTACTGAAAGTTTACTCCAACCCGCAGATACACACAGTTGGGAAAAGGTTATGCCTCTCTGTCATCTCATACATTTTGAAAGCAAGGTGTGCTTTTATAGGTTTTTTTTTAATTTGAGACTGTAAAATGTAGTCTTCACATAGCTTTCTGGGTACAATGCCACAGCGAGATGAAAAAGCTTAACAACGGCAGACAACACAGGAACATCTGTTTGTGTATGCATTTGTAGATTATATTGCAAACAAATCATTATGATATTCACAGTGATACTGTAATGGGAGATCCATGTTGAAAACAGTCGTGTACATTTTTTCAGGATTCTCTGACAAATAGAAGGATCAAAAGATTAAAAGTCCGAACCAAAGTTCATGTTTTGATACATTTTATACATTCGTTTTATACATATACGTTTTGGTTTGCTTTCACACTGCAATTATGCAAGCACACTAAAGATCTTTACATGACGTACATGCGTCCTGTTGTCATCATCTATGTGGGCTGCATCTTGACATTGATTGGTTTGTAAACGGACGTGCGTCTGACGTCAGTGTGTTGTCAATTTGGCGGGTAACTTTAACAAGAATGAATGAACAGACGCATATCGTTGCCACTTTGCTGTTATTATTAAGGCATTACTATCTGCAGCACCAACTATACTCGAGGCTATGAACGTCCTCGTTGTACGAATATTTTATCGTCACCGGCAGGAAAGGAGAAGACTGCAAACAATCTTGCTATCTTCTGTCTTTTTCTGTTGTTTAGGGTACGCGGGAACCACCGGAACTTCCTGTAAATGGTCTGAAAGTCCAAACCATACAGAAAATGCTTTCACATTAGAAACAAACCGAACCTTTGTTCAATTTGATCCAGCCTGAGACTACCTCTTTTTGTTGGACTAAATTTCATCTGTTTGGTCCAGACCGTGGTCTGGGAGAGGTTTCACACCAGTAATTTTGATTCAGACCAAACTTAAATGTCTGGACCAAACAAGGTAGGTGTGAAAGGGCCCTTAGACTGGGTAAACCCAGCCCGATCTGATTACACCCTGCAGCTCCGGCTAGAAACCTGTACATATTTCTATCCTGCTTCCGTTACAAATCGGCGGGGACCAATCACAAATTGGCTTATCCACCTGGTGTACTATTGGCGGGTTGAGAATGATGGCGATAGAGAAGCGACGGATCATTGATCTGATTGGTTGAAGGACTATACAATTGCGTACAGAGTCATGCCCCGTTGATCATGCCTCTTGTAGCAAGACAAGTCTTTACTGTCACTTTTGACTAATTTAATGCATTCTTGCACAATAAAACTATTAATTTCTTTAAAACAAATTCTTACTGACCACAAACTTTTGAACGGTAGTGTATAATGCTACAAAAGCTTTAGATAGTTTGTGTGTAACAATTTACATTTATTTCTATGCTGATAAAATTCTTCTTCAGGATTAAATTGTGCATTAATAGGTTAAGCAAATCAAATGTGTTTATATCGGAGAGCCTTTTATACACACACTTAACTGCAGACACAGAAATGACATGCACTGTGTGGTACAGTAGGGGGGTATTTTCAAAAAAGTTGGAGATTTTAATAAGGATCAAATGACTGAGTTCAGCTTTGAGAATGAAACCAACCTGTTTGTTCCTCAGTTTCTTCATGTTTTACTCTGAATGTTTCTTCAATCATTATGTCTTCACCTTCCTCTTTAATAAACGGCATCTTTATAATATGTCACGTGGATCTCAGTCGCTTCACCAGGAGTTTTTCTGTGTGTTTGTCCTGTTTAAGATGAAAACAATTAAAGGAAAGAAAAATAAATCTCTGAGTGTCTCAATCAGCTCTAGTTCAGTAGTTCAGTCTCTGTAAGAGAGTCAGAGAGAGTTAATGGACTTAAATCATCTGATTAGACTAAAAACACTCAAAACTAAATCTCTGAGAGTCTCAGTCAGCTCTAGTTCAGTAGTTCAGTCTCTGGTAAGAGAGTCAGAGAGAGTTAATGGATTTAAATCATCTGATTAGACTAAAAACACTCAAAACTAAATCTCTGAGAGTCTCAGTCAGCTCTAGTTCAGTAGTTCAGTCTCTGTAAGAGAGTCAGAGAGAGTTAATGGACTTAAATCATCTGATTAGACTAAAAACACTCAAAACTAAATCTCTGAGTCTCAATCAACTCTAGTTCAGTAGTTCAGTCTCTGTAAGAGAGTCAGAGAGAGTTAATGGACTTAAATCATCTGATTAGACTAAAAACACTCAAAACTAAATCTCTGAGAGTCTCAGTCAGCTCTAGTTCAGTAGTTCAGTCTCTGGTAAGAGAGTCAGAGAGAGTTAATGGACTTAAATCATCTGATGAGACTAAAAACACTCAAAACTAAATCTCTGAGAGTCTCAATCAGCTCTAGTTCAGTAGTTCAGTCTCTGTAAGAGAGTCAGAGAGAGTTAATGGACTTAAATCATCTGATGAGACTAAAAACACTCAAAACTAAATCTCTGAGAGTCTCAATCAGCTCTAGTTCAGTAGTTCAGTCTCTCTTACAGAGTCAGAGAGAGTTAATGGACTTAAATCATCTGATTAGACTAAAAACACTCAAAACTAAATCTCTGAGAGTCTCAATCAGCTCTAGTTCAGTAGTTCAGTCTCTGTAAGAGAGTCAGAGAGAGAGTTAATGGACTTAAATCATCTGATTAGACTAAAAACACTCAAAACTAAATCTCTGAGAGTCTCAGTCAGCTCTAGTTCAGTAGTTCAGTCTCTGGTAAGAGTCAGAGAGAGTTAATGGACTTAAATCATCTGATTAGACTAAAAACACTCAAAACTAAATCTCTGAGTCTCAATCAACTCTAGTTCAGTAGTTCAGTCTCTGGTCAGAGAGTGTTAATGGACTTAAATCATCTGATTAGACTAAAAACACTCAAAACTAACACTAAAAATCAATACAAGAACACAAACTACAATCCCGATTCCAAAAAAGTTGCGACACTGTACAAACTGTGAATAAAAAAGGAATGCAATAATTTACAAATCTCATAAACTTATATTTTATTCACAATAGAATATAGATAACATATCAAATGTTGAAAGTGAGACATTTTGAAATGTTATGGCAAATATCGTCTCATTTTGGATTTTATGAGAGCTACACATTCCAAAAAAGTTGGGACAGGTAGCAATAAGAGGCCGGAAAAGTTAAATGTACATATAAGGAACAGCTGGAGGACCAATTTGCAACTTCATGATTGGGTATAAAAAGAGCCTCTCAGAGTGGCAGTGTCTCTCAGAAGTCAAGATGGGCAGAGGATCACCAATTCCCCCAATGCTGCGGCCAAAAATACTGGAGCAATATCAGAAAGGAGTTTCTCAGAGAAAAACTGCAAAGAGTTTGAAGTTATCATCATCTACAGTGCATAATATCATCCAAAGATTCAGAGAATCTGGAACAATCTCTGTGCATAAGGGTCAAGGCCAGAAAACCATACTGGATGCCCGTGATCTCCGGCCCTTAGACGGCACTGCATCACATACAGGAATGCTACTGTAATGGAAATCACAACATGGGCTCAGGAATACTTCCAGAAAACATTGTCGGTGAACACAATCCACCGTGCCATTCGCCGTTGCCGGCTAAAACTCTATAGGTCAAAAAAGAAGCCATATCTAAACATGATCCAGAAGCGCAGGCGTTTTCTCTGGGCCAAGGCTCATTTAAAATGGACTGTAGCAAAGTGGAAAACTGTTCTGTGGTCAGACCAATCAAAATTTGACGCCATGTCATGCGGACTAAATAGGACAAGGACAACCCAAGTTGTTCTCAGCGCTCAGTTCAGAAGCCTGCATCTCTGATGGGATGGGGTTGCATGAGTGTGTGTGGCATGGGCAGCTTACACATCTGGAAAGGCACCATCACTGCTGAAAGTAATATCCAAGTTCTAGACCAACATATGCTCCCATTCAGACGTCGTCTCTTTCAGGGAAGACCTTGCATTTTCCAACATGACAATGCCAGACCACACACTGCATCAATTACAACATCATGGCTGCGTAGAAGAAGGATACTGAAATGGCCAGCCTGCAGTCCAGATCTTTCACTCATAGAAAACATTTGCCATCATAAAGAGGAAGATGCCACAAAGAAGACCTAAGACAGTTGAGCAACTAGAAGCCTGTATTAGACAAGAATGGGACAACATTCCTATTGCTAAACTTGAGCAACTTGTCTCCTCAGTCCCCAGACGTTTGCAGACTGTTATATAAAGAAGAGGGGATGCCACACAGTGGGAAACATGGCCTTGTCCCAACTTTTGTGAGATGTGTTGATGCCATGAAATTTAAAATCAACTTATATTTCCCTTAAAATGATACATTTTCTCAGTTTAAACATTTGATATGTCATCTATGTTGTATTCTGAATAAAATATTGACATTTGAAACTTCCACATCATTGCATTCTGTTTTTATTCAAAATCTGTACAGTGTCCCAACTTTTTTGGAATCGGGTTTGTATACAGACATTATATTTAGGCATTTATGATCTACATTTGATATTTAATGAATTACAGATTATATTTAAATAATTACATTTTCATGAAAACATTAAACGTTGGTTTGTTAAAGTTAGTGTTTGTTGTTCTTGTTCATTTTACCAGTATGAGTCGCGATTCGAATCAATGAATCATTTTGTAAAGTATTTGATTCAATTTGATTCAGTGTCTAAAAGCTCAGTTTCTCCATCACTACTCGCCAGTGACTGAACTCGTGTTTATGATGAACTGATTCACGATAGAGGGAGAGAAATGATACTAGGCCTGTCGCGATTGGTTGATACATTCGACTGCATCAATGCTGATAATTAGTCGACAACAATATTTGTAGTCGACTGGGTAAATTGGGTACTATATGAACTTTTATTAGTACCAGTACTTTAAAAATGACAGCACTCAAATAAGAGCAGTATTTTTTAATTTGCGTCGATGTGTGACAGCAGGAGTCAGGACGTGTGTGTGAGCTCTGCTTCCACCTTTCACTTCGCCGCGCACACATCTTTCAGTCAGACAGATCATGACGTCAATTTCGTGGATTATTGGGTTTGAATGGTCAAAAATATGTAAAAATGCACGTTCTGGGGTCCGTTCTTTGTACCTCGCTTAATACATCTGAGATGATTTGACAGATCCCAGATCTGCTAATTGTGATAACTGATCTCTGGCTAATTTGGTTCTTCAAACAAATTTGCGGATTGGATTAAAATATCTGGATTAAGTAATCTGAGATTACTGCGCGTTCTTGTGTTCACTGAAGAGGGAAGATCCACCGATACTCCACCACGATCAGCAATGCAGCGATTGGCTGGCGGCAAGACAACGTAATGACATCATATAATTAAAAAAGCCACCTGTTATAAGGAAACAGCCAAATGACCAAACCAATATAAAAGTTATAACAGACAAATTGTTTTTTTTTTTTTTTTTTTTACATAAATCCCAATTATTTATACTCACGATTTTACAGTATTTGTACACCCTTTACATTTTTATTTCAATGTTGTAATTAGCAATTCATTACATTTTTAAGTCAATTTGAAGCAGATTTGTTACATGACAGCATTAATTAAAGAATGATCTGCTTCTCCTGTGCTTCATCAAGCCATCCCATAATATATGCCACCACTCAAATTAATGCATGGCTCAGATTAACTGTACAGCGTGTGTGTAAGACTCCAATAAAATTATAAAGTAATTATTCCATCACAAATAAATCTCACAATCAAGTGGCTGTGTCTATAGTATTATACACAACATTATAATATTTTCAAATACATTTTTATATTATTATTATTATTATTTAAGATTATTATTACGCCTGGTTCAGTAATGAACTCTTATATTAAAGTAGCTGGGACAGAGTTTAAGCATCACCCCGAGATGCAATCTAATCCTGATTACATGAAATAAACTCCCGAGCAGGTTTAAGTTTACGGACCTGTTGCTATGACAACAAGTCCAGGATGAGCATCAAAGGACCAAACATGCCAAATCGTCAACAATCAAACCCAGCTAACGGAGTTAGCGACACATGAAGAACGGACCCCTGGCGAGTTTTCAGGTAAACACAGTCGGGTATGTTTTAAGTAAACGTATCCAGAGTTGAATGAGAAATCGGAATGTCACAATGAATTTGGTCCATGCAAAAAAGTAAAGGGCCGGACCTAATATTCTGTATGATTGTGGCGAGGCGAGGGACCGTGAGAGCGGGCCGGTGGCGAATGATAATGAGTGTCAGCTGTGCGCCACACCGGTCTCGTCTCATGGAGGAGTGACGGGAGCATAAAAGGAGGAGCGACGACAGTGTAAGACGAGAGAGGACCAGGCCTGAACTTTATGTTTTGTTTTGTATGTAGGCGGCAGTCGGCCGTGAGGGGCTGCGGCAGTCGTCCGTGAGGGGCTGCCGCCGGCATTATATTTTGTTTGTTTGTTTTTTGATTAAAGTTTTTAAATGTTCGCCGGTTCCCGCCTCCTTCTTCCCTGATCCTTCATTGCGTTACAGTGATTAAATGTTAATCAATAAAAATTAAAAAAAAAAAAAAATCACCCCATACTTGACTGAATAACTTTAATATATTTATTAAGAATCAGTGTATAGCTAATTTTCAGAGTGACTATTTTTGCTTTTACATTTGATTATTTAATTTCTTTCTTGAATGTTCTTGTTAAATAGACCGACTGTAGCTGAAAATAAAGCACTGTTTTGTCATTGTTTGTAATTTACATTTTGGCTTATTTAAAAAAAATGAAATGAGATTTCAGTCATCCCAACCTGTTCAGAATAGTGGTTAGTGTTAACATGTCTGATAATAATGTGATTGTTGCAAACGTCTCTGTAAGAACGTCCACAATGGCAGAGTTATTATTATTATATTATTATTATTATTATTATAATAAAATAAAGAGGGGGGAATGGTCAAAAAGCAGGACAGGAACATGCTGGCCAAGTATTGAAAAAAAATTCATAAAACAATGAATAGTAAGTTCTGTCATACCATTCAATTGCTTTTACGGTTTTTTGCCATGGTATCGAGTCAGTATTCGAGGTATTTTAGTCTCGTATCTAAGTCATAATTTTGGCATCGTAACAACACTATTCTATGTTGGTTTACAAATTTGTACCAGATTTTACGCTTTTAGTTTTACATTTTGTCAAGGGCTTGTTGCAAGTTAAGTAAAATAGTTGAAAATTATTGTGATAAATTAATCGATATAAAAACAGTAGTTAGTGGCAGCCCTAAATGAGACGCAGCTTTTCTGTTACTCGTGTGGATGCGATTTACTCACACAAAATGTCCTTCATTAATGTTAGATAAATCATTACAATGTTATATTCAATAGTTAATAAACTAATTTCACATCGCTGATAAAACTTTAAGACACTGAACGGTTTCTATCGACGAAACAGATTAAATTATCAACAAACCTTTCTTCAGCAGAATCGCAACAGATGCAGGAGCGCGGCGCGGCCTTATGGCGTCACACCACACCAAAATAAAAGTCCCCTTCACACTCTGCTGTCTATAATCACAGAGCTGCACAGAAATGTCTGCCTATTCTTACCAGATAACCGTGACAAATGTGATAAAAACAAACATGTTAAAAAGAGTGTATGAGTTCATAAAGCAGAGTTCATACATGTGTCCGAATTGAAACACATACAGCCAATATTAAAAATGTGGACAATTAAAGTTTATTTGAGTCTAAAAATAAGTATAAAATATGTAAAAAAAAAAAAAAAAAAAAAAAAAAATATATATATATATATATATATATATATATATATATATTAAAATATTTTAAATGAAAGTCTTCAATGTCAAGGGTGATTTGTGTGAGTTTCTGCCTATGTAGTGATTCAAATCGCTCACTAATGAGTGAACAAACACGATTCACACCTGCTCCAGTTTAAATTATTATATAATCTATAATTAATCTATAATAATATCATTTCTATTCTTATAAAAATCTGCCGGGTTCAATAAATGACCTGTTTATAAATGATACACAAATAAATAATTATTTATTCACATTGTATTGTATTAATGTGTTTTCCTGAAAGTATTTTTGAAGATGAATCTATAAAGTGGAAAATGATTGTGAAAGTGTTTGAGTTCATTTAGACTGAGATCATCTGCTGTAAGTTAATGTGTTCATGGTTTATTATTCCCTCTGTTCACTTTCATGATGGAAAATCAAAACGTAATGGTTAACATTTCAGCTGATATTAAGAGCGAATAGCGGTGAGTTTCTAGATGCACTGCAATAATCAGTTTACTGGAAACACTGTAACTCTAGAAGCACATCCAGCACAGGGGGACACCCAGCAAACACGACTTAGTTGTAAAAACTGTTTTTTTTTTTTTTTTTCCTTGTTGTGAAAAAGTTGTGATAACGTTTGTATTCCCATATATTTTTTCACGTTATAAATATGTATGTATAAACACCATATAAGTAAACGATTGACTTGTTAAAAGTTTAAACAATGTAAATCGAGGGTACAATTTTGTGAATTAGCTGTATAAATATATTTCAGCGTTATTATTACTGAGCAGCCTAATGTCAATCAGCTTACTAACACTGTTTTCTTTATACTAAGACGTTTGTTGTTAAGGTGTTTAATTAGATACGAGTCTTCAGTAAATTAAAACAATTCTCATTGACCGGTGTTGATCATTTGAAACATTTTAAATGTTGGCAGTTACAGTTATATAGCAAGCTACTGTCAACAAGTATACCTCAACTTGTCCATGTAACATTACTTGAGCTTCTCGTCTACCCTGCCAATCCAACCCTACAACACAACACGACTTCACCATCCAGCTAGGTTCATCCTAGATTTCCCCTTCAAAGTCGGTCAGAAATCTTGGAGTAATCTTTGATGACCAGCTGTCCTTCAAAGACCACATTTCAAAGACAGCTAGGTCAGGCAGTTTTGCGCTGCACAATATCAGGAAGATCAGACCATTCCTAACAGAGCTGCAACACAGCTTTTCTTCGAGGCCCTGGTCATTTCTAGGCTGGACTACTGCAATGCACTTCTGCCAGGACTTGCATCGTGTGCGATCAAGATGTTTCAAATGATTCAGAAAGCAGTGGCACGTTTTGTCTTCAACGAGCCCTTTGCCCTGGTCACACCTCTCTTCATCTCTCTGCACTGGCTACCACTCGCTGCTTGCATCAAGTTCAAGGCGTTGACGCTTGCTTACAGATCCACCACTAACTCAGCACTCGCATATTTCGACTCGCTCATACGAGTCTTCACCCCCACCAGAAGCCTTTGTTCAGCTAAGGAGCGACAGTGGTACCATCACAGAGAGGGATGAAATCCCTTTCCAGAATATTTTCATTCATTGTTACTTGCTGGTGGAACAATCTCCCCACCTCCATCCGGAAGGCAGAATCACTGACAACATTCAAAAGACAGCTAAAAACTCATCTCTTCCGTGAGCACTTAACCTCATCTTAATATATATAATATACATTTTTTTCCCCCTTTATTCCCTCCCTACTCTAGCTTGTGCTACACTGAGTAATGTCCAAAACTTTTTGGACACATTTTTTTCGCCTCTTCATGACGGATTGCTTCCTGTATTCCTCAGTTGTAAGTCGCTTTGGATACAAGTGTCTGCTAAATGCATAAATGTAAATGTAACATTAATAGATTGACCATGGTATAATGTTAAATTCTGTTTTGATTTTACAGGGGCTGATGAGCACCCGTGTTCTTATCCAGTGGAAAATGGTTAATGAAGCCCTCTTCACTGGAAAACAAAATGCTGCCATCAAAGGTTTTGAGTAAGTATACAAGACAAATTAAATAAAATTGTATTCAAGTGCTGTAGACAATGCACTCTTCCTATGCTTGATTTCTGTGCATTGCAGAGTTTTCATCACAGAGCAGAGGCTAGAGGGCAAAATGTCTGCTGCTCAGATAAAAAAAAAAAAGGAACACCTTAAAAATACAAAGTAAGATTATTTATTTATATTGTAGTTCACCCCAAAATGAGAATTTTGTCACAATTTAATCATGCTCATGTTTGTCCTGTAATGCAATAATCGAATGAATCCTACGTTTTACCATATAATTGATTGTCTTGATATTCTGTTTGCAAATGTTTGTAGGATCTCAAATGACCACAGACTGGGGTGGGGTGAGCACTGAGGATGGGGAGGTTACAGCAGCTCCTGGAAATGGTATTCTGCCATGGATGAGGCAATAGGGGGCAGACCCTCTATCACATCACCCGCTCTTATTGCCTCATCTGGCTCGGATGACCCTGTAACCTCTCCATCCTCAGTGAGGTCAGAGCCTGAAAGAGTAGGGAGGAAAAGGAAAGATGTTGAGGAGCTGATATGAGAGATGGAGGAGAGGGAAGCTGAAAGAGAAAGGGAGGAAAGAAGAGAAGGAGAGAGACGTGAGCATGAGGAGAGACAAGAACGGGAGGCCAGAGAAAGAGAAGAAAGAAGAGACAGAGAATTGAGAGAGAGAGAGACAGGGAGACAAATGAGAGAGAGGAAAGATTTCTTTAACTTCTAGAAATAATTGCAAAAAAGTAATATAAATAAAGAAAACATATGTTATTTTCACAGTTATGTTCTGTTTTGTTCCACGGACTTCCTGTTTTCACTTGTCACATGATTCTTTGTTCTGTTTCCATCCACTCATCGGTTTCCATGGTAACCTTCATTATGAGTTCATTCTGTGTCAGCTGTGTCTTGTCAATTAACTAGTTTCTGTTTGCTATTTAGTTCTCCTGTTTCGTTCAGTCTGTGTTTGGTCTCATCTATGTACAGTAGTGATGCAAAGTCCGATTCATTTCTACGAACCGGTTCTTTTTGTACAGTTCGGCTCAATGAACTGGTTCAAAAAGCCGATTCATAGATTCCTGACGTCATCATGCAATGATGTCACTATGCATTTCTTTCATGCTTTTTTATGCATTTTTCAGTGTCATGTTATATCAAGGAAACATTCAAATTTATTCATCTGTGTCAATGCATACTGAATCGAATAAAGTCATTTGTGTGAGTGCATTTGCGTGATTATTGCCTTTCATTCACTTGAGTTAATGGTGTTTGTGGTTACAGTTTCATTCGCGGATCCTTTGTGTCAGAGACAACTGACCAATGGTGAGTAGCCTAGACATGCATAAACGCGGATATGTTAAATGTCTAAAGTAGCCTATAGAAATATAAGCATATTTCCAGGACGCGCTCAATCATCAGAATCCTCTGTAATCCTCAGCAAACTTCGACATGTTTGAACCGGCTCGTTCGGCTCCCTTTGAGTCCTCTGTAATCCTCAGCAAACTTCGACAGATGTTTGAACCGGCTCGTTCGGCTCCCTTTGAGTCCTCTGTAATCCTCAGCAAACTTCGACAGATGTTTGAACCGGCTCGTTCGGCTCCCTTTGAGTCCTCTGTAATCCTCAGCAAATAGTTTTAATAGCGTTTTTTTTTTTTCAAACCCCAATGGCTGACAGAGGAGAAGAAATTAATGTATTAATTAACATACTTACAAAGCCATTTTCAAAATTCCTGCATACAGCCTTCTCCAGCTGCAGTCTCACGTGATCTGTCCCAGCTAAAAATGAACTAACTGCCATCAGCTGATTCTGAAGTCCCGCGGATCTCCTTGATTTATTTGAGAGCATGGGTCAGCTACACACACTGGTTCAAGAGGGAAATGGCCTGTGGGAAGAAACTGTTCCTGTGCCTAGATGTTCTAGTGGCCAGTGATCAGAGTCGCCGTCCTGACGGTAACAGTTCAAACAGGAAGTGTCCAGGGTGAGCGGAGTCTGTGATGATTTTACCTGCCCTCTTCCTCACTCTGGAAGAGTACAGGTCCTGGAGGGCTGGCAGGGGGGCACCAATAATCCTCTCTGCAGTCCGGATTGTACAATGTAGTCTCCTGATGTCAGATTTGGTAGCTGAACCAAACCAGACAGTGATGGATGTGCACAAAACAGACTCAATGACAGCCGAGTAGAACTGGATCAGCAGCTCCTGTGGGAGGTTGAACTTCCTCAGCTGACGAAGGAAGTACAGTCTCTGCTGGGCCTTTTTGCTGGGGCAGAGCAGGGCTGTTCCTCCTGAAGTCCACTATCATCTCCACCGTTTTGAGCGTGTTGAGCTCAAGGTTGTTATAACTGCACCAGACAGCCAGCCGTTCAACCTCCAGTCTGTAAGCAGACTCATCACAGTTTTGGATGAGGCCGATGACGGTGGTGTCGTCTGCAAATTTCAGGAGCTTCACAGAAGGGTCTTTAGAAGTGCAGTCATTGGTGTACAGGGAGAAGAGCAGTGGGAGAGAACACACCCTGGGGCGCCAGTGCTGGTAGTGAGAGTCCTGGATGTGAGTTTCCCCAGTCTCACTCGCTGCTGCCGGTCTGTCAGGAAGCTGGTGATCCACTGACAGATTGAGGATGGCATGGAGAGCTGGGTCAGTTTAGCTGTGAGAAGATCAGGCATGATGGTATTGAAGGCCAAACTGAAGTCCACAAATAAGATCCTTGCATAAGTCCCAGGTCTGTCGAGATGTTGCAGGATATAATGCAGTCCCATGTTTGAAGATTTTGGTTACCTGCTCCACACAGACCTTAAGCTCAGGTTGGATGGCGGGGGGGAGGAGAGGGGGTGCAGGAGGTGTTGGGGGACGTGTGAAGTGCAGATCAGAGCGGGTGTGAGGTGTGAGATTGGGTTTCTCAAACCTGCAGTAAAATGCATTCAGCTCATCAGCCAGATGTTGATTCTCAGCAGGTCGGGGCAGGGGGGTTGGGGGGGGAGGTGGAGGGTGGCTTGTAATTGGTGATATTTTTCAGGCCTGACCAGACAGCAGCAGGGTTGTTAGAAGAAAACTGGTTTCTCAGCTTTTCAGAGTAGCTTCTTTTAGCAGCTCTGATCTCCTTTGTCAGTCTGTTCCTGGCCTGGTTATACAAGACCCTATCCCCACTTCTGTAAGCATCCTCTTTGGCATGACGAAGCTGTTTGAGTTTCCCAGTAAACCATGGTTTATCATTAGTGAATGATAAGAATGTCTTGGTAGGAATGCATGTATCCTCGCAGAAACTGATGTATGATGTTACAGTATCTGTGAGCTCATCCAGATCAGTGGTAGCAGCTTCAAAGACATTCCAATCAGTGCAATCGAAGCAGGCTTGTAGGTCCCGCTCTGCTTCATTAGTCCATCTTTTTACAGTCTTTATTACAGGTTTAGCTAATTTCAGTTTCTGCCTATAGGACGGTATAAGATGAATCACACAGTGATCAGAAAGCCCCAAAGCTGCCTGTGGGACGGAGTGATATGCATTCTTTATTGTGGTGTAGCAGTGGTCAAGAATATTACTGTCTCTGGTGGGACATGTAATGTGCTGTCTGTATTTTGGCAGTTCACGGGAGAGATTTGCTTTGTTAAAATCCCCAAGAATGATTAAAAGAGAGTCTGGATACTTTTGTTCAGTCTCAGCTATTTGTTCAGCCAGCTGTTGTACTGCCGCGCTGACACATGCGTCTGGAGGAATGTAAACATTCACGAGAATAAACGAGGAAAACTCCCGGGGTGAATAGAAAGGTTTACAGTTTATGAAGTGGGCCTCTAGGTTAGGAGAGCACATCTTCTTCAGCGTTGTTACATCTGAACACCAACTTTCATTGATGTAGAAACACAAACCTCCACCTCTCTTTTCCGGTTAGTTCCGTGATGCGATCTGCTCGGAACAGCTGGAAGCCCGGCAGATGTAGTGCGTTGTCCGGTATGGCTTCACTCAGCCAGGTTTCAGTGAAGCACAGTGCAGCAGAGTTGGAAAAATCCTTGTTAATCCGGGTGAGGAGAAGCAGTTCGTCCGTTTTATTAGGAAGAGAGCGGAAGATTAGCAAGATGAATACTGGGAAGAGGAGTGCGGAGGCCGCGCGCGGAGTTTAACCAGCGCACCGCTCGCTTCCCGCGCTATGCCTGGCAGCGATTTAAAGAAAAACAGTTGCGACTCTAACAAGGATATCAAACAAAACGTCTGAATAATCAAAAACTGCAGACATATTGTCTGGTGTGTGTTTCCTAATGTCCAGTAGTTCGTCTTTGGTGAAACTGATCGGAAAAGAATGACTAAAAGCAGAACAAACAAACAAAAACAAAACAATAACTGAAGAGCTCAACACCGAAGCAGCCATCCGCGGCGCCATCTTGTGTCATCACACTTATCCTACTTATCACTAATTACTTTCTAAATCCCATATGAACCGCGACTAGTGATTCAAGGATAGACATTAATTGAAATAAATAATATGTGCCCCTGGACAACAAAATCAATCATAAGTCGGACACGGATATATTTGTGGCAATAGCCAACAATTCATTGTGTGGGTCAAAATTATTGATAATGTATATTTATGTATTGTATCTGACCTCAGTATGTTACCCTACTGGCCAGTGACGCTCAGTGTGAGTGTGTGTGTGTGTGTGTGTGTGTTTGCGTGCTTGTGTATATCTCTAATGATTTCATTCATGTTTATTCATTGATTCATTCATGGTATCACAAGCAAATAAATAACTTTTTTCTTATTGAAAATCAACATCTGTCATTGTTCACAGCTCTGTGTGTTTTTGTTTTCTGAGGTAAAATTGAATAGCTAAATAAATGATGATACTTACGTTGTTTACAAAATTGTGGCTTGATTTCACTGTGTTGTGGCTTTTTCGTTGTGTTATGGCTTTTTCGTTGTGTTGTGGCTTGATTTCACTGTGTTGTGGCTTTTCCGTTGTGTTGTGGCTTTTCTGTTGTGTTGTGGCTTTTTCGTTGTGTTGTGGCTTAATTTTGTTGTGTTGTGGCTTGATTTCACTGTGTTGTGGCTTTTTCGTTGTGTTGTGGCTTTTTCGTTGTGTTGTGGCTTAATTTCGTTGTGTTGTGGCTTAATTTTGTTGTGTTGTGGCTTGATTTCATTGTGTTGTGGCTCTTTCATTGTGTTGCAGCTTAATTTCGTTGTGTTGTGGCTTGATTTCACTGTGTTGTGGCTTTTTCGTTGTGTTGTGGCTTAATTTCGTTGTGTTGTGGCTTGATGTCACTGTGTTGTGGCTTAATTTTGTTGTGTTGTGGCTTGATTTCATTGTGTTGTGGCTCTTTCATTGTGTTGCGGCTTAATTTCGTTGTGTTGTGGCTTGATTTCACTGTGTTGTGGCTTTTTCGTTGTGTTGTGGCTTAATTTCGTTGTGTTGTGGCTTGATGTCACTGTGTTGTGGCTTTTTCGTTGTGTTGTGGCTTGATTGCACTGTGTTGTGGCTTTTTCGTTGTGTTGTGGCTTGATTGCACTGTGTTGTGGCTTAATTTCGTTGTGTTGTGGCTTAATTTCACTGTGTTGTGGCTCTTTCATTGTGTTGCGGCTTAATTTCGTTGTGTTGCGTCTTAATTTCACTGTGTTGTGGCTTGATTTTGTTGTGTTGTGGCTTAATTTCGTTGTGTTGTGGCTTAATTTCGTTGTGTTGTGGCTTGATTTCATTGTGTTGTGGCTCTTTCATTGTGTTGCGGCTTAATTTCGTTGTGTTGTGGCTTAATTTCACTGTGTTGTGGCTTAATTTCGTTGTGTTGTGGTTTAATTTCGTTGTGTTGTGGCATGATTTCACTGTGTTGTGACTTGATTTCGTTGTGTTGTGGCTTAATTTCGTTGTGTTGTGGCTTGATTTTGTTGTGTTGTGGCTTTTCCGTTGTGTTGTGGCTTGATTTTGTTGTGTTGTGGCTTGATTTTGTTGTGTTGTGGCTTTTCTGTTGTGTTGTGGCTTAATTTCGAAAAAGAGAAAAAATAAACACATTTATGTAAAAGCAAAATAAAAAATAAAAAAAGAGAAATAAAAAATTACATTTTACCACACAATGAGTGATATACCTTCTCTTCCTTTTTTTTTTTTAAAGCTGGAAGGTGGTCCTTCTGTTTGAAGATCTGATGTCTGCAGTGCTCTGGGGAGCAACAGCCAAGCCTCACTAAATGTATCTGGAAAAAAAAAAAAAGAAAGAAAAGAAATTAATTTTCAAAATGTAATTCTTCTTGAAGCTAATGCCAGTTGTGACTTCAGCAGTCTGGCAGAGAGATGGGCCTTCCTTAGATTTCAAGATTCAAGATTCAAGATTCAAGAGTTTTATTTGTCACATACACAGTTATATACAGAATATACAACCGGCAGTGAAATGTAAACAGGTCCGCTCCATGGACAGTGCAAATTCACAGTTAAAAACACAAGGAAGAAATTATAATAGAAATAGGATATAAAAAAAAGTACTATCTATATATATATATATATATGTCTATATCTGTAGAATTATAAATAATCAAAGAAAGAAAAAAAAAAAAAAAAAAAAAAAAGGTAACAAATAAGGATAATGTGGAATAAAATAATTGAAGTAGACTTTGCAGTGAGTAAACTGTAGACTTATAAATATGTGGTTAACAAATGTATAAGAGTATAATGTGCAAACAGGTTTATGACAGGTTGTTACACAGTAACAACGAGAACAGAAAGTGCAGTGCAATGTCAGTGTATCGATGTTTATCCTGACGTGAAGTCACGTGATGTTAAGTTCAGGAGTCTGATGGCCTGGGGGAAGAAGCTCCTCCTGAGTCTCTCAGTTTTGGCCATCAGGCTTCGGAAGCGCTTACCAGATGGTAGCAGCGTGAAGTGAGGGTTTGCAGGGTGATTAGAGTCCTTGATGATCTTGGTAGCTCTACCTTTGCAGCGTTTGGTGTAGACGTCCTGCAGAGACGGGAGAGCTGACCCTGAGATACGCTCGGATAAGCGCACTACTCTTTGCAGGGCTTTGCGGTCATGACTGGTGCTGTTCCCATACTACGCTGTGATGCACTGAGTTAAAACACTTTCTATCGCCCCTAAATAGAAAGTTTTCAGGATAGCTGGTGAAACCCTGAATTTCCTCAGCTGGCGCAGGTGGTACAGTCTTTGCCTGGCTTTTTTCACCTGTGTCTGAATGTGAGCAGTCCAGGTCAGGTCCTCGGAGATGTTTACTCCCAGGTACTTGAAGCTGCTCACTCTCTCTACTGATGACCCGCTGATCATGAGGGGGGAGTATGTCCGTTGCTGTCTCTTCCTGAAGTCCACAATCATTTCTTTGGTCTTGCCAACATTCAGAGAGAGACAGTTGTCCTGGCACCATGATGTTAGATGCTCCACCTCGTCCAAGTATGCCGTCTCGTTGTTGTTGGAAATGAGGCCCAGGACAACAGTATCATCAGCAAATTTGATGATAGAGGTAGTGTCCACTGTGTGTGGACAAACAGTCATGCGTGTAGAGAGAGTAGAGCAGGGGACTCAGGACACAGCCCTGTGGAGCTCCCACACTCAGGGTGATGGAGGTGGAGGTGGACTGGCCTATTCTCACCACCTGAGGCCTGCCAGTGAGGAAGTCCTCAATCCAGTGGCAGAGAGAAGGATTCAGGCCGAGATCCAGGAGTTTGGAGGTTAGCTTGGTGGGAACTATGGTGTTAAAGGCTGAGCTATAGTCAATAAATAGCAGTCTTACGTAGTTCCCACTTTTGCTGTCGATGTGAGTGAGGGAGGAGTGGAGGACATGAGAGATGGCATCTTCAGTCGATCTATTGGGACGATAGGCAAACTGAAGAGGGTCCAAAGTGTCAGGAATGAAGGCGCAAATGGTGTTTTTAATGAGTCTCTCAAAGACCTTCATGACTATAGACGTGAGAGCCACTGGACGATAGTCATTTAGGCAAGAGGGTTTACTGTTCTTAGGGACAGGGATGATGGTGGATTTTTTGAAGGAGGTGGGGACCACAGATGTAGCGAGGGACTCATTAAAGATAGATGTAAACAACCCGGTGAGCTGATCAGCACAGGACCGCAGAACACGACCTGAAATACCATCCGGCCCGGCAGCTTTCCTGATGTCCACACGCTTGAGTGCTCTCCGAACTTCATCCTCTGAGACAGAGATCACGTGATTGTTGCTGCTCTGAGTAATTTCCTCTAACGCGCCACTTGGCGGAGTCGCGTTGCCGCGGTTACAGTCAAAGCGAGCATAGAAAGAGTTTAAGCATAGAAAGAGCATAGAAAGAGCATAGAAAGAGTTTAAGAAAGAGTTTCTGAGGAAGTAGAGTCTCTGTTGGGCTTTTTTTGACCAGGGCAGCAGTGTTAACAGTCCAGTTGAGGTCCTCACTGACATGGAGGCCCAGGAACTTAAAGCTGGGTACTGTCTCTACCTCCTCACCTCTTATTTCCAATGGCTGAAGCTCCTCTCTGTCGCCTGAAGTCTATTATTAGCTTCTTTGTCTTTTTGATGTTGAGAGATAAGTTGTTATCCTCACTGCCATTTGAGATAAACCCCACCACAGTTGTATCGTCAGTTAATTTTATTATTGTGTTAGTGGGGTGAACTGGTATACAGTCATGCATGTAGAGGAGGGGGCTCAGCACACATCCTTGTGGTGCTCCAGTGCTAAGGGTCAGGGTTGTGGTGTGGGTTTACAGTTGGATTTGATCTGTTTTTTTTTTTGTTCATGTCTGTATTTCTAAAACAAAATAGAGCAAAACAAAACACTGTTAGAGAATTAGAAGTCGAATCCAAGACGAGACTTTTTTGTCTCGTCTTTGGTTTTTTTGACCAGCCATATTTGTTTGAACCGGAGTATACCGACCAGGAGCTCCAGGAGATGAAGGAGGCTCCAGCAGCAGCGGCACAAACTACATAATTGGGAACAACGACAGTTAGCGGAAGTTAGAGATTACAGTTTGTAAAGCTTTAAATATGGATATTTTTCTTACACTTTGCTTCAGAAGGCCTTTATTAACCCCCCTGAAGCCGTGTGGATTACTTTTATGATGGACAGATGCACTTTTATGGACTTGAGAACAGAAACAGCCATTCACTGCCATTATAAAGCTTAGAAGAGCCAGGACTTTATTATTATTATTATTATTATTATTATTATTATTATTATTATAACTCCGATTTTATTAGTCTAAAAGAAGAATGTCATATACACCTAGGATGACTTGAGGGTGAGTAAATCATGGGCTAATTTAAATTTTTAGGTAAACTATCCCTTTAAGGAAAACATGAGGATGCTTAAGATGTAGCTTACCTTAATGTTTGAGATGCATATGAAGTGTGCATTCAGGATGGAGTGTACATGGAGAACAGAATGACATTACCTAGAAATGGCAAGCCTCTTAGAAATAACAAGAGTGTCAGAAATAAAACAGATTGGGCTCACCACCCCTCACCTCTGGAAGAAACCTCTCTGGATATGCTCTCTGGATTCCCCCTTGAGTACATGCACCTTGTGTGCCTCTAAATCATAAGACTGGATTTCTGGATTTTTCAAGCCACTGTACTGACAGAAAGGTTGGTTGGCCCACAGAAAAATGCATTCATGTAATTTGCAAGCAAACCAAGGACACTGATGGAAATAGATTGATGGACGGTGACTGAGTTTTTATACACAGACCTTGTTATGCTAAAAGATCTACTCAGCACAGAGGAGAGAAGCAGTCTCCGAAAACACCTCTCCAAATTATACAACATAAAACTCTGGTCATCTGGCAAGACATTCATGCTGGTCATGCACTTGATATTAGCCTTCTGAACTGTGGGCCTGGCCATGTTTCTGGGACATAATCTCATCAGCAAAAAAAAACAAAAACAAAAAACACACACCCTCTTTAATGTTGCGTGTGCAACACACGTCTTTTTACCTGTCATTTCAGATATGTTGTTTGTGAACCTTTTGATAACAGACAGCGATTCTCCAGTTACACTCTTGTCACGAGTCCTTATGAAAAACTGGTTCTATTCGTTTTCTGGAAAAGTTCTGGTACAACAGGTTTAAGTTCTGAAGAAAACTCCCCCCTTCACAGTCCTTTATGAAAATGCAGCATTGAAATGAGTTTCAAAGTAACTTCTGTTCAAGACAGTTTAAGTTCAGTGGAGGAACAAGAAACATCCACATCATCATTATTCATGGTTAGTAAATACTACTCCATAAAATACTGACTTATATTGATTTAAAAGTGTCATTTATCCATTCACATTAATCTAGACTTGAGTAACAGCATTGACACATTGTTTATAATTTTTTTGGATTGCTAACAAAACTCAAAATAATTACTTGCTTTTCAGATTTAAACAACAGATTTTTCATGTGTGTCTGTATCTCTGTTCTCTCGTCATAAATAGCCACATTTGCAACCTTTATTTCAACTCATTTAGATTAGAGCTATACCCATATCAGATTTTTCATGAGATGTGTGTGTGTGTGTGTGTATGTGTGTGTGTGTGTGTGTGTGTATATATATATATATAGCAATTATCTATAGAAATTTTGAGTCAAATTAATCTTTATTTTCTTTTATTTTCTTTTAAAGCCAATGAATCACACCATTGCATATGAACAGCTGTTTCTGTCTTAATTTGCTGTTAAAGGGATAGTTCACCCAAAAAGAAAATTTTGTCATCATTTACTCACCCTCAAGTTGTTCCAAACCTGTATGAGTTTCTTTGTTCTGCTGATCACAAAGAAGATATTTTGAAGAATGTTTGTAACCAAGCAGATAGAGCAACCATTGACTACCATAGTATTTTTTTCTCTACAATGGTTTTCCCAATCTGCTTGGTTACAAACATTCTTCAAAATATCTTCTTTTGTGTTCAGCAGAACAAAGACTCTCATACAGGTTTGGAACAACTTGAGGGTGAGTAAATGATGACAGAATTTTTTATTTATGAGTGAACTATCCCTTTAAACTCTCTTCTGTTCTGTAAACTTTCTATTAAAAGCTGAGACTTTGTTCAGTAAAAAAGGCTTTGTTATGTCAACAGTGTTTCAAAAAATGTTCAATGGTTCATTGTTTGGGGTCGATCTCAGTGAACCAGTATTTATGGTTTTACCTGATCTGGGATCAGTTTGATAAATGTGTAGACATTTTTAATGAGACGTGTAATTTGGCGATTGACATTACTGCCCGCATGTTTCCCGCACAATGATGTAACTTGCTACTAAACCCTTTTGCACGTATGATCACACCGGTGTGATCCCTGGAGCGTACAATCATACTGGTGTGATCAGGGTTGGCTGGTCCCTGGAGCGTACAATCATACTAGTGTGATCAGTCTTGGCTGGTCCCTGGAGCATACAATCACACCGGTGTGATTAGAACGTTCAGCGCATCATGTGATCAACTGCTAAATTCAAATGTGCTTTCGCGCTTTGGCTGGCACTGAGCCAGAGGACTAATGCGATCGTTATAAAGGTGTTTAAACAACAATACACATCCACTTGCCCATATTTGATGATCAGAATATCAGATATTTCATGAAAAAGTGAAATAAAAGCAGATCATCAGCCATCAGCCATAAATATAATTTAATCATGATAGCCCAAGAATTCAACCTCTTAAAAGGAAAAATGTGATCAGAATTTCAAAATTAAAATTTTAAGGCCTTAAAAAAGTCTTAAATTCAATGAAATATAGAGTTCTAATTTTCTAATTTATAATTTTAAACGGGTCTTAATTTTCCAACCTCCATGTAACACTACCTCTATTGCTTATTGAAATGCTCCCGCAGAACTTTCGTGTGTGTGTGTTTATTTCGGGGTGTTGTAGTTCTTTCTTTCGCTAGTACAACTATAGTTTGCTGTATTACAACTACAAATGAGACCAACATGCATCTTATATTGCAGCCGATCAGCTTTCGTATTATTTGCGCGAGCCGCGAGTCCATTTCAGATTGTACCTCTCAGACACATCAAACGGATTTTATTCTTTAGCTAACAATTCTCCAGTTCTTCCAGCTCCGCGATCGTCAAGCTCGAAGGTGAATCTTTCTCACCTGCTGTCTCGCATAATGACAAAATAAAAGTCTGATATGCCTGATAGCACTAAAATTTTTTAATAAAAACAATGTAAACCCCAAACTCAATTCACTACTGACTGTCAGTATGTCAGACTGTCTGCGGATTCTGTGCACGTGTTTGCCGCAGCGTTCATGTGAGTATATGAATGTGTTCTATTTCTGGGCTTATTGCCCTTGAACAATCAAATACATACATTATTATGCCTATGTCCATATTGGCGTTTATGTTGTGTTTGGCAGTCAGGACTGTGTGTCAGTATTGGATCTGCGCATTACTGTAGGTCTTAAAGTGAAAACAACCTAACATAGCCGTTAATGTAAAAAAAAAAAACCAAAATAAATAAAAAAAACCTACAGGGGAAAACCGGTACTTAATCTTAAAGCACTGTTTGTATCTGTATCATTATGTTGTATTTATTTGTCCTATTGTCATTTATTTATAAATTATTACTTTTCGTTTTAAATTAATTACTTTATTAGTTAATTACTTGAGAACTTTTTACTTATATTAAGCAGTTGATTATTTCTGTGGTTTACTTGTAAGGTTTTGGTCATATTTCCACCCTAAGCGATCATGTTATTAAAGATCAATAGCACACCATTGGACCAGCCATTTTTTGTAATACCAAAAAACAAAACAAAACAACAAAAAAACATGAATTTTGTTAGATTTTTTGCCATGTGTCACTATTGTGTGTATATGGTAAATGTGGCATCCTAATTATTAAAAAAGAAAACCGTGAATTTTTTTTTGCAAATTTCTGGAAATGACCATCACTAAATCAGTCATTTTGAGATATATATATAATATGCACTCAATTTCTCATTAATGCAATTATCTAATCAACCAATCACATGGCAGTTGCTTCAATGCATTTAGGGGGTTGATCCTGGTCAAGACAATCTCCTGAACTCCAAACTGAATGTCAGAATGGGAAAGAAAGGTGATTTAAGCAATTTTGAGCGTGGCATGGTTGTTGGTGCCAGACGGGCCGGTCTGAGTATTTCACAATCTGCTCAGTTACTGGGATTTTCACGCACAACCATTTCTAGGGTTTACAAAGAATGGTGTGAAAAGGGAAAAACATCCAGTATGCGGCAGTCCTGTGGGTGAAAATGCCTTGTTGATGCTTGAGGTCAGAGGAGAATGGGCCGACTGATTCAAGCTGATAGAAGAGCAACTTTGACTGAAATAACCACTCGTTACAACCGAGGTATGCAGCAAAGCATTTGTGAAGCCACAACACGCACAACCTTGAGGCGGATGGGCTACAACAGCAGAAGACCCCACCGGGTACCACTCATCTCCACTACAAATAGGAAAAAGAGGCTACACTTTGCACGAGCTCACCAAAATTGGACAGTTGAAGACTGGAAAAATGTTGCCTGGTCTGATGAATCTCGATTTCTGTTGAGACATACAGATGGTAGAGTCAGAATTTGGCGTAAACAGAATGAGAACATGGATCCATCATGTCTTGTTACCACTGTGCAGCCTGCTGGTAGTGTAATGGTGTGGGGGATGTTTTCTTGGCACACTTTAGGCCCCTTAGTGCCAATTGGGCATCGTTTAAATGCCACGACCTACTTGAGCATTGTTTCTGACCATGTCCATCCCTTTATGACCACCATGTACCCATTCTCTGATGGCTACTTCCAGCGGGATAATGCACCATGTCACAAAGCTCGAATCATTTCAAATTGGTTTCTTGAACATGACAATGAATTCACTGTACTAAAATGGCCCCCACAGTCACCAGATCTCAACCCAATAGAGCATCTTTGGGATGTGGTGGAATGGGAGCTTCGTGCCCTGGACGTGCATCCCACAAATCTCCATCAACTGCAAGATGCTATCCTATCAATATGGGCCAAAATTTCTAAAGAATGCTTTCAGCACCTTGTTGAATCAATGCCATGTAGAATTAAGGCAGTTCTGAAGGCGAAAGGGGGTCAAACACAGTATTAGTATGGTGTTCCTAATAATCCTTTAGGTGAGTGTATATATACAGGTACTACATAAAGCATTTGAGGCCATAGCAAAAACTACACTTAGTTATATTGCTAACATTTCAGTGGAGTTACACGAGGAAAGTTGTTTTACAGACTCAAATTGCTCTTGATATACTGTTAGCCTCCCAGAGAAGAGCATGCAAAGTTATTGCAGATGTATATTGCATATCCCATACAACACTGGAAGAGCACAATTTAGCTAAAGTTCTGCATGAACAGGTAGCTAAACTTAATGAGGATCATGTTCTTTTCTCCTCTGAGTCAATATTGTGGCCACTTTGGAATCATTTGAAAGCACCTTTATTAGTTAGTTTCAGGAATGTTTCATCTTACTCTTGTACATTTATTTGATTTGAGAAAAACTTGACTGCTGTAAGGCTATCATCCAATCTCAGACACATTCCCTTCAACTGATACAGGTATGTGGTATAACTGGAGAGACCTGTAGTTGGGTCATCTATACCAGTTCCGTGACTGTGGAGAGCGAAGGTTCGTTTCTCACTAGATTTGTCATCTATAAAGGTTAAAGAAAAAAATTAGCCGGGGTGTCCCTCACAAAAATGCCACAAAGCTGGAAATTAACTTTTTAATGGTTTTGCCCACAGTGCTGCAAATACATGGTTTCTGAGACTATTTGAGTTAAGAAATTCATAAATGGTGTAGATTTATTGATTTGACCTATTTTTGACCTTCAAATTCAAGATGGCCACCAATTTTTGGGTCTTTAAATGTCAATTTTTCAAAATCGTCATAGAGCCTTAATATTAGGCTCAAATGAAAGCTCTGCTCATACTGAGTTCAGTTATGGACAGTAAAATTACAACATACACAGGCCATCAGATGTCTGGGGTGGAACCAATGAAAGCAGGGAGACAGAGGAGATTCTTTAGCTTGGAGTTGTTTTTATTAATATTTTATTAACAAAAAGCTCCATCTGAATCTGTTGAATCTCCACACTGACTTCTCTCATCATCACTGCTACTATCATCTGAGCAGTCATGAGATGTGAGCTGCTGTGGCAAAGCAGAACACCGAAGTCAAGTTAAGTTTTTGAAGGCAATACAGTCTATCAGAAAAAAGACAACATAGATAGATAGATAGATAGATAGATAGATAGATAGATAGATAGATAGATAGATAGATAGATAGATAGATAGATAGATGTACTCGTGTGGTTGCTTGGGTGTTGCTATGAGGTTGCTAGGGTATTCTGTGCGGTTGCTAGGGTGTTGCTAAGCTACTTGGGTGGTTGCTAGGGTGTTGTTAAATGTTTGCTAGGGTACTCAGGGTGGTTGCTATGCAGTCGCTAGGGCATTCTAGGTAGTTGATAGGATACTTATTGCTAGCATGTTTCAGATAGGTACCATGCAAAAAGGAGCTTTATAGGACCCCTTTAACAGAGGAGTTTAGATGAGGTGCTTCTGAGAGTCCTGATCCGATCACAGCTTCCTTTCATAATGTAAATATCATTTGAATGCTTAGGTCCACATTTTCAGAGTGAAACTACTTCAGATCTTTTTCTTTTTGTCCTGCAGCTATGAATCTGTGAAGTGTGATGGTGCCTGTTGAAGCGCTGCTTCCGAACTAACCTAACGGAACGGACCTGATTGTTTTCTACTAAATGCTGGCACCTAGACACAGTCTTGTGACCTCGGAGGGCCACTCCATGCCTAAAACCATGGTTTGGGTGTCATGCGTATGATCAATGAAGATATGCTTCTGTCTATCAGTCCTTGAGTGGTAATTTACTATGTTTATCTAGTTTGCCAGAATCATTCAACCTGCAGTAATGATGTAGTTGAGTGACTTGTGTAGGGTAAAATTGCTGTGCAAAATGAATGTACAGGAGGATGGCCTATGATAGTGATGAAGCTGGCTTCTGCTGATGAAACTGCAAACTATTCTTCACTAAAATTTTCTTATATTAATTTAACCTCTTCATTCATCACATCTGGTCCTTGGGTCTTTAAATGTAAAATTCCCCAACAAAGCCCCATATGTGAAGGTATCTGAGGGATCAGTGACTTGTTTAACATATGAGTTTGGATGATGTGCCTCTGAGGGTGCTTTCACACTTCGATTGCCTGGACCGAACCCGAGTTTGATTGCTCCCCCTGCCCCCGCTGGACTGTGTTCATATTATATTATTTGGGTCTGAACCGGGGTGCGTTTGCGTCATCAAAGCAGCAGCTGTTTACCCCGTTGCTTGGTAACGACGGCGGGTGAGAAGGTGGTGAAATGAATAGCGTTGCTCACCTCACTTTTATATTTTTGTTTTTGATCTGTTGGTTTTGTTACCAGCATCAGTACGTAATGGCACTTGCGTCTATCTGCCGTGAATGTACTGCAAATGCTCTGAAGAACGATGAAGGCGAGCAGAAATGAGATCTACAGCTCTCTGCTTGCAGTATGTCAGTCACGATCGTTTGTGAAACACACAAACAGATTTTAAAGGTGCCCTAGAATAAGTTGAAACAATATTTTAAATTGTTCTCTGATATCTACATAGAGGGTATGTGGCTTATTTAAGGTCAAAAACTGTCCAGATACGGTTTTACAGGTCCATTTACAACCCTAGAAATTGTCCCTAGAATGAAATGGTCGGTTTTTGCCTTATTTGGAAGGGCCATGAATAATAATGTGAGCTATGAATAATACGTGTTCTTTTAACAGAAAAGCTCTGATTGGGGAAATTACTTTTTATTTTTAATCTGGCAACCGCCAGACAAGCACGAACATTGGAACGCTCCACTTCGAGGCTATGAAAAGTGCTCACAACCTTTGCACAGCCTGGAACATAACATTTATATCTACGATCTGCTGTTTTCACTATATTGTCCTCATCTTCACAATACCTGCAGAACTTCTGTTGATTCGGTGCAGGTCCACGTTAAAACTGCCGGCCTTGAACATGGGCTGGTTATATGCAAATTTGGGGAGGCGAAAATATTAATGAGCCTGACGGTTATGCCAACTATGCCATGTTAAATACAGATTTCCATTCTAGGGCACCTTTAATCAAATCATACGTCATTAATAGCGGTTCACTTCCGTGATTTAGTACGATTGCATTCACATCAGCAGTGAACCATACTGGAGTTCACATGAACCAAACCCCAGACCACCCTTTTTAAGGGAACTCGGGTACCGTTCGCGAGTCGGAAGACAGCGTTCACATCATCCAAACGAACCGAGCTCTGATGTCAATCAAACCCGGGTGCGCACCAAAAGTGCTAGTGTGAAAGCACCCTGAGAGTCCTGACCTAATCACAGCTTCAATTCATAGCCCAAATAACATTTGAGTGCTTAAGTCCACGTTAAAAGTAAAACTATTTCAGACCTTTTTCTTCTCATCTTGCAGCTGTAAATCTGTAAGGGCGATGGCGTCTGTTAAAGAGCTGCTCATGAACTCACTGATGGACCTGGTAAAAGATGATCTGGAGCAGTTTCAATGGCACTTAAAGAATGATGAGCATATATCAAATTCTGAACTTGAGGATGCAGATAGGTTAAAAACTGTGGATAAGATGGTAGCACGTTTTGGATCAGAAGAAGCTGTGAAGATCACGATAGAGATCCTGAGGAAGATGAACCAGAATAATCTGGCTAAGCATCTGGAAAACAAACACAAGCAAGGTAATGTTTAATTCACTGTGACTGTAATGTGATTGACTTAAACTCTCCTCTTTGCTCTGCTGATGTGTTTGTGTGATTTATGTTTCCCAGTGAGTGATCCTCTCTCTTTCTCTCTCTCTCTCTCTCTCTCTCTCTCTCTCTCTCTCTCTCTCTCTCTCTCTCACACACACACACACACACACACACACACACACACACACACACAGATCAGGCTGAAGGCAATATGAAGACCACTGTTGGATGTCATTCAAAAGAGATATTGGGTAAATAATCATTGCATGTACATGGAAATAAGAAAATATAACAGCAAGCAACAATTACAGGGTCAAGAACAGCAGCAGATTTGATACAAGTACATTTAATACAACAGAGTGTCTAGTCATGAATTCACAAATTTTGAAATCATTTACAAGTGTCTTAACCCCCAGGAAAACAAATATTCTGTGTTTATGTAAGCTGTTTGAAAAGGGAGAGATGTCAGTCGTTCGCGAGCGTCTAATTATCTTCTCATTACCCGCTAATGCGCCATGCCCACGGAGTGCGTGTTCTTTTGAGATTCAAATCTGTAGAGTATAGTCGACGCCCACATCAACTCAAACACTTCAACACTTTACATCGGTTTGAGACATGGTGAGGAATAATCCTGGAATAATTTGCCTCAGGAAAAGCTGTTTATTTCTAAGAGCAACAGATCCAGGCGAGGATTGTGAGGTAAGTTTATTCTGTTAGCGTCTGTGAATATTAAACAAGAAACACCATTTAAATATGAATTCTCCTGCTACATAAAATGTCAGCAGTCAATAACATTTATTTGGCGTGTTTTGGCCAGATTATGAAGTGTTTAGGCTATTGTAAGTGTAACATCAATAAAGCTTTTATTAGCAAATGTCTGCTCAGATGCTATAAATATAGTACGGAAATGATTTTGACCACTTCATTAAGTTTTGTTTTGTAGAAAGCATTTATTTAAAGTGAATTTCGTTTTGTTTAAATTGTATCTTAATTTGAATCAATGTTTTTAATATATTTGCTTCTCATTTAATAAGAAGCAAATATAACAGACAATAGCCTTATCGCTGATATGATCATGCATTGCACACGCGTCTCATAAATGAACCGAAACTCCAAATGATATTTGAGTATTGTGTGTATGGGATAGTTTACAAAATCAAATGATTCAGAAAATGTTTACCACTGAAATGACTGGGAAAAAAGTGTCCCAATCAACCTGAATTCACCCCATACTCTTTGAAATCATAATCGCATTGCGTTATGTTGTTTTAAATCCCAAATATTTTACTTATAACGTTAATCATTACCAGTTATTCAGTTATTTGTATTTACTGAATACTGAATTGTGTTCAGTGTCACAATATTACTGTTTTTTTTGTTTTAGCATGAGACTTCTTTCAAAAACATTAAAAATAGTACACTGCCAAAAATGCTCTTCTTAGTATTTTTGTCTTGTTTCTAAATATCTAAAAAGTCTTAAATCAAGATGCATTTACTAGATAAGTAAAAGGACATATGATATTTTTCTTGTTTTGTTGAAAATAAAATAAAAATTAAGTGAGTTTTTGCTTAAAACAAGCAAAATTATCTGCCAATGGGGAATAAAAATAATATTGTTTCTGACTGAAATCTTGTTCCTTGTTTCTGTCCCAGACAGAAATAAGATTATTTTTCCTACCCCATTGGCAGATAATGGGGTACGATAATGGGGTATTCAAAATTTAAATCAATGTATTGTTTTATATGAATTAGCAGGCTCAATGATTCTCACATCAGTTTGAAGCAAAAGCTCTAGGCAACACCACCCATTAGTCTAAAATCTTGTGGACGCATATCTATTGTGTGTTTTGAGGCCTTAATTTTTAATTTCGTTTTTTCAAAAACCATGCATAAACATGATTCTGTCAAAAATACAAGGATGTACATACATGTTGCTCTCATATTATGGTGGCCCAGTTTGTGCTGAATACAGTGTAATTACACTTTTGCCATTAATGTGTTTATAAGAAAAAAGCACAAATGCCAGAGCATGTCAAAACTTCTAAAGGGCCCCAAAACAGCTCAGACTCCTAGGGGTTAAACCCTAAATTAAAACACCTGCAAGCAACTTCTACATGCAAAGGGTCATTGCAATAACCCCAAACTAACCATATTACACTCTCGTGTCTTGTTTGGTGTGTTAGATGTCAATGGTCAAAAATCTTTTAATAATTTTGGTCAGCATGTCCTTAAGTTGATCTAAGTGATTTAGTGACAATTCAATAAATGCTCTGGAAAGAATTAGCAAAAGAAAGTTATTCACAAATTTAAAAATTGAAACCAACTGAAATTGAGTCAGCATTAGTCAAGGCATTTCCATCACCATACATGTTGTCAAATTCAGTATACACAGTGAAAGATATGTAAACACTATTGGAGTATTGAGTGCCATTTAATTTGAATATAGTTGAGTTTATGAAAACACGATCACTTAGACTTTGCTGTTTTTTTCCCTCTTTCTTAAAGGCTCAACTGCAGGTGACAGTCGTGCTACTCTTCATGATTACACAGAGACCAGCCTCAGACTGAAGAACAAATTAAAACAGGGCTACAAACGGATATTGATAGGTAATTCACAGACGGGTCATCAGAAATACCTGAATGATATTTACACTGATTTATATGTGGTGGAGAATGAGACTGGAGGAAGAGTGAACGACCATGAGGTGATACAGATCGAATCAAATCACAACCGATCGACTGCCAAGGAGAAGCCAATTGAGTGTAATGACATGTTTAAAGTCCAGTGTGAGATGGGTCAACGAAACAGAAAAGTGCTGACAATGGGGATCGCAGGGGTGGGAAAAACTGTCTCTGTCAATAAATTCATCTTTGACTGGGCTGAAGAAACAAAAAATCAGGATATAGTCTTCATATTTCCACTTCCATTCCGTAGATTGAATATGATTAAAGAAGAGTACAGTCTCATGGAACTGCTTAACAAATACTTCTTTAGTAGTCCTGAGGAATTGCCCTCTCTTCCTAAAGGTGATGGTAAAGTTATGTTCATCTTTGATGGGCTGGATGAATGCCGCTTTCCTTTAAACTTTAAAGAAGATGACATATTTACAAATGTAAACGAAAAAACAACAGCGAGTAAGATAATAATAAACCTTATCAAGACACATCTGGTTCCCTCTGCTCTCATCTGGATCACATCCAGACCAGCAGCAGCCAGTCTGGTACCCCGAAACTACATTGATCAAGTGACTGAGGTGCGAGGATTCAACGATGAACAGAAAGAGCAATACTTCATCAAAAACAGTCCTGAGGTTTCTGAAAAGATTATCCGTCACATCAGGAAATTCAGGAGCCTGTACATCATGTGCCATATCCCTGTCTTTTGCTGGATCTCGCTCACTGTTCTTCAGCCTCTACTTGAGAGCAATGACAAAACTCCCACAACTCTCACAGGGATGTACACAAACTTCTTAATTTCTCAGCAGCAACAGATGGAAGAAAAATACTGTGATGACCCTGAACCTAAAGCCAATGCAAGGTCTTTTGATGAGATTATTCTGAAGCTTGGGAAACTGGCCTTTCAACAGCTGGAGAAAGGAAACCTGATTTTCTACAAAGAAGATCTTGAGGAATGTGGACTAGATGTCAGTGAAGGGTCAGTGTACTCTGGGTTATGCACTCAAATGTTTCATGAAGAAAAGGCAAGAAATGTTTACAGCTTCGTACATCTCAGCGTCCAGGAATTCCTTGCTGCTCTTTATGTGTTTTTGATGGGCAAAGATCAGAAAGCGGACCTATTTCTTCAGTCCTGGAAAGAAAAACTAACATGGAAACTGTCCAAAAAGCCACTGTTTCAGCTTCATAAGGCTGCAGTCAACAAGGCTTTACAAAGTGAGAATGGACACCTGGACCTTTTCCTCCGGTTCCTTCTGGGTCTCTCACTGGAGTCCAATCAGAGTGACCTGAAGGAACTATTGCCAGGACTGGAACTCAAAGCAGAGAGCATGAAAAACACTGCTGACTATATCAAAAAGAAAATAGAAAAGGAGAAATCAGTGGAAAGAACCATCAATCTCTTCCACTGTCTGAGTGAACTGAATGATGACTTTGTGGAGGAAATCCAGAAGAATCTGAGCTCAGGAAATCTTTCAGCACAGAAGCTGTCCTCTGGTCAGTGGTCTGGTCTTGTATTTGTTCTCCTCATGTCAGAAGAGACTCAAGAGATGTTTGAACTGCAGAAATACAGAAGATCTGATGAAGCACTGATGAGGCTGCTGCCAGTGATAAAAAACGCCAGAAGAGCACTGTAAGAGTCTCCTTTACATTCATTTTTATGCACAGTTAGTAGGGTTGCAACATTTCCAGGATTTTGGGGAATTTTTTTTTAACTTTTGGAAAGTTTCTGGAAATTTACCAGAAACGTTCAGCCCATTTGCAACCTTAACTGTTAGTTATTTTATTTGGGCCTACTGTACATTTTACATGAGTGGCTTGTTGGCGAACCCCGGTACTGGAGAGCCTCAGTCCTGCAGAGTTTTGCTCCAACCCTGATAAAATGCACCTGCCTGTAGCTTCCTAGTAACCCTTCATTGCTTGTTCAGGTGTATTTGATTAGGGTTGAAGCAAAACTCTCCAGGACTGTGGCTCTCCAAAACAGACATTCGCAACCCCTGACCTAGACTGTTCAGAAAAAATGAATAAATGTAATGTGTGTGTAATGTTTTAGGTTCCAATGAAGATGAAGATAATTCAGAATCAAAGTTAAATTTATTAAACTAAATCCACTCAGATGCAAAAAATTTAGTCTAACAGAATACAAACAGTATGACAATGGTGTCAAACTAGTGATAGGAAAATGAGAACAAAGTAAACTGAAAAGCATAAGGAAACTAATAGTCCTTGAAAATTAAAACGAAACAATGAAAGTGTGACAGTGTGTGATTTATATAAATACTAGTTCAAAGTTTTATGAAGAGAAAATTGTTTTAGCTTTGCTTACATCACTATAGTCAAAGGTTTTTCCAAGCTCCAGATTATAAACACTACCCAATTACTTTTGCTGTTTGCTTTGTATTCTATACAGGCTACAGTGCTGTAATCTCACGGCTCAGTCCTGTGAACATTTGTCTTCAGTTTTACAATCCTCAAATTCCTTCCTGAGAGAGCTGGACCTGAGTAACAATGACCTTCAGGATTCTGGAGTGAAGCTTCTTTCTGATGGACTAAAGATTCCAAACGGTCAGCTTGAGATAATGAGGTGAATAGTTTTAAACTAATTAGCTATGCTATAATCAGAGGTGGACTCTAAATGTTCAAATAACAATTTATATAATACACTAAATATGTCTGATGACTAAACTACATTTAGAAAAGTAATACTTTTACTGTGGCTCACTTCTACAAACATTTTTGTTACTTTTGTGACTGAATCTACAAAAAATAACAGCTACAAATACAAACGGCACAGGTCAGTGTGTCTGACTGCCAAACTAATGTCATGTGGACTTTTGCTGCATGTCTTTGTAGATTGTCTGGCTGTATGGTGACAGAGGAAGGCTGTGGATATGTGTCTTCAGCTCTGAGTTCAAACCCCTCACACCTGAGAGAGCTGGATCTGAGCTACAATCATCCGGGGGATTCAGGAGTCAAGCTGCTCACTGATAAACTCAACCATCCAAACTACAGACTGGATAAACTCAAGTATGTAGAGCAGGAAGCGTTTTGGAAGACTCTAAAAACAATTACAATCTTAACTTATTACAAATCCGTTACATTTTATTTATTTCATACATTTACAAAAGTTATTATTGAGAATTTACAGAGGTTTAGCTCTAGTTATATTACAAGGCAGTTGAATGCTTCATTCTGATTGGTTGTTGAACATTCTAAGGTGTGCAATTATTTTCAGGTAAATTCACAGCTAAAGTAGCTCCAGGCAGATCTTGACTACATTACAGTTCTATATCACTTTGCAAAATGATTTCAGTTATTTCAAAGGTCCTGACAGCTTACAACAGCAAATGAAACAAAACACACAAAGACACATAAATAATAACAAATAAATATAACAAACAACAGGATATAAATCACAACTATTTCCATGATTTTCCTACAAAATAATGCTCCAAAGGATCCAATCAGCTTCAACCAAAGGTTTATTTGTTCTTAACACAATGGTAATGTTCATCCAGGCTGTACACAGGCTTTACAGAGTTAATCCATATTCACTATATTCACCACTTGTTTATTGTAATTTCAACTGTTTCCAAACTGTGTAAGAGATACACAGCTGCGCACCTTGCCAGTTTCAAATGGTTTTAAGAGCGCACACACCTAAAGCACATGCACAGAAGCCAGCTGTCACAGCAAATTATCAAACATTATAATTGGCTAATAGTAAAGCGGGAAGAGAACTCTCGTTTAAAGAAAGAGATTCCATGTGAATCCAGCTAGGCATATCCACTGCACTCTCATAACAAAAGGGTGATCTATAATTCCAGTACATCAAAGCCCTAACGTTTGCTGCCCAATAATAGTGTTTAAAAACTGATATTACCAAACCACCCAGCTCTTTAGATTTATCTAAGTGTGCCTGAGGGCGTTTTCACACATGGTCCTTTTCAGGGGTCTGATCGCAGTCAAAAACACACAAGGTTCACATAAACAGGTGGTTTTGTCTTAAGTGAATGTAAACATCTGCATTACATTACTGATTCGTATTTTTGGCTACTACAATAGAGTATACATTTTATTCATACAGTAAAGAATATACAATTGCAATCGTTGGCGTTATTATTATTATTCAGTTTCTTCCGGAAGTCGATGGAAGCCCATGGAGCCGATTGCAGGAAAGTTATGAAATTTGGCACACTAATAGAGGTCATTCACACCATTAACTACACCAATCTCTCACCGTTTCAGGGTTTGGGCCCTAATAATAATCCTTAGAAGAACAATACGGCCTTCGCCCTTTCAGGGCATGGGCCCTAATAATAATCCTTAGGAAAACAATAGGGCCTTGGCTATTTTAGGGCTTGGGCCCTAATAATAATCCTTAAGAAAATAATATGGCCTTTGCCCTTTTAGGGCTTGGGCCCTAATAATAATAATCCTTAGAAGAACAATAGGCCCTCACCCTAATAAGTAAAATGATCAAAAACAATATTAAAAGGGAGAGGCTCTAAAAAAGGTGGGGGGAAATGCTTGTATTCCAGTTAAATGAATACACGGAAAAAGAGCCAAAATGGTTTATTAAATCCATTAAATGGGGTAAGAAATCAATGGCGTCTTTTAAGAATAAAAGCAAATCGTCTGCATATGAAGAGAATCTGGTCTCTACAGACCCAAATGTAATTGAAGAATGGTGCCGAATTCTTATAGCCAGTGGCTCTAGAGCCAGATTAAATAATGAGGAACTAAGGCAACAGCCCTGTCTTGTCCCACAATAAAGAGGAACATAGTCTGACTTGTCCAGATTGGTAAGTATTGCAGATTTTGGGTTTGCATAAAGCATCTCAATATATGTACTAACATTTCTACCAAACCCAAACTTATCTAGCACTGAATATAAATATCGCCAACTTGATCTGGTCACAGGGGGGGCGCTAGAGAATTTTGAACGCAGGTGCTGAGGGGGCGCTATTTCATTGACAGGGGGAGCTGCGCAATTATATATTTCTAAATATTTATTTAATGTGTATTTATTTATTTTTTATTTATGTTATTTTTATTATTTGTTTATTTATGCATTTCTGTTATTTCCAGAAGTCCAGAAATGTTATGTTTTCAGGCACTGTGCACTTTGCAAGAGTGATCTCAGTGGTCAGTTTTTGAAACAGACATCACAATGTCTTGAACAAATGCTGTGAACAGGCGCTTTTTTGCCTCTTCTGTTACACATAGGTCTACATCAAGATATATCGTAGATCAAATTGTCTGGCAATGAATAGAGTAGGCTATTTCAGAATCACTGTATCAAGATAGCATCGATATGATGGACAAAATTGTATTGTAGTTGTGAGTACAACAGAGTCCTATACAATTATTCTTACCTCACTAAATGCCGTAAAGTGTCCTCCTTTTTGGTGTTATGGAAATGGCCACCCTAAATACAACGGAGTTGTCACGGCTCAGACGAAGGATTAGGTCTTTGTCACGGTCGTGATCTAGTTTTGCAATAATCGTACATGACCTCTCATCATCTGTAGGCTTCGTTTGCAGCGACCTGTGGACGTGATCCACTTTGACAGGTTTAGGAGATTTGTCTTGGCCTAATAGCATGGAGATCAACTCAGTAACAAACACAGTAGGATGACCCTGCTCTGCGCCTCCTTTTATCCCCCAAAACATCAAATAAAGCCTACAAGAATGGCCCTCCAGATCGTTCACCTTAGTGCAGAGGAATTTGTTGTCAGAACATGATTTCTCACAGATTCGCTCTACTTCTTAACACCCAACTGTTCAGACTGTGCATTTGCCAGCACAGCATCCAACGCATCAATGCGAATGTTGATGGATAACTTGGTGTCCTCATTCATCCACTTCAAATCGTTGCCTTGTATCTTGATAGCAATAAGTATAGTGCTGGTGGTAGCTGAGGGGATTCCAGGTGTGGTGCTGATCTTTGCTCTGCTGCGCACCCTTCAAGAGCTTCTTGGACGTCATTGTTACTTAAAATGTATAAAAATGAGAGCTTTGAACACTGCTGCAGTCAGCAACAATTAAACAATGAACGGTATTATAAAAGTAACTGGTATATTGACGAGTATATTCAACAAAAACAGGAGGCAGCTTGAGGAGAGTGCGTCCACTCCATTCACTGTGCACTAGCAATTTTGTGTGAATTATAATAAACAATACATATATTAAACAGTATACTTTCTGTACCTGTTACACTTTACAATTTCATAAAAAATGTTCATGCTTAATATTTCCTGCACAATTATGTACATGTCAATTATACAAAATTATACGGTGTCAGCCATGTGCAATAGTAGAAACACCCATCTTAAAAACTAAAAAACGCTGAAATGCTGCAAACCGAGTCCTTTTAGCTGAAGGTTTTGGCTATCAGTCCATCAGTTTATAACAAAGGGTGCACATTAATGATGCGCAGATGCGCATCCATGACCAAAATAAAAAATGCTCTGGGTAAATAAGTTCAGACTCATTTGCTTAATAACATGGTTGACAGCTGTTTTGCACAATCACCGTTAATGATTATGTGGACTTTAATTTTAAATATAAAGACAATAGAAATCCCGGCAACACTTTCTATAAAGCCTATGCTTCTAATGAATTATAGGCCTTTTTATACTTATTTGTAAGTATTACTATTCCATTAATATATTTATAAAGACTCAGTAAGACCTATTCTGCATTATAAGAACAGTTTTAGTTACATTTATATTATTTTTATAATAATTACTTATAAGTCATGTATTTGCTTTTTCAATGCACACGCTCATAATCCATTATACATTGGTTTATAAATGATCAAATATAATATAATATTTTCTGGGCGGTTGTAAGGGTGTCCTGGGTGGTTGCTAGGCAGTTTCTAAGATGCTCTGTGTGGTTGCTAGGGTATTCTGGGTGGTTGCTAGTGTGCTCTGGGCAGTTGCTAGTTGGTTAATAAGGTATTCTGTTGCTAGGTGTTTGGTAGTTGTCACAGATGGTTACAATGGAGTTTTTAGCATGGTCTTAGCCTGATTTACCACTTAGCTAATCACTATTAGCATGTAAATATTCACTGCAAGCATGTGTAGCATGTTGGAAGTCGAATCAAAAGAGACAACCCCCATGTCTCTACGATGTTCCGATGCAGAGCTATAGGTCTTGCTAAACGGTTGCTAGGGTACTAAGAAGTTGCTTGGCAGCTGCCAATGATGATACTCGAAAGGCTGGTCAATATGAATTATATAAACCAACCGCAGTCCCTCTATGACATTCGGATTAGAAGTTATCCCTCTTTGGGTTTGGTTTGCTAGGGTGCTTGATATTGATTGCCAGGGGTTGCTGCCGTGAGTCAAACAAACCCACACTCATGTTTCTATGACGCTTCTAGCCAAATAAATCCCTTTGATCCCTTTCAATGGAAGTCTATGGGATCAGTATGTGTGTGTGTGTGTGTGTGTGTGTGTGTGTTCACTGATTAACTGTCACTGTGTGTTTTGTAGTGTGGATCATCGAGGAGAGATCAGAATTACAGCAGGACTACACAAATGTATGCCTACACACACACACACACACACATTCTCTCTCTCTCTCTCGCACACACACTTTCTCATAAACACACACACACACACACACACCCTCATACACACACACACTTTCTCATAAACACACACACACACACACACACACACACACTTCCTCATACACTCTCTCTCTCTCTCTCTCTCTCTCTCTCTCTACACACACTTTCTCATAAACACACACACACACACACTTTCTCATAAACACACACACCCTCATACACACACACGCACACATTTCCTCATACTCTCTCTCTCTCTCTCTCTCTCTCTCTCTCTCTCTCTCTCTCTCTCTCTCTCTCTCTATATATATATATATATATATATATATATATATATATATATACACTCAGCTAAAGGATTTTTAGGAACACCTGTTCAATTTCTCATTAATGCAATTATCTAATCAACCAATCACATGGCTGTTGCTTCAATGCATTTAGGGGTGTGGTCCTGGTCAAGACAATCTCCCGAACTCCAAACTAAATGTCAGAATGGGAAAGAAAGGTGATTTAAGCAATTTTGAGCGTGGCATGGTTGTTGGTGCCAGACGGGCCGGTCTGAGTATTTCACAATCTGCTCAGTTACTGGGATTTTCATGCACAACCATTTCTAGGGTTTACAAAGAATGGTGTGAAAAGGGAAAAACATCCAGTATGCGGCAGTCCTGTGAGCGAAAATGCCTTGTTGATGCTAGAGGTCAGAGGAGAATGGGCCGACTGATTCAAGCTGATAGAAGAGCAACTTTGACTGAAATAACCACTCGTTACAACCGAGGTATGCAGCAAAGCATTTGTGAAGCCACAACACGCACAACCTTGAGGCGGATGGGCTACAACAGCAGAAGACCCCACCGGGTACCACTCATCTCCAGTACAAATAGGAAAAAGAGGCTACAATTTGCACGAGCTTACCAAAATTGGACAGTTGAAGACTGGAAAAATGTTGCCTGGTCTGATGAGTCTCGATTTCAGATGGTAGAGTCAGAATTTGGCGTAAACAGAATGAGAACATGGATCCATCATGCCTTGTTACCACTGTGCAGGCTGCTGGTGGTGGTGTAATGGTGTGGGGGATGTTTTCTTGGCACACTTTAGGCCCCTTAGTGCCAATTGGGCATCGTTTAAACGCCACGGCCTACCTGAGCATTGTTTCTGACCACGTCCATCCCTTTATGACCATCATGTACCCATTCTCTGATGGCTACTTCCAGCAGGATAATGCACAATGTCACAAAGCTTGAATCATTTCAAATTGGTTTCTTGAACATGACAATGAGTTCACTGTACTAAAATGGCCCCCACAGTCACCAGATCTCAACCCAATAGAGCATCTTTGGGATGTGGTGGGACGGGAGCTTCGTGCCCTGGATGTGCATCCCACAAATCTCCATTAACTGCAAGATGCTATCCTATCAATATGGGCCAACATTTCTAAAGAAAGCTTTCAGCACCTTGTGGAATCAATGCCACGTAGAATTAAGGCAGTTCTGAAGGCGAAAGGGGGTCAAACACAGTATTAGTATGGTGTTCCTAATAATCCTTTAGGTGAGTGTATATATATATATATACACACATATATATATATATATACATACATACATATACATCTTGTAAGCTGTACTGGGACATGGCTGATATATTGAACATGAAGAGTTCATTATAGATTCATAATTCCTGATTCTGTATTACAGAAAGATCTTTAGTAACCTATCTGATCTGTTTGTTTGGTAACTATGGTGATTTTCAGTCATAACCTCATTTAGGACAAAATCTAATACACAATGACATTTTGTGCATTTTTATTGTTGATTGCTCTGGACTACAGATGAGATTAGATTTTGTAAGACAGGATAATACATCAAGTTAAGATTTGCTTCTGTAATATGAATTTGTCAAAAGTCCTAAATTACCTTGTCAGCTCATAAGACAAAACGTTTCTGTAATAAATCCCTGATATGTTTTCTCTCCATCAGATTCCCATCAGCTCACTCTAGATCTGAACACGGTGAATGAACGCCTCCGTCTGTCTGAGAGGAACAAAGTGATTACTGTCACTGGCACAGAGGAGCCGTATCCTGATCATCCAGACAGATTTGATCATTGGGAGCAGGTGTTGTGTAGAGAGAGTGTGTGTGGACGCTGTTACTGGGAGATTGAGTGGAGTGGCCGTGTTTTTATATCAGTGTCATATAAGAGCATCAGCAGGAAGGGACGAGGTGATGAGTGTGAGTTTGGATCTAATGGTCAGTCCTGGAGTTTGTTCTGCTCTCCCTTCTGTTACTCATTCAGACACAATAACATAAGGACTGAACTCCCTGTGAAGCCCATCAGTCGTAGAATAGGAGTGTATGTGGATCCCAGTGCAGGAACTCTGTCCTTCCACAGCATCTCTGACACAATGAGCCTCATCCACACAGTCCAGACCACATTCACTAACACGCTCTTTCCTGGGTTTAATCTTGGTTTTACTGGATCATCAGTGAAACTGTGTTGATGAGTCAGAATAGGCTGTAGAGATTCTACCCAAAATGCTTTGAGCTGCATGATAAATCAGTGACTGTCACACGCTGGCTTGACTAGATAATCCAAGAAAAGAGGCTTGACACATAAAGATGATGAACACATATTTAATAAACACCAACTCGAAACATTGACACAATTTAGTGAACAGCAGACATGATGCCCATTACACAACAGGTAAAAACACTTTGTCCCACCGTGATTAAGAAGACAGATGGTTGGATAGAACCCCCAACACCAACTAAAAGGACTATGGTAATAAGGACTGCCATGGGCTAATCTCATCATCAGTTGCCCATTGTTCAACTCTGCCCTCCATGCCTGAGACCAAGGTGTGAATGACCATGGACTGCCCAGGGCCACCAAACCGGTTCTGGCAAGAGCACAGCAAGAACAAAGAATTGCTCTAAGAGAAAGACAATCTCTATACACACATTGGCTTGAAACCACAAAAATGGACAGGAAACTGTAATGAACATGTCTTATACGTCTCCTTATTCATCCAGGAAACTGTGCACACACAGTGGAAACCACACCTGGAATAACAGCCAATGTAATTTCACCCACTGACATGGAAATGGACATCTGGATGATGCCTCAACCAATGCAATTCAGGTTTGGACTCTACAAGTTCAGAATACTGCCAGAAGAACTTTGAGAAAAGTTTGGCAAGGAAATAAAGTATTTCCAAGGTTCTAAAGACACTGTTTTATTTAGCTGTGACAATGCCCCACAGGATGGAAAGGCGTGACGTGATGGGCTGACACTTGAAAGGCTACTACCCAATCATAACACTACAGTAGGAAGGCAGGAATTGGTAATCCCCTCCCCAACTGGAAGTTATAAAAGCTTTCCCAAGTGAACACACCCTTGTTCTGAGTTTCTGACCTGACGAGGGAAGTAACAACAGCACGACCAAGGTAAAACCTTTGAGTAAACCTACACCTGCATGGATCTTCAATCAGCCCAACTGCTCCTGCTGAGGACTTTGGCTCCAGAAATCAACGCTTGACTTGCTTGACTCTTGCTGCTGTAACCTTCAGTCTACAAAGGATCCTGTGGATCGACCACCGCCTGCAGTTCTCCAGATTACATAAGAACCAGCAGTGAACTCACAGCACTTGGTGCAGCTCTGCAAAGCGATCAAGTCTACTCTTATTGCGAGCGGAAAGATACCAGTGTAAGATGTAGTTGTTTGATTATTGATTCAAATTTCTTAGTAGTTTAGTCATTGTTTCTTAGTAGTATCTAGTGAGTGTGATATTTTACTCTTGTATATATTTTTGTGAATAAATACATTTTATTGCAAACTGCCATTCTTGTGTTGATGACCAGAGGCTCGCCAGATTCTCACTAAATCCTTCAGATTGATCAGCTGCTGCTCTCAGTGATGTAATCAACACAAATAATTCAATGGATTTGTTCAAGACTACTACAAGTTTTTCATCAAGCACACATACATTTCATCTTTCCCACACTTGGGGCTTGAGGCCCCTGTCAAAACCACACAACCTTTAATATAGCTGACAGTCAGTTTGAACATCCCCCTTAAAAAAAAAAAAAAAAAAAAAAAAATCTCATGGTTATATATCAGCACATAGTCAAATTTGTTAAAGAAAACATGTTTAGCTCATTAACACTTCTAAAAAAGAAAACGCACATCTAAAATGCACACTTCTTTGCAAGGCACGTTTGGATTATCTTATGTTTCAAGGAATTCAAACTTCTCTTGCAACCTGAACATTTCACAAGTGGAGCATTCAAATTGACTTTCCAACATAAAAGTCATTCATTAATTTCTTAACCTTCCACTGTGATGTGATGTGACTGCGGAGCTGAATTGCAGATCTGGTGCAAACATATCCACATCACTATGATCTGATGCTTTCACAACTGCACTTTTTTTGGTTCCATATTTATTTTGGTACTGAAAGGTAAATGCACATCACATATTTACATATTCATTTAAATGCCACACAGGATGTTCACTAAGGCATGTTCACACTTGACGTCTTTTTTTGAAGCTGCCAGCGTCTATTCCCTTTCAAAAGCTACACTTAATGCTGCGCTGCTTAGCGCTCTGGGAACCGTCTTTAGCATGACCAGCTCTGAATATAGTGTGTAAACACGTCAATGGAATTATATATGGGTATTATAGCCTCGAGGCTATAAATAGATGAGCACCACCTGCTTCACTTCAGGTCTTTTGTTTTCAGACCACTCTGTGTATGTGTGCATCAAAATCTCTCTCTCTTTATCTGACTAAAGATCTTTATTAGGAGTTAGATTTCAACTGGAACTCATCTCTGTCTCACAAGTGAAAAGAGTTAAAATCTAAGAAAACCAAGCAGAGAAATTAGTTAATAACAAAGTGAGCACTGTGTCCCTCCATGTTCTTTTATATGCAGAAATGGATGCACACACTTACTGCATTGTTTATTTGGGGGAAGAGCACGTGGCTGTTGCATTGCGAGGACTGTGAGTTATTCACAGTTAAAATGCTTTGTGCTCGTCTTGGCTACTTCCAGACCACACCCATATTACTAACGCGAGGCTCCCGCAGGGATTTTGCTGACGAACAAGAGACGGTTCAGTCCTTTTTGTGTGCTCGTTCACCAAGTCTATATGTTCCCTTGTGTGATTTCCGAAGCACGCCTCAGTGCTTCTTCGGGTCATGCAGGGGATGATAATGAATCTCTTGGGTCTGTGGACTTCAAGCAGCTAACCTGTGAGCGTTCCTCGCACGACAATGAATCCATCGAGGAATTAATAGAGGTGGTTACTCGCAAGGTGGCCAGATTACAGCTTGACTGGCCTCGCAAACAAGAGACCCCCCAAACATAGTAAGCTAGAGGATAGGTTTCTATCAAAGTCATGGAGAAAACCATATACATTCTGTGTCTTTGTGCCTCAACGTCAACTTTTTTTGACTATTGTGGGTGCAAAGTCGCGGGAATATGCGGAGATGCCTCAGGTTGAAGAGAGCTATCTCTCGCCTGGGTCTGCATCTTCACTTAAAGGAACACGCCGACTTTTTGGGACGTTGGCTTATTCACCGTATCCCCCAGAGTTAGATAAGTCCATACATACCATTATCATCTCTGTGCGTGCCATAACTGTCTGATGCACCCACCGCTAGTCTAGCTTAGCACAGAGACTGGAGGTAAACGGCTCCAGCTAGTCTACTGATCAATAAGTGACAAAATAACGCCAACATTTTCCTATTTACATGTTGTGATGTGTATAGTTACATCGTGTACTAAGACCGACGGAAAATTAAAAGTTGCGATTTTCAGGTCAGGCTGGTGCTTTGTTGCACACTATAACAGTGTTACAGGCATGCCAGGCTGACCTCTTGAAGGACATTATGATGGACGGGGATAAAAGATAAAAACTGCGGTTTTCTCATTGATTCCCCAACAGTACATTAACAACAGTAGTCTCCAGGTTCAGAGAAGTTAAAAGCATGAGGATTTTTTTGTACAAATAAATCCTTCCTCGCCAAGAGGAGAGGGGCCATCGGCCACCCAACCTCTCCCTGGTCCTTTAAGAGAAAGGGAGGTGAAAAAGCAGAGTGTGGCGAGTCACGCTCCCCCTCGAAAAGACTGGGGGCCAGCTCGTCGCACTCAACAAGCTCCCAGGGTGGACCTTAGGACTACTATTTATAAATAAAGGAGTCCTTATGGTCTTGTGCCCAGTCTTGGTAGACTCCCACGGGACGGGGCGCGTCAAACATTTGCTCGCCCTTCCCGCTATCCTCACAAAACCACTCCATCCTGCCACCTTTGGTGACTTGGGGGGGCAACGGTTTCCAGCGAAATGTTAGACATTCTGTGTCTATATCCTGCTATCATCCAGGACATAGAACACTCCATAGAACACTCCCTCCACCAGGGGGGTCGCCTCCTACTGAGTTAGCAAGGGGTGTCCCCTTACAAAGTGTTTGTGATGCGGCAGGTTGGTCCTCTACGCACACATTCATAAGGTTTTATAGTTTGGATGCTCATGCCACCCCGGGCTAATGTCTGAGGCTTTCTTGCGTTTTTTTTTGTGTGCACACATACACAACCGTAAGTGGTCCAGACACCTTCAAGCACAGCAGTGTGGGTACTTTTTCTGCAGCTCAGCTCAGTCTTTTTTAAGTTGAAAAAAGCTCAACTTTTCTGATAAAAACGCCCTACGTCAAGTGCCTTTTTGACAGCTGACCAATGACAAGCGAATAGCAAGACCTGACTCATTTCCATAACAAGAAAAATGGAGAAGTTGCCGGTAGATCAACTAATTGTGCTAGTGTCAGAGCACAAAGAGATAAATGATATGAGCACAAAACTGTACTACATCCACCATAAATTATTGTAAGCACCATACGGTTTTCTTCCCCGTATAATGTTGTGCACCCACAAACATCATTGTGAATCGACATTCTCCTCCCAGTTAACTTCAAAAGCCAATGCAAGAGTCAACTTTCTCTTTCTCTACATTTTTTATCTCTGCACCACACAGCGCTCTTGTTGCAGCTGTTGTTAAAGCAACAAAAGACGCCCTCGGCTGCTATTTTGCTTTCTTTCTTTTTTTAACTAAAAGAGTGCTTGTCAACCTTTTCTTGTCAAAAAAGACATCAAGTGTGAACACAGCCTAAGTCCACTGCCCCTAAGCAAAGACCAGAAAAGAATCTTACTGTGAGTATATCAGAGCTCTGAGGGCTGGTGAAAGGCCTCTCTACAACTTAAACTCTTGTGTGAACCTTAAGGTTGGCTTTGTTTCTGCAATTGTTTCCAGTGATGCCACATGAAAGGCTTCTCTCCAGTAGTTGTTACATGAACCCTAAGGTTTTTCTGCCTGAAACTCATTCCAGACTGATGACATATAAAACCGTTCTCTCATAAGTGTATGCTCATGTGGTGCTTAAAGTTTTCTTTATATCTGAAACTCTCTCCACAGAGATCACAAATGAATGGCTTCTCTCCAGTGTGAGTTCTCATGTGCCTGTTAAGGATTCCTTTTTGGTTGAAATTTTTTCCACAGTCTTGGCAGGCGAAAGGCTTCTCTCCAGTGTGAATCCTTATGTGGTCTTTAAAGTGAACTTTTTGATTGAAACTCTTTCCACACTGAGGGCACGTGTAGGAATGAACTCTCATGTGGACTTTAAGGTTTTCACGTTGTTCAAAACTCTTTCCACACCGTCGGCAGGTGTAAGGCTTCTCTCCAGCGTGAGTTCTTAAGTGTCTATTAAAGTTTCCTTTAAGATTGAAACTCTTTCCACACTGTCGGCAGGTATAAGGCTTCTCTCCAGTGTGAGTTCTTAAGTGCCTGTTAAGGTTTCCTTTAAGAGTGAAACTCATTCCACACTGTTGGCAAGTATAAGGCGTCTCTTTACCGTGAGTTCTTATGTGCCTGTTAAAGTTTCCTTTAACAGTGAAACTCTTTCCACACTGTTGGCAGGTATAAGGCTTCTCTTCAGCATGAGTTCTTAAGTGCTGGTTATAGTTTCCTTTAAGAGTGAAACTCATTCCACACCGTCGGCAGGTATAAGGTGTCTCTCCAGCAGGAGTTCTTAAGTCGCAGGTATAAGGCGTCTCTCCAGCGTGAGTTCTTAAGTGCCTGTTAAAGTTCCCTTTAAAAGTGAAACTTTTTCCACATTGTTGGCAGGTGCAAGGTTTCTCTCCAGTGTGAATTCGTATGTGTGCTTGAAAGTGTCCTTTTTGATTGAAACCCTTTCCACACTGAGGGCACGTGTAGGGTTTGTTTTCAGTGTGAACTCTCATGTGGTAATTAAGACATCCATTTCGGATGAAACTTATTCCACACTGTTGGCAGGCATAAGGTTTCTCTCCAGTGTGAATTTTCATACGAGCATTGAGGTTTCCTTGTTGACTGAAACTCTGGGAGGAAGTCTTTTCAGTCTGTGAGCAACTAAAATATTTTTCTTCAGTTATGAAATCATGGTGTTTCTCATATTGATTTTTCTCTTCCATTTCATCCAGATCTTGACTCTCCTCTTTCAGTGACATCAGGTCTATGGAAAAAAAGACAAATAAAATGTAACCCCAGTTTAATGGCACAAAGCAATAGACATTAAAACATGTATACATGTAAAGCATTTAAGTGGTTTGTGTGTATTAAGCATTTTATGGTGCAAACTCTTAACACCTTCTACCTTATTTTGATTATTCTCAGATAAGGTAAATCAAGTCAAATCTGCCCTAACTCGTAAGCATTCAAATGATCATACTTGCACTGTAGGCCGCAGAAGACTCCTTTCGTTTAAGCAGCTGAAGACTAGAAATCAGAGGCTTTTTGGCAGGCATGTTGCTTGGTTATATATAGGTTTAAGTTTATTTATTACAAGTTAATTACTAAATAATAATAAATAATACAATAATAACAATAAAACAAAAGGTATAAGTACATATGAAGACTTCAGATGCAAAAGCCTCTAAGTCCGTCTGCCGTTTTTCTTTAAAATAAGAATTGTTTTGTCAGGCTTCCATCTATAGGTTTCTACCTAAGTACCGGTACTTCTGAATGGGCTGAGGCTGGGATTTAGTGGGTTTGAAGTGAAAGTATTTTATGAACTTATACTATATGCGGAAAGCATTCACTCAGTATCGTTATCTCATTTTTGACCAAAGTAGCTTTTAGAGGCTTTTGCATCTGAACTCTTCATATATAGAAATAAACTTTTTACAAGCATTGTAAAGGCATCAAGGCATCTAACACTGGAGAGGCTGTCTCACGTAACCAGCGTCTGCTGCACTGCTGTGCATTTCAGTCTTGTATAGACATCTTCTACATTCCACATTCTTGAGACGACATCCACATCCAACTTGTCTATATAAAGCCCTTCTCCTCTTTGCCTTTTTTCTCCAGATTCTTCTCCTTTGCTGCTGTCTTCGTTTTGTCTGTAATGCAACATCTGGAGGTAACATTCTTCTTGCCTTTCTTTTACATTGATGCTCTTTCGAATACAGGTTTTCTTTTCTCTCTACTCTATCAAAATACCTTGCCAATACATGTTTCTTTATTATTTGATTAAATAATTTTCTTAATAAAATGCTGAATTAAGTTGTGGTATCTTTTTACTTAAACTACTTTCTTAATTAAACAATGAATACAGTTGTGGTGTCTTTTTTTACTTAAAAACACTTTCTTTGGTTACCATACAATAGTTCACAGAGCAAAATGATACAATTGCGTTTCACTCAACACCACGCAGCTCTTTCGTTTTCCAGAATATCTGCATAAGCCAAAAACAACAGCAGCAACCACAACATGGAGGAGTTTTCAATATGGATGTTTTCTTATTTACAACATGACAATGTGTAGCCGCTGCATGCTGGACTACTGTGTCTGCTGAGGCAGCGGAAGAACCGTAGGAGGCGGTATGAGCATAGGTCCCAATGTCTGATGCGGAAAACACAAATGGGATTGCAGAATCCAATCATGAAAACAGAATTTACTATATAACGCGGAATATGGAATTTGTAAAATCTTGGATGAATAAATCGAAAGTAGGTCAGTACACTTAAATCAAAATCACAATATAGACTACTGTGTGTGAATATTAACCCCTTAAACCCGAAGTGTACCGCTCCGTCATTTTCTGTTCTTTGCAACATCACAACCTTGTTTCTGCAGTAACTTTCAGCATGTGACCTAAAACAACGTCTGACCTTTACGTTGTACATGCCGTTAGAGTCACATAAACCAATCAGAGCAGTCAGGCTGAAACAGATTGAAACACATGGTTAAACTATGGTTAGAGTAGCAAAACCATGGTTAATTTGTGGTTACCATGGTTTAACTACAATAACCATGTTTTTTTGGTTTTATTTGTAGTAAAACCATGGTTCATTTTCGTAATTGGACAGCTGGGTAAAAAGTGACAAGCTTTTTTTTATTCAAAAAGTTTTATTCAAAGTTGAACAATCAAGTAACTCTGACGTCATGAATATCGATTATTTTCTTAGCACCCCCACATATTGGTCTAGCCCTGTGACATTCTTCAAAAAATATCAATCATTTCTGCAGAGCTGGAGATTTTATTAAGGATCAAATGAGTGAGTTGATTTTGAGAATGAAACCAACCTGTGTTCCTCAGTTTCTTCATGTTTCACTCTCAATGATTCTTCAATCTTTACGTCTTCAATCTCCTCTTTAATGAACTCCATCTTTATAATAGTGTCACGTGGATCTCAGTCACTTCTCCAGGAGTTTTTCAATTTGTCCTGTTTAAGAGGAGAATAATTAACAGAAGAAAAATAAATCCAAACTAAATCTCTAGTTCAGTAGTTCTAACACAACTAATAAAAGAATGCAAATTATACAGACCCTTGCTATATTAGTCAGTTTAGATATTTAATTATTTGTAGAAATGGAGCGCTTTGAATCACTGAATCATTTGTTGTGAATCAATCGGTTCAATTGACTCGGAGAGTCTAAAGCTCCGGTTCTCTCGTCACTCTCCAGAGACTGAATTCATGTTTGAACTGATTCACGATAAAGAGCGAAATGAGACGCTCCTTCTGTTCCTCACGAGTTTATGTTACTTTACTCACACAGCGCTGATAAATGTTAGATAACGCAATGCAATGTTACATCTAACAATACATCATTCATTCCGCGTCGCTTTAAACGCTTAAAACACAAACCTTTTTTCAGTAACAGATGCAGGAGCGCGACGCGGCATTATGACGTCATAATCGGATACCAAAATAAAAGTCTCGTTCACTGCTGAGTCTAAAATCACAAAAGTGCATAGAAATGTATGTGAGGAAAAGAAAATCTATAAAACAATGTCAAAATTAAAATTTTGAGTTGAATGTATTATTGAAATACATTCAATAACAAAATGGAAAGTTATGTTTAACCTTGCAATGCTATGGAATGTCAAAGCTGCCAATATTAAAATAAATAAATACATAAATAAATATACATAGAAATATAAAAAAAGCAAAAATAAATATGTGTATATATATATATATATATATATATATCCCAGAACATGACCCCTTCTCTGCCAACGCTTTTGAACACTTGGTCATGTATTTATTTATTTCTTTTTATTATTATTATTACTTTTTTAAATAACGCATAGGCCTAAATAGAAATGCTCAGAAACAAATCTACAGCTGAACCGCTTCAACACGTCGTGTTTGTATTTTAAGGAATCAAACGAATGTGTTGAACTCACTCATTAAGACAGTGACATTCCATAGGAGACATGGTAACGTGATAAAAACTTTATAAATACGTATTTATAACGTGAAAAAAATATATGGCAGATAAAAACGTAATCACAACCCTTTTTTTTTTTACCAAAGTTTTTACAACTAAGTCGTGTTTGCTGGGTGTCCCCCTGTGCTGGATGTGCTTCTAGAGTTACAGTGTTTCCAGTAAACTGATTATTGCAGTGCATCTAGAAACTCACCGCTATTCGCTCTTAATATCAGCTGAAATGTTAACCATTACGTTTTGATTTTCCATCATGAAAGTGAACAGAGGGAATAATAAACCATGAACACATTAACTTACAGCAGATGATCTCAGTCTAAATGAACTCAAACACTTTCACAATCATTTTCCACTTTATAGATTCATCTTCAAAAATACTTTCAGGAAAACACATTAATACAATACAATGTGAATAAATAATTATTTATTTGTGTATCATTTATAAACAGGTCATTTATTGAACCCGGCAGATTTTTATAAGAATAGAAATGATATTATTATAGATTAATTATAGATTATATAATAATTTAAACTGGAGCAGGTGTGAATCGTGTTTGTTCACTCATTAGTGAGCGATTTGAATCACTACATAGGCAGAAACTCACACAAATCACCCTTGACATTGAAGACTTTCATTTAAAATATTTTTTAATATATATATATATATATATATATATATATATATATATATATATATATATATATATATATATATATATATTTTTTTTTTTTTTTTTTTACATATTTTATACTTATTTTTAGACTCAAATAAACTTTAATTGTCCACATTTTTAATATTGGCTGTATGTGTTTCAATTCGGACACATGTATGAACTCTGCTTTATGAACTCATACACTCTTTTTAACATGTTTGTTTTTATCACATTTGTCACGGTTTTAATTTTAATATAGGGATTATCTGGTTTAAAAAAGAGAAAAAGAAGTAGACAGATACAGTACATTTCTGTGCAGCTCTGTGATTATAGACAGCAGAGTGGAAGGGGACTTTTATTTTGGTGTGATGTGACGTCATAATGCTGCGCCGTTCCTGCATCTGTTGTGATTCTGCTGAAGAAAGGTTTGTTTTAAGAATTTAAGCTGTTTAAATCATTAGAAATCGTTCAATGTTTTACAGTTTTTACAAGCAACGTAATACAAGCAACCTAAATTAATTTATCTACTGTTGAATATAACATTGTAATGCTTTATCTAACATTAATGAAAGATATTTTGTGTGAGTAAATCGCATCCACACGAGTAACAGAAAAGCTGCGTCTCATTTCTCTCCCTCTATCGTGAATCAGTTCATCATAAACACGAGTTCAGTCTCTGGCGAGTAGTGATGGAGAAACTGAGCTTTTAGACACTCCGAGTCAATTGAATCAAATTCTTTGCGAAACGATTCATTGATTCGAATCGCGACTCGTGTTGGTAAAACAGTGCAAATGAACGAGAACAACAAAACAAACACTAACGTGTAATGACAACTTTAACAAACCAATCTCTAATGTTTACATTAAAGTGTAATCATTTAAATATAATCTACAATTCATTAAATGTAGATCATAAATGCCTAAATATGAAGAGTCTGTATAGCTTGTGTTCATTTATTAATTTGTAGTGCTACGTTTGAGTGTTTTTAGTCTAATCAGATGATTTAAGTCCATTAACTCTCTCTGACTCTCTTACAGAGACTGAACTACTGAACTAGAGCTGATTGAGACTCTCAGAGATTTAGTTTTGAGTGTTTTTAGTCTAATCAGATGATTTAAGTCCATTAACTCTCTCTGACCAGAGACTGAACTACTGAACTAGAGCTGATTGAGACTCTGAGAGATTTAGTTTTGAGTGTTTTTAGTCTAATCAGATGATTTAAGTCCATTAACTCTCTCTGACTCTCTTACAGAGACTGAACTACTGAACTAGAGCTGACTGAGACTCTCAGAGATTTAGTTTTGAGTGTTCTTCTTTCTGTTAATTATTCTCATCTTAAACAGGACAAACACACAGATAAACTCCTGCTGAAGCGACTGAGATCCACGTCACACTATTATAAAGATGGAGTTTATTAAAGAGGAGAGTGAAGATATAAAGATTACGTCTATTAAAGAGGAGAGTGAAGACATGAAGATTGAAGACACATTCAGAGTGAAACATGAAGAAACCGAGGAACAAACAGGTTGGTTTCATTCTCAAAATTGAACTCAGTCATTTGATCCTTAAAAAGGTCCAGCTCTACAGAAATGGAGAATATACAGAAGTATAATCATCATTATCATTAAGGCCATTTAATTATAAAATTACTGTTGTTTTGCATTGATTAGTGCTGTTACTAATAATATTACGGCCTGGTTTCACAGACAGGGCTTAGATTAAGCCAGGATTAGGCCTTAGTTCAATTAGGACATTTAAATAGCTTTTATAAACGTGTCTTAGAAAAATCTTGAGACAAAACGATGGCCCTATTCGGATGATACTAATTTCCCATGGGACGTTACAGAGATTCTTACTTTGCGATTTTAATCGGGATAATAAAGACCTTCTGAAGTGAAGTGATGCGTTTGTATAAAAAAAAAAATATATATATATTTTTTGAGATCAAGTTTTAAATCCATATTTAAAACTTTATAAAATAAAAATAAAATAAAATATGCTTCTGCTTTAACGTAACTGGTATGCAATGTTGTTAGACGTAGTGATGCACGATATACCGGTACTAGAAAAATATCACGATACGCCGCTATTAAAAACAGTACGATATGAAATTTTATCAGTACTGGTACTTTAAGAATGACAGCACGCTAATAAGAGCTGTATTTATTTGCGTCGATGTGTGAACAGCAGGAGTCAGGACGTGCGTGTGAGCTTTGCTTTCACCGTTCACTAAACATTAGAAGCAGAAGAGTTAAATATATACACGCAATGCATGACAAAGAAAGCAATAGAAACGCATGCATGAGAAAATAAAGCGCGACGTGGGACGTGCTCGCACTGCCGGACTCTGACATCTGACCTGAAGCACACGCACACACCTTTCACTCAGACAGCATGCGATCGCGACGTCAGTTTCGCGGATTATTGGGTTTGAATGGTCAAAAATATGTAAAAATGCACGTCCTGACGAGTATTCAGGTAAACGCAGTCGGATATGTCTTTAGCAACTGTATGCAGTTGAGTGAGAAATCCGTGCAGCTCTTAAAGGGCAGGACTAATATTCTGTGTGATTTAATATTAATCAAACGACAAAAGAAAATTGAAAATCACCCCATGCTTGACTGAAAAACTTGAGAATCAGTGTATAGTTAATTTATAGAGTAAAGACTAAAATTACATTTAAAAAATATTTAATGAAGTTAGACTTTGGTCATCCTAACCTGTTCAGAATAGTGAAAGGTAAGTAAATGTTAACATGACTGATAATAATGTGATTGTTGCAAACGTCTCTGTAAGGATGTTCACACTGGCATGTAGTTATTATTATATTATTATTTTTAAATAAAAAATAGGAGATGGTCAAAAAGCAGAGCAGGAACATGCTGGCCAAGTGAGTTTATAGGGTTTTAAAATAAACTAATTTATAAAATAAAAAAATGAATGGTAAGTTCTGTCATATTATTCAATTACTTTTACTGTTTTTTGCTGTGGTATCGATTTAGTATCAGTATCGAGGTATTTTAGTCTGGTATCGTAAAGAAGTCATAATTTTGGTATCGTGACAACACTAGTCAGATGTAGCGTAAGCATTTTGAATTGCGAGAGGCACTACACTTTCTTTTTTTATTGAAATATATATATCGTACATACAAACTGAACAGAAATCAGATTAAGATCCTCTGTATTTTCCTTATTTAAACAGAAATAATAATTCTTCTGCAGGTATTGAACTACTGAACTAGAGCTGATTGAGACTCTGAGAGATTTAGTTTTGAGTGTTTTTAGTCTAATCAGATGATTTAAGTCCATTAACTCTCTCTGACTCTCTTACAGAGACTGAACTACTGAACTAGAGCTGATTGAGACTCTCAGAGATTTAGTTTTGAGTGTTTTTAGTCTAATCAGATGATTTAAGTCCATTAACTCTCTCTGACTCTCTTACAGAGACTGAACTACTGAACTAGAGCTGATTGAGACTCTGAGAGATTTAGTTTTGAGTGTTTTTAGTCTAATCAGATGATTTAAGTCCATTAACTCTCTCTGACTCTTACCAGAGACTGAACTAGAGCTGATTGAGACTCTCAGAGATTTAGTTTTGAGTGTTTTTAGTCTAATCAGATGATTTAAGTCCATTAACTCTCTCTGACTCTCTTACAGAGACTGAACTACTGAACTAGAGCTGACTGAGACTCTCAGAGATTTAGTTTTGAGTGTTTTTAGTCTAATCAGATGATTTAAGTCCATTAATCTCTCTCTGACTCTCTTACAGAGACTGAACTACTGAACTAGAGCTGACTGAGACTCTCAGAGATTTAGTTTTGAGTGTTTTTAGTCTAATCAGATGATTTAAGTCCATTAACTCTCTCTGACTCTCTTACCAGAGACTGAACTACTGAACTAGAGCTGACTGAGACTCTCAGAGATTTAGTTTTGAGTGTTTTTAGTCTAATCAGATGATTTAAGTCCATTAACTCTCTCTGACTCTCTGACCAGAGACTGAACTACTGAACTAGAGCTGACTGAGACTCTCAGAGATTTAGTTTTGAGTGTTTTTAGTCTAATCAGATGATTTAAGTCCATTAACTCTCTCTGACTCTCTTACAGAGACTGAACTACTGAACTAGAGCTGACTGAGACTCTCAGAGATTTAGTTTTGAGTGTTTTTAGTCTAATCAGATGATTTAAGTCCATTAACTCTCTCTGACTCTCTTACAGAGACTGAACTACTGAACTAGAGCTGACTGAGACTCTCAGAGATTTAGTTTTGAGTGTTTTTAGTCTAATCAGATGATTTAAGTCCATTAACTCTCTCTCTGACTCTCTTACAGAGACTGAACTACTGAACTAGAGCTGACTGAGACTCTCAGAGATTTAGTTTTGAGTGTTTTTAGTCTAATCAGATGATTTAAGTCCATTAACTCTCTCTCTGACTCTCTGACCAGAGACTGAACTACTGAACTAGAGCTGACTGAGACTCTCAGAGATTTAGTTTTGAGTGTTTTTAGTCTAATCAGATGATTTAAGTCCATTAACTCTCTCTGACTCTGTAAGAGAGACTGAACTACTGAACTAGAGCTGACTGAGACTCTCAGAGATTTAGTTTTGAGTGTTTTTAGTCTAATCAGATGATTTAAGTCCATTAACTCTCTCTCTGACTCTCTTACAGAGACTGAACTACTGAACTAGAGCTGACTGAGACTCTCAGAGATTTAGTTTTGAGTGTTTTTAGTCTAATCAGATGATTTAAGTCCATTAACTCTCTCTGACTCTCTACCAGAGACTGAACTACTGAACTAGAGCTGACTGAGACTCTCAGAGATTTAGTTTTGAGTGTTTTTAGTCTAATCAGATGATTTAAGTCCATTAACTCTCTCTCTGACTCTCTACAGAGACTGAACTACTGAACTAGAGCTGACTGAGACTCTCAGAGATTTAGTTTTGAGTGTTTTTAGTCTAATCAGATGATTTAAGTCCATTAACTCTCTCTCTGACTCTCTTACAGAGACTGAACTACTGAACTAGAGCTGACTGAGACTCTCAGAGATTTAGTTTTGAGTGTTTTTAGTCTAATCAGATGATTTAAGTCCATTAACTCTCTCTGACTCTCTTACAGAGACTGAACTACTGAACTAGAGCTGATTGAGACTCTGAGAGATTTAGTTTTGAGTGTTTTTAGTCTAATCAGATGATTTAAGTCCATTAACTCTCTCTGACTCTTGACCAGAGACTGAACTACTGAGAGCTTGATTGAGACTCTCAGAGATTTAGTTTTGAGTGTTTTTAGTCTAATCAGATGATTTAAGTCCATTAACTCTCTCTCTGACTCTCTTACAGAGACTGAACTACTGAACTAGAGCTGACTGAGACTCTCAGAGATTTAGTTTTGAGTGTTTTTAGTCTAATCAGATGATTTAAGTCCATTAACTCTCTCTCTGACTCTTACCAGAGACTGAACTACTGAACTAGAGCTGACTGAGACTCTCAGAGATTTAGTTTTGAGTGTTTTTAGTCTAATCAGATGATTTAAGTCCATTAACTCTCTCTCTGACTCTCTTACAGAGACTGAACTACTGAACTAGAGCTGATTGAGACTCTCAGAGATTTAGTTTTGAGTGTTTTTAGTCTAATCAGATGATTTAAGTCCATTAACTCTCTCTGACTCTCTGACCAGAGACTGAACTACTGAACTAGAGCTGATTGAGACTCTCAGAGATTTAGTTTTGAGTGTTTTTAGTCTAATCAGATGATTTAAGTCCATTAACTCTCTCTGACTCTCTGACCAGAGACTGAACTACTGAACTAGAGCTGACTGAGACTCTCAGAGATTTAGTTTTGAGTGTTTTTAGTCTAATCAGATGATTTAAGTCCATTAACTCTCTCTCTGACTCTTACCAGAGACTGAACTACTGAACTAGAGCTGACTGAGACTCTCAGAGATTTAGTTTTGAGTGTTTTTAGTCTCATCAGATGATTTAAGTCCATTAACTCTCTCTGACTCTCTGACCAGAGACTGAACTACTGAACTAGAGCTGATTGAGACTCTCAGAGATTTAGTTTTGAGTGTTTTTAGTCTAATCAGATGATTTAAGTCCATTAACTCTCTCTGACTCTCTGACCAGAGACTGAACTACTGAACTAGAGCTGACTGAGACTCTCAGAGATTTAGTTTTGAGTGTTTTTAGTCTCATCAGATGATTTAAGTCCATTAACTCTCTCTGACTCTCTGACCAGAGACTGAACTACTGAACTAGAGCTGACTGAGACTCTCAGAGATTTAGTTTTGAGTGTTTTTAGTCTAATCAGATGATTTAAGTCCATTAACTCTCTCTCTGACTCTCTTACAGAGACTGAACTACTGAACTAGAGCTGACTGAGACTCTCAGAGATTTAGTTTTGAGTGTTTTTAGTCTAATCAGATGATTTAAGTCCATTAACTCTCTCTCTGACTCTTACCAGAGACTGAACTACTGAACTAGAGCTGACTGAGACTCTCAGAGATTTAGTTTTTTTGAGTGTTTTTAGTCTAATCAGATGATTTAAGTCCATTAACTCTCTCTCTGACTCTCTTACAGAGACTGAACTACTGAACTAGAGCTGATTGAGACTCTCAGAGATTTAGTTTTGAGTGTTTTTAGTCTAATCAGATGATTTAAGTCCATTAACTCTCTCTGACTCTCTGACCAGAGACTGAACTACTGAACTAGAGCTGATCTTAGATCCAACTCAAATCAAGTCAACGTCCCTTTCCTCCAGGTCTCCTCGGCCTCTTCCCCCTAAATACTTTATAAAGGGTTCACAAGTTTTAGCAAACTGTTGTCTCTTATTCCTTAAAAAGGGCTGTATGTACGTTCTAGATGAAGTGTATTTGTGAAGCCAAAGAGGCGGCAATTTGTTTTTCCAGAATGTTAAAATAAGCTTTTGGGCTGTTAAAAGTCCATAGGAAATAAATTGTTGTTGTGACTTTGACAAACCGAGCTTGTGTCTTGAAACACCAAACACAATAAAAAAAAAAAACCTCATCTGCTTTGATAGATTGAATAGTGATTTCAGAGAAGACATTGGAAATCTTGCGGCAAAAGTCTTGAAGACTGAGGCATAATGCATAACTGTGAAGCAGGGCCGCATCAGCCGTCCTACATTTGTCACATTTTGGAGAGATACCTGGAAATATTTGATAATTTTGTAGTAGAGTAGTGTAGTCTATGCAAGATATTGAACTGGATGAGGCAATGTCTGGAGTTTATAGAACATCTATCAATCTCTTCCAGGCCATCCGCCCATAAGTCATTTGAAATCTCTGACCCTAATTCTTCCTCCCATATACTTTTTATTGAAGATGGAGCAGGTAATTGGGAGGTGTGGATGGTGTTAATAATGCAGGATATTATTTTCCCTTTACCAAAATAGTCCTTAAGGCAGGTGTCAAAACAAGAAGGACTTGTAGTTCCTGACTTGTAAGAACCTAAAAAAAAAGACTATGAAATTTGTATTTTTCTTGAAGTTTTTCAAAGGAGACAAATGTACCATCTTGATACAGATCACTAACTGCGTGAATTCCTGCATCTCTCCATTGTTGAAAACCTTTATCTAGTATGGAAGGTATAAAGGAGGGATTATCAGCTATAGGAATTGATAAAGGTAATGTCTCCACCCCAAAGTGAGTTCTAATATGTTTCCAAATCAGCGCTGCTTCTGTAAATTTCTTTTTTACAGTTTGTTGGTGAAAGAATCACAGCACCTTGATCATAGGGTGTTCTAGTCTGAGCCAGTCCAATTGTCCAGTTTTATCATTTAATATTATTGATATAATTCTGAGGCTAGCCGCCCAGTAATAGCAGCAGAAGTCTGGAAAGGCAATATCCCCCACATTTCTAGGTTTGGAGAAATTTATTTGTTTAATTCTATGGTTTTTATAATTCCAAATAAAGGGTAGGATAATTGAGTCCAGTTGGTTTAAAAAGAACTTGGAAAGAAATAGTGGGGTGTTTTGTAACAGATATAATAGTTGTGGGAGAAAAAACATTGATAGTAAAATTGTCTTACTCTGAGCTGCAGCCATCCCAGATAATGTGTTTGTTACCTCCCCTCACCGCAGAACACACCCACAGATGGAACCCTATTAAACTTCCCCTCCCACGATCCCTTATCACAACAAAAGTAAAAAGAGAAAACAGAACAGAAACATACCTGAGAACACAGGCTTGCTCGAACATCAAATCAGAATTTGCCAAGATACAAAATAAACTTGACCGTTAAAAACTGCCCAACTGGTGTTAGCTGACTATTAGGAGCTCAGTGAACGGTTCCTATGGGTTATGGATGCCCATCGATTTGCACACATAAGCAGCTCAGTCTTTACAAATTCAAATAATGAAGCATATGGCATATGATACAAATCGCGTCCAAAAAAAAAAAAAAAAAGGACGGCGCTTATTTCTAATTGTCCGATCAGCGCTCCAACCCAAGTTAGTCCATTTGTAAAGTGCCATAAAGAGAGATTATGATGTCGACACATTGCCCTCACCAAAGAGTTGCTCAGTGAATGTGAACGCCTTTACCGGATCCGTTAAGTACATTTCTTCTCCATTGTGTGTGACACGTAACTTCACTGGATATAGAAATCCGAAGCAGACCCCTGGACGATCTCGAAGTAGGTTTTTAGCTCTGTTAAAACGGGCACGTTGTTTCAGTATGGCCGCTGGGAGATCAGGGAATATCAGTTTCTCTCTGTTGTAGGTTATGGACTTGAGCTGAGCTGCTTTTCGGATGATTTCCTGCTAATCGTGAAAGTAACGCATCCTATGAAGAGCCCGGGGATATGACGTGTTATCAGAACGTTTTCTCAAGGATCTGTGGGCACGGTCAATCAACGGTAAAGTTTCCAGAGAGAGCGCGTTCTTCAGCACGTGCGCAATAAAGTCAGTGGGCTTTTGCCCAGTCTCCTCGCCCTCTTTAATATTCAGGATGCACAGGTTTTGCCTTCTACTGCGACTTATCAGATCCATACATTTCTCTGTAGGAGCTGTAGGACTGTAGCTGTAGGACTCTTGTTAGCTTTTCAACATCTTTTTGTAGCTGGGTGACCGTGTCAGAAGTAAAAGTTGCACTACGTTCGAGCTCAGAAGTTGTTTTAGCTTGATCATCCATCGTGCTTTTCATAGCCAAGATCATGACATCAGTCTCTCTTTTGAGAGCAGTTAACTCTGCTCTAATGGAGATCAAGAACTGGTCGAGCGTCTTACACTCACATGACGTCTCCCGGAAGTCCCCACTACACTTTTTCCGTATGTTGAATACAGAAGGCTCCTTCATTCAGCAGGAAATGTCTGTCAGGCAGGCTGAGATGCGAGCAGCTACCGTCGGATCATCTGGTTGGGATGAGAGGTAGAGTTGTATGTCATCAGCATAGCAGTGATAGGGAAAAACATGTTTCTGAATGAGAGATCCTAGTGATGACATGTAGATGGAGAAGAGAAGTGGTCCAAACATAAAGCCCTGAGGAACCCCAGTATCTAGATGTTGTGACTTAGACACCTCACCCCTCCATGACACCCTGAAAGACCCACTGGAGTGGTTAACAAATAATGTTTTGGTCAACACATTAAAACAGTTCAAATGGATAATATTTAGAGGTTTAAAGTGCTGGGAAAATGTGAACCACTTGAAAGTGCTTTATTTCAGGGTTTATAGATTGAAATTAATGTAAAAACATGTGACTATTTCCACCACAATACCATGGTTACAGTTAGTGTTACTATATTAAATCCAAGGTGAATTTTGTTGAAAACATGCATGTTATACTTCTTTATACCTTACATATTTCTTGTACCTCTTCATGACCTCAACATTTAATTCAGTAACGTCTAAAAGCTTTGCTGAATAATGTTAGATGCTTGCGTTAGTTTGGCTGTACTTGATCAAAACTTCTATCGCTTGTTTCTGCTTCTTCATCTGTTTCGATCTGGAGATTCTGTACTGATTCAGAAGATGTCATAGTGTCCCCTACCATATACCAGTGAAAACATAGACTGCCAGAAAAGTCAGTAAATAGAGGGAAAGCATTGTGTCATAAATGGTAGAAAATCTCATCAATGGCAGGAAAAGTTAATCACTTCTCCTGGGTCTTGAACAAAAATGAGCAGGAATTGTAGTTTACGAATTCCTCCATCAATGTCAGTTCTCTTCTAACAAGCTGATGATCCTAACCAGATGTGATAAATAAGGGAAGACATACAAAATGTGGTGTTTGAAAACCACTGGGTGTATGGCGTAAAAGATCTGTAGACAGGACGGTCAACTCTGGTCCTGGAGGGCCACTATTCTGCAAACTTTAACTCCATCCAAGTGCTGGGCAGTAAACTGGTTCATCCGGTAAACCGGTTTTAATTTTGTGATAGATATGAACTGTCATACTGGTGTGTAGCTGAAACAGCTGCTGTATCTATTCAGTGGCCACGAAAAGCGCTCTGTGTGTATAGAGAGCAGTCCTTTATTAACTGCATATTTTCTTACACTAATGGTAATACATTTATAACACAACAATAAATAACTCCCAAAACAAACTTTTCTTTAATACTGCAAATACCACTTACAGCCATATTATTTTCGCAATGCGGAAAATAGGGATGAAATCACAGAATCCAGTCACAAATGGAGCTTACTCTATAAAGCGGAAGGTCACCGAATTTTTGGATGAATAGATCAAAAGTGTGACTGTACAATAAATCAGATATTGATACGGACTAGTGTCTGTGAATATTAAAGCTCATAAAGACTGCTGTTGAAAGTAGTGTCACAGTCACTTAATGAACATTTCACCGTTTAATTTGATAAAACTATAGATTATTTATAGATATTTGTAATTTCATATACACAGGAAATCACGGGTCTTCAAAACAGCCCATCAAAATAAAAGTTTGGTATAACATGAACAAACAAATATATTACTATTGTATATTACAGTGCACTTTGAGTAATAAATAAGTAAATAAATTAATAAAAATATACCGTTTGTTAAAACAAACTCAAAGGTCTTCATTCCAAGCCGGCAAAATAAAAGCTCTGTCTACATTGAAATTATTACATAAATTGCACCATAAAGCATACTTCAAAAATTCAACCCAATCCCCAAATTTAACCCTAAGTCTTCAGGACTGGTTGAAAATTAAAGGCAGAGTTAAACTTTTATTAAAGTTTAACTCTGCAAGACAGTGGCCCTCCAGGACCAACGCTGCCCACTCTCGATCCCTATACCCTGGTATTGAGGTTTTAAATGTCTAAATTGTTTTATGTATGTTTTTGTCCTAGACCTTATGGAACTGAAAGAGGAGAGTCATGAACTTAATGAAAGGGAAGGAGAGAAAGACCATTATGATAAAGACCATGACTTAATGACTGGAGAAAGATCAACACAGGCTGAAAAGACTTCCTCACAAAAAAGAGCTCAAAAGACAGGAACTAAAAGTTATTTCACCTGCCAATATTGTGGAAAGAGTTGCAGAAATAAAGGAGATCTTAATGTACACATGAGAATTCACACAGGAGAGAAGCCTTACACATGCCAACAATGTGGAAAGAGTTACAGAAATAAAGGAGATCTTAACGTCCACATGAGAATTCACACCGGAGAGAAGCCTTACACCTGCCAACAGTGTGGAAAGAGTTTCAACCGAAAAGCAAACCTTAAAGTCCACATGAGAATTCACACTGGAGAGAAGCCTTACACCTGCCAACAGTGTGAAACTAGTTTCACTGAAAAAGGAAGCCTTAAAGCCCACATGAGAATTCACACTGGAGAGAGCCCTTATGCCTGCCAAGAGTGTGGAAGGAGTTTCAGTCATAAAGGAAACCTTATAGCCCACATGAGAATCCACACTGGAGAGAGCCTTTTCCCCTGCCATGAGTGTGGAAGGAGTTTCAGACATAAAGGAATACTTAAAGTCCACATGAGAGTTCACACTGGAGAGAAGCCTTACACCTGCCAACAGTGTGGAAAGAGTTTCACTGAAAAAGGAAGCCTTAACAGGCACATGAGAGTTCACACTGGAGAGAGCTCTTTCACCTGTCAACAGTGTGGAAAGAGTTTCACTCGAAAAGAAAGCCTTAAAATTCACATGAGAGTTCATACCGGAGAGAAACCTTTCACCTGCCAGCAGTGTGGAAAGAGTTTCAGTGATAAAGGAAACCTTATAGTCCACATGAGAATTCACACTGGAGAGAACCTTTGCACCTGCCAACAGTGTGGAAAGAGTTTCAGATGTAAAGAAAGCCTTGACAGTCATATGAGAATTCACACCAGAAAGAAGCCCTATACTTGAGGATTCACTGGAGAGAGAACTTGTAGCCTTGGAAATTAAACTTTGCCACCATTGTTGTTTAATTCACAGGACTGGAGACCAGTTATTTTGCCGGTGTATCTCTTTTATTTATTTATGTTTATTTTATGTTATTTCTCTGGCTGCTCTGGATTCAGTGGTTGGGTTTTATAGGCTGCTTGACCAAAGGAATTAATGTTTAATAATATACCTTGTGCTTGCACATATACCCTTACATATGCATCAGTGGAAAACAGAGAAACTTGTTCAAAATGGATGTCTTGTAGAGAACTTATGACTTCTGGTTTGGCATGACTTAACATGGTTTGGACTGTATTAACCAAAATAATTATTGGCATAACTGTCTCTTATAACCCTGCCTGTTTCATTGTCCTCAAAAACGGCTTCAATGCCCCAGTCTTCCTCTACAACCATCCTAGGTTGCCTCTTTCCTCAGACAGGCAATGTTATGTAGCACAACACATGTAACTACAATGTCACATGCCCTTTGTGGAGTCACTCTGAGGTAATTCAGGCACTGGAACCTTGACTTGATGAGCCCAAATGCCATCTCTATACAAGCTCTTGTGCGTACCTGCATGGGCAATATTGTAGTTGTGCTGTGCCTCAGTCTGGGTCATGCATATCCCTTGTCTCCCAGTAACAATTTTTAACATTGAATTTGGTGAAGGTATTTTAAAGCTGTAGTTTTTTCCATATGTTAAGTGACTAACATGAACCACCAAACTGTAGTATTCGCTCCAGAGAAGCACGTGTCATTTGCACAAGCTGAAAAAGCTACACCAATTCGGCTTTTGTCAAAGTGTTAAGTGAGTATTATCATCTTAAAGAGTAATTTTAAAATGGGTTTTATTATAGTAAAAGTAGTAACCAGGATTTTTGGCATTTGATGACTACAAATACCATGGTGAATTTGTGGTTACCATGGTTTAATTATTATATTTATATATATATATATATATATATATCTTTTTTTTTTTTTTTTTTTTTTTTTTTTATAGAAAAAAACAGTTAACTTTTATCCATAAGGTGGACATAATAACATTCAATTAACCATTCCTTTTATCCATTGAAAATAAAATGTTTAACAGTACATTTTTGCTGCGTTCACACCGAACGCGAATAGAGCATCTGGAGCGAGTGATTTCCATGTTAAATCAACGTAAAGCCGCGTTGACGAATGTCTGGAGGTCATGCAGTGCGATAGACGCGATTTTGCTTCATTCGCACGAAAGAGGCGAATTAATTGTCTTGTGCAATATGCGTGAGCGATTTTATTTGGTGCTTTCTGTGTATTCGTGCAAGTTGAAAAATCTGAACTTTGGCGTCTATTCACAAGATTGTGTCACGTTGTCATCGTGTTAACCAATCAGGAGCTTGCTTGTGATAAACAGGGGCAGGCCCACCCAGAGTCATTCATTTATTCATTCAACATGGAGGAACGTTTAATTCTGGCAGTGAGAAGTCACACTCAACACTGAACTTTCTACAGAGACAGGAATAAAAAGGACCTCGCTTGGAAGAGTCTCAGTGAGGAGATTGGGCAACCTGGTAAGTTGTAAACTGTTGTAAATACACATTTCACTTTTGATTCACGTTATTGACCCTGCTAACCAGCTAGCAAACGCTAGCAAGCTGCCTTGCCGCCGTTTTACAACTATTCCATTTTCAGAATATTTTTCCCACTAATATACAATTCCTTTAGCTAACAAGATAATGTTTATTCAGAGGACATCTGCAGAAAAAAGTGAAAAGGCCAGGACACATACCTGAAGGAGAAAAGGAAGGAGATTGAGAAGAGGAGTGGGTCAGCAGCAGGGTCGGGGAAGAGGTGGAAATACTCAACGATCCTGGGATTCCTCGACTCCTTCGTTGCCCCACAGGAGACCAGCAGTAACATGGGGTGGGGGGCCAGCCAAGCCCTTTAAGTGGATACATAGTTTATGTCAAGTCCTTTCTGGATGGAGTTATAAGACCAAATGTAATCGTGTTTCAAAAAAATATCCCGACCTAGGACGGTTGCAGCGACTTCGTTGGACACGACTCGCCGAGCCCTTTCCAATTATATATTGCTTGAGATGCAACGACCTTCCTAGGCCGATATATTTTTTAAAAACACAATTACATTTTGTCTTCTATCTCTGCCCTCTGATGTCACAGACTCCTGGAACCTGCGTCACTTTTACAATAACACTTACCCCATCCCTGTGACCTTCCTACTACGAGATAAGACCACTTCATTTACAGAACGGAAGTAGATTTATCTCTTTAACGTAGAGTCCCAGAAACATGAGTAGGTGCGTTTGAAAGGTCTCGACAAGCCCTTTAAGTTATGTCAGTATGTCTTTTCTGGGCGGCGTTATAAGACCAAATGTTACCCCATCCCTCTGTGAACTTTACAATATGAGAAACAGACCCTTCCTGTACAGAACAGAAGTAGGCCTTATCTCTAATGAAAGTGGGTAAAAACCCTCCCCATTTACTCATTTATTGGTAGAAAAAAAAAAACTGCCTTTGAACTGGTCTTGAACGAGTAGCAAAGTAGTCAGTTGAAGTTGAACTCTCAAGCATTTGATAACACCAGGCACTGCCTTTTAATTCAAAATGCATGGAACATCCGTACAGGTGTTGAATTTTCACGACACCTTCTCAGGTACATGTCATATGCCTGGGCTTGGCTCAACTCATGCCTTAAATTTGTGTACGATATGTATCCACCTGGAATTAGAACTTGCAGGCACACATCGGGACAACAAGAGGTGTGGTAATCTTGTAAGGGACAGATTCAGTATATTGAACAGACACGTTCAGTTTTTAATTGTAGTGTCTGTTCTCTCTGAACTAAATGATTTTATTACTATGAAAATCAAAACGACAGTGTCATGGTGGGCAAGTGATAACCAGTAGCCGTGGCTTTGGGAGTGACCTCGTAGGGCAGTGAAGCAAGTGCATTCTGGGAGTTGTTTTTCATCCACATGAGACAAAAATACATTTTCTGGCTTTTCTCAGTCTAGAAGGCACCAAATTCAAAAATAATTTCACATTTCTACTACATAAATTACCCAGTTTAAATACACATTCATCTTCTCAGCGCTGAAGTACCCCTTTAATAGCTCTAAAATGACATTGAGTCAGGTATGCCTATGAAAGTTTTACACTAGTAAACACTTAAAATAAAATATCTGAACAATGTTATTAAGTAACAAATTGACACCATAGAGTTGAATTATTTTGCTTGCCTGCCCGCCCTTTATACTTCAAAAGTATTTTACAATTTCAGAGAAGGCTTTGTAAAGAAATTTTTTTTTTCATTCAAATATTTAATTCTAGTTAAATAAACGATCACTCAATGTGTATAATGCTCACTCGCCTTCGTTCTGCTTCTATAAACAGTAAGTTAAACTAAAAGCTACTAATGAATAAAAATAGGTTAATTAAATTTCACAGTAAATGCTGCTGCTTCCCAAACTCCCTATCTAGTCCTGTGAGTTTAACATTTGGGAATGCAATGTGTGCTAGTTCCATTTTATTTACATTCATACATGTTAAAAGCTTGAGGGTTTAAAAGAATAGTTAACCAAAAAATGAAAATTATCTTATAATTTACTCATCTTCATCTGACCGTGTTAACAAAACAGTGTCGACAAAAGTCCAATGAGGTTACAACAACTGATTGACAATACCACAAATTAAGACAAATAACTAATTTTAAAACTAACATTTAATTTAATACAACAATCCTTCCAGTGGTTTGCGTTTCTCCTTTTAGCAGTACAGTACATCTCATTCTGGGTCTCCAGTAGCTTCCGGCAAGGCTGTGCACGCGCTCAGGAGAGAAAGGCATCTGTTCTCACCTAAGCATACGCTACGTCACCCTTGGGGCATATCACTGATCAATTATTAAATAAAAACAATTAATAAATGAAATAAAACTTTTACTAGAAAAAGATTAGATATTTTATGTCTTATATACATTTTTATATGTTGTATCTGCATGTCATGTGACCATTAACACAGAAGCATGAATATGCAAATGTGTTGCTAAAATATGAATTATTAATTAATAATGTTTTATTTTTATTTTTTGGGTCGACAGCTTATAAAAACTTAGTTCTGGGTTTTTTAGCTTGTTTACTGTACACCTTGTCACATTATCAGCTTTTAGACATTGTTCTGTTTTTTGATATAAGTCAGAAATGATAAGGAGGCCGCTTCATGCAATACAATGCCAATGGAGACGGTTGGTTTGTTTTCCTCCCCGGTGGGCGTGGTTTTCAGATTATCATGATGCATTTCAGATGCATGTCGCTCTGTCTCTATAGTCTACTGACATCATTACGACAGCAAACTACTTCTATTACTGCTTGGATAGTACTTTTCATATTTTAGGTTCATAACGGGTCTGAACGTTAAGTGCAATGTGAGTGCAGAGTAGAGAGGGGGGACAATCGCCCCAGGGCACAGTACAACGCAACCACGCCTAGTGTGAGTACACCCTAATACCTCTTTGTGTTCATGTTAGTTTGCATATATGTGATTACCTTTTATACCATTTGTTTTCTGTTTCCTGTATTTTCATCAGGAGATTCAGTACTCTTTCAGAAGATGCGTAATAGTGCCCCCTACAGTATAGCAATGAAAACAGATTGTTGAAAAATGTTGTCAATGGTGGTGAAAGACTTAAGGCTTGACTTTTGACAAGTGTACTGACAACACAGTGATCATAATATAATTACTAAATAAAAGTGAATAGAAAAGTTGGTAACATACCTTATAATTGTCCTCAAAATCATTACAATTATAATAGCAACAATCAGGCCCTAGACCCAAATCCACTGAAATTACAATAATTGAAATGCTTGCAAGTAAAGTACTGAAAATGTTCATTCCAAGTGAACCTTTTACTTATAGGCAGAAACAAACAACATAAATCAGGTTAACAAAATTAGCAAGCACTTTTACATGTTAAAGGAGATATGGAAAAAAATATGCATCATTATTAAAAAAAATACATAAATATGGCCACAAATGGCAATCATTAGGGTCCAAGCACCAATGACCCATGTGGAGGATTAGGAAAAATAATTATAATGTATCTTAATTAATGTAGTTTTTACAGCAAAGTTGTGAAGTTTAGTTTCTGTTTCTAGTTTCATTGACTTTTAGTTTGTATAAAAGTCATACCTCAGGCCCCTGCCTCAACAGGATGTCTGCTCCTATATTTTGGCACCCAGGGATAAAAGCTGCCCTGAGAGACAATGACTTCCCCTGGGACTACAGGAGGATTTGGTGCACCAGTTTGCAGAGTGGACGCAAGCGCAAACCCCTTGATGATATATATAGGCATACACCGATGGGTTGTCTGAGCAGACTAACACATGATGGCCCCTGAGGTCTGGGAGGAAACTCTTGAGAGCGAGAAAAATAGCCATCATCTCCAGACAGTTGATGTGCCAGGACAGATAGTGTCCCTTCCACAGACTTTGAGTCGAATGCCCCTCTGGGATAGCCCCCCCCCACCCCGTGAGGGAAGCATCCATCATTAGCGTTTTGCGACGTCAAAGAGCATCTAGCAGAGGGCCTTGGGATAGGAACCATGGTTTCTTCCACATAACCAGAGCACGGGGTAGCAACACTCAGCTTTTCTACCGCACAGTAGCGGGGCGTCCATCAGAAAACTCTTGTCTTTCTCTTTGATTGTGCTTAAATTTAACCAAAGGTGCCTCTCCGTGGCCACCAGGGCTGCCATAGCACGGCCAATAGATCTAGCCGTCTCCTTAGTGGCCCGGAGAGAAAGATCTGTGGCCCAACGCAGCTCAGCTTTTAGGGACGATGCAGACTGCGGGGAGAGATAGCTCGCAAGCGTCTCTTCCACCTTAGGCATCTCCCCATAACCATGTTCATATTGACCTGCTGATTTCTTACCAATTTAATTTCTGCTTTTTCGTTTACACTCAGCTAATGGATTATTAGGAACACCTGTTCAATTTCTCTAATTACTAGTGCAATTATCTAATCAACCAAGCACATGGCAGTTACTTCAATGCATTTAGGGGTGTGGTCCTGGTCAAGACAATCTCCTGAACTCCAAACTGAATGTCAGAATGGGAAAGAAAGGTGATTTAAGCAATTTTGAGCGTGGCATGGTTGTTGATGCCAGACGGGCCGGTCTGAGTATTTCACAATCTGCTCAGTTACTGGGATTTTCATGCACAACCATTTCTAGGGTTTACAAAGAAGGGTGTGAAAAGGGAAAAACATCCAGTATGCGGCAGTCCTGTGGGCGAAAATGCCTTGTTGATGCTAGAGGTCAGAGGAGAATGGGCCAACTGATGCAAGCTGATAGAAGTACAACTTTAACTGAAATAACCACTCGTTACAACCGAGGTATGCAGCAAAGCATTTGTGAAGCCACAACACGCACAACCTTGAGGTGGATGGACTACAACAGCAGAAGACCCCACCAGGTACCACTCATCTCCACTACAAATAGGAAAAAGAGGCTACAATTTGCACAAGCTCACCAAAATTGGACAGTTGAAGACTGGAAAAATGTTGCCTGGTCTGATGAGTCTCGATTTCTGTTGAGACATTCAGATGGTAGAGTCAGAATTTGGCATAAACAGAATGAGAACATGGGTACATCATGCCTTGTTACCACTGTGCAGGCTGGTGGTGGTGGTGGTGGTGTAATGGTGTGGGGGATGTTTTCTTGGCACACTTTAGGCCCCTTAGTGCCAATTGGGCATCGTTTAAATGCCACGGCCTACCTGAGCATTGTTTCCGACCATGTCCATCTCTTTATGACCACCATGTACCCATTCTCTGATGGCTACTTCCAGCAGGATAATGCACCATGTCACAAAGCTTGAATCATTTCAAATTGGTTTCTTGAACATGACAATGAGTTCACTGTACTAAAATGGCCCTAACAGTCATCAGATCTCAACCCAATAGAGCATCTTTGGGATGTGGTGGAACGGGAGCTTCGTGCCCTGGATGTGCATCCCACAAATCTCCATCATCTGCAAGATGCTATCCTATCAGTATGGGCCAACATTTCTAAAGAATGCTTTCAGCACCTTGTTGAATCAATGCCACATAGAATTAAGGCAGTTCTGAAGGCAAAAGGGGGTCAAACACAGTATTAGTATGGTGTTCCTAATAATCCTTTAGCTGAGTGTATTTTGTTATTGGGAGGAAAACATGTGGCACACATTTATTTAAATAGAACCCCCAGCAGCATTGGTGGCCTGCTCAGGTATTTCCAACTTCTTTTTACCCATAAGAGAAGAATGAAAAAGAACTGAGTATATCAGGGTGTTGAGGGCTAGTGAAATAATTATATCCAATGTGAACTCTTATGTCAAGTTAAATCACCTTTATTTCAATAAAACTTTATACAATATTGATTGCATCAAAGCATAAACAAGAAAATAGCAGAATCGATTATGGAAACTCTATGGAGAAATAGATTCTGCTGTAAAGCAGCAACAGTGTGACGTTCATCAATTTGATATGATTCAGCTAAAAATGTTCTACATGAGACAGCAATGTAGTTATTCAGTTCAATACCAGTGTAGATGTTGCAAGATGCTGTTGCAAGATGCTGACGACTGTAAAGCAACTTTACAAAAGCTCTACTTGTCTGTAGGAGCTTTCCCTTTTCATAGTTACTAGAACTAATGTTGTTAGAATTAATGTAGTTACTGGAACTAATGGTTGAAAGTACCCGGTTTTTGGCGCGTTTGATTTTAGTCCTAGGAACTCTTTTTAACTCCTTTTAAATTAGCCCCTACTTCAGAGTATGGTCTAACCCAGCACAATAGGAACTACTAGTGATGCAAGTGTATGCTGATTGGCCGGACGGAGGTGAAACACCAGCACCATAAAAAAGAAAAAAAAAGAAAAAGGTATACATACATAGATTATAGCCTATATATATTTGCCCCACGAACTAACTCTACAAACATGGAAAACAATGATAGATGGACATCTCAAACTTTACGCTAAAGAGAAAATCCAACGCAACTTTAAAGGGACCAAGTGAAACATGATTATGTATTTCTGCTCAGCTAGTGACACTGGACATCAGCCACACGGCAAACGCTAATACTTTTTCATATACTGTCTACTTTGTGTAACAGTCCTGTCTAATACTTTATCAGATAGAACTGTTAAACGGATTGTAAACTAACGACGGAGAATGGGAGTGCTGTGTGCTCAGCCTCTGGCGTTCTCAGTGCAGTCAAAATTAAAGTCGCAACGACAAGCGTGACTTATATCAGTGGTTTTCAAACCTGTCCTGGAGGCACCCCAGCCCTGCACATTTTGTGTATGCTAGGGCTGGGGGGCCTCCAGGACAGGTTTGAAAACCACTGGCTTACGTCATTTCAGAATTGGTGGTGCGAATGCACTCAGAAAAATGGCCGCACCACCCTGGTACCTAGTTCCTAGCATTACCTGGTGTGAAAGGGGTTATTCCACACTTGGCATGGTTCTCTCGAGTGAATTAAGATTTTACTCAATTTTCCTTTTGGTTGAAACATTTTCTCATGTGCCTGTTAAGGATTTATTTTTGAGTGAAACGTATTCCACACTGAGGGCATGTGTAAGGGTTCTAGTCAGTGTGAATACTCATGTGGACTTGCATGTTGAGTAAGGCCACATCCACACGAAGCTTGAGCTTTCCCTATCCAAACTTTTTTTTTTTCTTGTCTCAAAAATATCTTTGTACACACACACGAGACCACTGATACGGATTCAAAACGATGTAGTATACAGGCCAGGCCAGTGTGTGGTGCTGTAATTCTGCCACAGAAATGCACTAAAAACAGAGAAGAGTTGTGGCTAGAAGGGATAAAGCAACGGTCGGAAGTGAGGCAAAATCTCTATAAAATAACAAAAAATAAATTTGCTACTCACCAGATTGTGTTTTATTAATGCCTACACCTTAGACCTACCCTTACAATAATGCAAATACAGTAATAAAATGATGCAATACTGATGTGTGCATGCCCAGTGCCTATAACTGTATCCCTTTCTAGTCTTTATAGTGCGGGACGTGGTGTGATGACATCACCGTTTCACAAAATATACGGATTGACTGTACACATGAAAACGCAAGGTTTTCGGTTTCAGATTTATCCACCCTGAGACCCGGTTTCAAAAAATATCGGATACAGGCTCCCAAAACGCTGGATCCGTGTGGACGGGGCCTAAAACTCCACTGTTGGCAGGTGTAAGTCTTTTATCTGGTGTGAATTCTCATGTGCCCGTTAAGGCTTCCTTTACGATTGAAACTTTGTCCACACTGTTGGCAGGTGTAAGGCTTCTCCCCAGTGTGAATTCTCATGTGGTAATTAAGATGTACTTTTCTGCTGAAACTTTTTCCACACTGTTGGCAGGTGAAGAGACTCCCTCCAGTGTGAACTCTCATGTGGACTGTAAGGTTTCCATGTTGACTGAAATTCTTTCCACACTGAGGGCACGTGTAAGGCTTCTCTCCAGTGTGAATTCTTATGTGCCTGTCGAGACTTACTTTATGAGTGAAACTTTTTCCACACTGTTGGCAGGTGTAAGGGCTCTCCCCTGTGTGAACTCTTATGTGGCCTTTAAGGACTCCATGTTGATTGAAACTCTTTCCACACTGTTGGCAGGTGTAAGGCTTCTCTCCTGTGTGAATTCTCATGTGCCTGTTAAGGCTTCCTTTACAAGTGAAGCATGTTCCACACTGTTGGCATGTGTAAGGCTTCTCCCTAGTGTGAATTCTCATGTGGTAATTAAGATGTACTTTTCTGTTGAAACTTCTTTTACATTGTTGGCAGGTGAAAGAGCTCTCTCCAGTGTGAACTCTCATGTGGACTGTAAGGTTTCCATGTTGATGGAAACTTTTTCCACACTGAGGGCACGTGTAAGGCTTCTCTCCAGTGTGAATTCTCATGTGCCTGTTAAGATTTACTTTATGAGTGAAACTTTTTCCACACTGCTGGCAGGTGTAAGGGCTCTCCCCTGTGTGAACTCTCATGTGGCCTTTAAGGACTCCATGTTGATTGAAACTCTTTCCACACTGAGGGCATGTGTAAGGCTTTTCTCCAGTGTGAATTCTCATGTGCCTGTTAAGACTTCCTTTACAAGTGAAGCATGTTCCACACTGTTGGCAGGTGAAAGGCTTCTCCCTAGTGTGAATTTTCATGTGGTAATTAAGATGTACTTTTCTGTTGAAACTTCTTCCACACTGTTGGCAGGTGAAGAGACTCCCTCCGTTGTCTATTCTCATGTGTTCTTTAAGGTTTACACATTGAGCAAAACTCTCTCCACACTGTTGGCATGGATAAGGCTTTTCTCCAGTGTGAATTCTCATGTGCCTGTTAAGACTTCCTTTACAAGTGAAACATGTTCCACACTGTTGGCAGGTGTAAGGCTTCTCCCCAGTGTGAATTCTCATGTGGTAATTAAGATGTACTTTTCTGTTGAAACTCTTTCCACACTGTTGGCAGGTGAAGAGACTCCCTCCAGTGTGAACTCTCATGTGGACTGTAAGGTTTCCATGTTGACTGAAACTCTTTCCACACTGAGGGCATGTGTAAGGCTTCTCTCCAGTGTGAATTCTTATGTGCCTGTCAAGACTTACTTTATGACTGAAACTTTTTCCACACTGCTGGCAGGTGTAAGGGCTCTCCCCTGTGTGAACTCTCATGTGGCCTTTAAGTACTCCATGTTGACTGAAACTTTTTCCACACTGTTGGCAGGTGTAAGGCTTCTCTCCAGTGTGAATTCTCATGTGCCTGTTAAGGCTTCCTTTATGATTGAAACTTAATCCACACTGTTGGCATGTGTAAGGCTTCTCTACAGAATTCGCTTCAAGGTTTTTTTGAGCTTTTTTTCGTGTGGACTTTTCAGTCTGTGAACAACTTAAAGATTTTTCTCCTGCTATGAAATCATGAAGATTCTCATATTGATATTTCTCTTCATTTTCATCGAGTACGTCTGTCTCTGCTTTCATTGCCATTGGGTCTAAGGTAAAAAACAAACAAATAAAAGTTAACCCCAGTTTAAATGGTACAATACAGTAGACATCAAAACATTTAGATATGTAATGCATCAAAACCAACATGTATGCTAGATCTTATACCAGAGGTGTCCAAACCTGCTCTAGAGGACCTGTGTCCTACTTGTCCCAATACACCTGCTGGAAGTTCTGAACTCTAGTCCTCAACACCCACTTTCCTGTATAGTTTAGCTCCAACCCTAATCAAACGCACCTGTGCATGCTAATCAAGTGCTGTGTTCGAAATCACCCCCTGTACCAGGGGTGGCAAACTCCAGTCCTAGAGACCCTCAGTCCTGCAGAGTTCAGCTCCAACCCTTATAATATCCACCTGCCTGTAGCTTTCTAGTAATCCTTCAGACCATGATTAGCTAGTTGTGCACTCAGATGTGTTTGATTAGGGTTGAAGCAAAACTACGCAGGACTGTGGCTCTCCCGGACCATTGTTCGCCACCCATGCCCTATACCCTCATTTACTAGTCCCTACATTACTCCACTAATATAGTCCACTTGAAGGAGTGAATGAAAACGAGTGAGTGAATTCGGACACTGAGCGAGTATGACGCTGGACCAGCACAGGAAACTGACTGATGATCGCTTCAGCTGTGGGCACCATCTTTTGGCGAGATGCAGGAATTAATTCATTGCGCCACTCTAACGGCGCATTATAGGTATTCTCTATCCGTAGCGTGTACATCAGTTGTACACTCATTATTGCTGTGCATTGTGGGATTGAACAAATGTACTAAATGACAACTATGGTTTTAGACACCACTACAAATGGCTGTCCTTTTAAATAGTGCCCTACTTCAGGGTATAGAGGTGATTTCTGACAGTCAAGGTCTTTTGTATAATTTTAAAGCTAAAGGCAGGTGGAGTTTTATCAAGGTTGGAGCTAAACTCAGCAGAAAAGGGACCAGGTAAGCCATGCACACGCACCCGGCCATCCACGCGATGTATTAGAAATGTGATTCATCAGACCAGGCCACTCTCTTCCAATGCTCCATGGTCCAGTTATGGTGCTCATGTGCCCACTGTTGGCACTTTTGGCGGTGGACCTATTCAAAACAATCACTGAGCAAGTCCTTCTGTGTCTGTCATTATACCATCTATGTACCATCTGTTTAGATGGAGTAAGTACGCATCATTGATCATTATTCGCATTGAAAATATTTTCTCAGAACATCTAAATGTTCTGCAATTTAGAACACAGTTTAAAGAGGAATTATCATGCAACAAGCAATCCTTGCTTTAAAACAGCATGCCACAGGAAAAGTGCTCATAAATATTTGCAGTGAATGCACTGCTTTTATTTAAGTTCATTCACTGAACAACATTATAAACACATCACTTTTGTTTTTGCCCCCATTTTTCATGGGCTGAAGATCTAAGACTTTTTCTATGTACACAAAAGGCCTATTTCTCTCAAATATTGTTCACAAATCTGTGTTAGTGAGGCATATCAAGATGCTGATTATACAGAATGATTATTGCACAGGCTGGCCACAATAAAAGGCCACTCTAAAATGTGCAGTTTTACTGTATTGGGTCCGGGGAAAACCAGTAGTATATGATGTGACCACCATTTGCCTCACGCAGTGCAACACATCTCCTTTGCATAGAGTTGATCAGGTTGTTGATTGTGGCCTGTGGAATGATGGTCCACTCCTCTTCAAATGGCTGTGCGAAGTTGCTGGATATTGGCAGGAACTGGAACGCGCTGTCGTATACACTGATCGAGAGCATCACAAACATGCTCAATGGGTGACATGTACGGTGAGTATGCTGGCCATACAAGAACTAGGATGTTTTCAGCTTCCAGGAATTGCGTACAGATCCTTGCAACATGAGGCCGTGCATTATCATGCTGCAACATGAGGTGATGATCGTGGATGAATGGCGCAACAATGGGTCTGAGGATCTCATCACGGTATCGCTGTGCATTCAAAATGCCATCAATAAAACTCACCTGTGTTCATTGTCCATAACATACGCCTGCCCATACCATAACCCCACCGCCCCCATGGGCCACTCGATCCACAACATTGACATCAACAAAACGCTCACTCACACGGGATTCATCCGTGAAGAGAACACCTCTCCAAAGTGCCAGACGCCATCGAATATGAACATTTGCCCACACAAGTCGGTTACGACGAAGTACTGCAGTCAAGTCAAGACAAGTCAAGTGAGGACCATGAGCATGCAGATGAGCTTCCCTGAGACTGTTTCTGACAGTTTGTGCAGAAATTCTTTGGTTATGCAAACCGATTGATGCAGCAGCTGTCCGGGTGGCTGGTCTCAAATGATCTTGGAGGTGAAGATCCTAGATGTGGAGGTCCTGGGCTGGTGTGGTTACACGTGGTCTGCGGTTGTGAGGCCGGTTGGATGTACTGCCAAATTCTCTGAAACGCCTTTGGAGACGGCTTATGGCAGAGACATGAACATTCAATTCATTGGCAACAGCTCTGGTGGACATTCATGCAGTCAGCATGCCAATTGCACGCTCCCTCAAAACTTGCGACATCTGTGGCAATGTGCTGTGTAATAAAACTGCACATTTTAGAGTGGCCTTTTATTGTGGCCAGCCTAAGGCACACCTGTGCAATAATCATGCTGTCTAATCAGCATCTTGATATGCCACGTGTACATACAGTACAATACTGCATTTTTTTTAAATGTTTATGGTATTGGTACCGACTACTGGAATTTTGGTATCATGACATCCCTAATTACTGCTAGTATTAAATTACTACTAGGCCTACTAGTAATATAAATTTTGAGATGTTGCTGCTATGAACGATAAGTTAGAGATGTGACCTTTCTTTACTATAAATCATTTAGTCACAAAACTGTTCTCTCTAGAAATAAGGATTTTTCAAACTTATGGCTGTTTGATATCTGTGATATGCACTTATTGTACATTGATGCTATTTTAAAAATAGATGAACTGTTAATAAATGAAATACGTAATCCTATGACTTTTGGATGCATTTTTTTCATTCAATGATATCGTAATATATCATGGATGATTTTCTTGCAATATATTGCTGGTGTTGTGATATATCGTTATCGTGGGCAAAAAGTTCTCTTGACACTGGACAGCAGTGACAATTTTATAACCGCCTTTGCAGTTCTCTTTGCAAGCTACTACATCTTCAACATTGAGTACCAGGAGTCAGCTACGTGTACACTAGAGCTTGTTCAGAAGCAAGTGAATTTCTGAATTTCGCTTTTGTATTGTAACTATCAGGTGTGCAACAGTTGAGTGAGAACCTAAAGTTGAAGGACGGGATGAATTTAAGGACAAGGTTGAGTGCATTATTCTTTTTTTGATATTGATATTTTGAATTGTGATATTGCTAACAGGTTCCTGGTCAGAATCAACCCTGAAGATGGAAATGCCAGATAGATAGTGGAATCAGCAAGAGGACCAAGAGGGTGGTGGAGAGGAAGGTGACGGCTATCAACCCACATGGCCAGCATCCACTGTTAGTGGGACACTTTTTGAACTTTTTCAAAATTCCCTTTCTTGTAAGTTTGTTTCATTTACACTTAAAGGGATAGTTGACCCAAAAATGTCCCAAAAAATGTCATAATTTACTCACCCTCAAGTTGTTCCAAACCCGTTAAGTTTCTTTCTTCTGTTGAACACAAAAGATGATATTTTAAAGAATGTTGGTAACCAGACAGCTGACAGTAGCCGTTGACATCCATAGTATTTTTTCCCCCTGCTATGGTAGGAAGGTGTCAACTGTCTGGTTACCAACATTCTTTAAAATATCATCTTTGTGTTCAACACAAAATGAACTCATACAAGTTTGTAACAACTTGAAGACGAATAAATGACAATTTAAATTTTTGTGTCAACTATCCCTTTAACAACCGTTACCTGTAAATTGCTGATGCACTTAACATGCAATGATTTTAAATAAAATGTTTTAATAGTTTAACTGAATGAATAAAAAATATTTTTGACAAATTTTTGATTTGCAGATATTCTGAAGTAGCATTATATTATAACTTCCTAGATTTGTATACTGTAATAACTACATATTATATTATCATTATTAATAATTATTTTGAAAATTATAGTAATATTTAGCAGTAATGTATCAACATAGATACTACAGTACAATACTGTATAATTAATTACAGCAGAAGCAGACCAAAATGATAAAATACTGTAAAAATACAGTAAAATACTATTTTGTAGTTAGGACTGGAAGTAATATTTTTGAAAGCGGAGCACTGAAGTGGTCAAATTATAGTAATAATAATATATACCAAAATACTTTATAAATACAATAACTATAATATACACTAGTGTTCAAAAGTTTGGGGTCAGTACAATTTTTTTAAACATTTAAAAAAAAAAAAAAAAAAAAAAAAAAAAAAAAAAAAAATTAAACCAAGGCTGCGTATTTTAGATAAAAAGTGCGGTAATATTGTGAAATATTATTATAATTAAAAATAGATGTTTTCTATTTTTTAAGGGGGTTTTGTAAGGCTTTTTATGAACAGAAAAATTTAAATAGAAATGAAATGAGAAATAGAAATGTGAATTATTTTAAAATATTTCTAGAAATTTTTATTAAAAAATATTAATCATTGCTGTTGAAATGGTCATTTTATTTAGGATCAAATGACTGAGTTTGAGAATGAAACCAACCTGTTTGTTCCTCAGTTTCTTCATGTTTCACTCTGAACGTTTCTTCAATCCTCAATTCTTCAATCTCCTCTTTAATAAACGGCATCTTTATAATATGTCACGTGGATCTCAGTCGCTTCAGCAGGAGTTTATCTGTGTGTTTGTCCTGTTTAAGATGAGAATAATTAACAGAAAGAAAAATAAATCAAACTAAATCTCTGAGAGTCTCAGTCAGCTCTAGTTCAGTAGTTCAGTCTCTGTAAGAGAGTCAGAGAGAGTTAATGGACTTAAATCATCTGATTAGACTAAAAACACTCAAAACTAAATCTCTCAGAGTCTCAATCAGCTCTAGTTCAGTAGTTCAGTCTCTGGTCAGAGAGAGTTAATGGACTTAAATCATCTGATTAGACTAAAAACACTCAAAACTAAATCTCTGAGAGTCTCAGTCAGCTCTAGTTCAGTAGTTCAGTCTCTGTAAGAGAGTCAGAGAGAGTTAATGGACTTAAATCATCTGATTAGACTAAAAACACTCAAAACTAAATCTCTGAGAGTCTCAATCAGCTCTAGTTCAGTAGTTCAGTCTCTGGTCAGAGAGTCAGAGAGAGTTAATGGACTTAAATCATCTGATTAGACTAAAAACACTCAAAACTAAATCTCTGAGAGTCTCAATCAGCTCTAGTTCAGTAGTTCAGTCTCTCTGGTCAGAGAGTCAGAGAGAGAGTTAATGGACTTAAATCATCTGATTAGACTAAAAACACTCAAAACTAAATCTCTGAGAGTCTCAATCAGCTCTAGTTCAGTAGTTCAGTCTCTGGTCAGAGAGTCAGAGAGAGAGTTAATGGACTTAAATCATCTGATTAGACTAAAAACACTCAAAACTAAATCTCTGAGAGTCTCAAACAGCTCTAGTTCAGTAGTTCAGTCTCTGGTCAGAGAGAGAGCGAGTTAATGGACTTAAATCATCTGATTAGACTAAAAACACTCAAAACTAAATCTCTGAGAGTCTCAGTCAGCTCTAGTTCAGTAGTTCAGTCTCTGTAAGAGTCAGAGAGAGAGAGTTAATGGACTTAAATCATCTGATTAGACTAAAAACACTCAAAACTAAATCTCTGAGAGTCTCAATCAGCTCTAGTTCAGTAGTTCAGTCTCTGGTCAGAGAGTCAGAGAGAGTTAATGGACTTAAATCATCTGATTAGACTAAAAACACTCAAAACTAAATCTCTGAGAGTCTCAAACAGCTCTAGTTCAGTAGTTCAGTCTCTGTAAGAGAGTCAGAGAGAGTTAATGGACTTAAATCATCTGATTAGACTAAAAACACTCAAAACTAAATCTCTGAGAGTCTCAGTCAGCTCTAGTTCAGTAGTTCAGTCTCTGGTCAGAGAGAGAGAGAGTTAATGGACTTAAATCATCTGATTAGACTAAAAACACTCAAAACTAAATCTCTGAGAGTCTCAGTCAGCTCTAGTTCAGTCTCTGTCTCTGGTCAGAGAGTCAGAGAGAGAGTTAATGGACTTAAATCATCTGATTAGACTAAAAACACTCAAAACTAAATCTCTGAGAGTCTCAATCAGCTCTAGTTCAGTAGTTCAGTCTCTGGTCAGAGAGTCAGAGAGAGTTAATGGACTTAAATCATCTGATTAGACTAAAAACACTCAAAACTAAATCTCTGAGAGTCTCAATCAGCTCTAGTTCAGTAGTTCAGTCTCTGGTCAGAGAGTCAGAGAGAGTTAATGGACTTAAATCATCTGATTAGACTAAAAACACTCAAAACTAAATCTCTGAGAGTCTCAATCAGCTCTAGTTCAGTAGTTCAGTCTCTGGTCAGAGAGTCAGAGAGAGTTAATGGACTTAAATCATCTGATTAGACTAAAAACACTCAAAACTAAATCTCTGAGAGTCTCAATCAGCTCTAGTTCAGTAGTTCAGTCTCTGGTCAGAGAGTCAGAGAGAGTTAATGGACTTAAATCATCTGATTAGACTAAAAACACTCAAAACTAAATCTCTGAGAGTCTCAATCAGCTCTAGTTCAGTAGTTCAGTCTCTGGTCAGAGAGTCAGAGAGAGTTAATGGACTTAAATCATCTGATTAGACTAAAAACACTCAAAACTAAATCTCTGAGAGTCTCAAACAGCTCTAGTTCAGTAGTTCAGTCTCTGGTCAGAGAGTCAGAGAGAGTTAATGGACTTAAATCATCTGATTAGACTAAAAACACTCAAAACTAAATCTCTGAGAGTCTCAGTCAGCTCTAGTTCAGTAGTTCAGTCTCTGGTCAGAGAGTCAGAGAGAGTTAATGGACTTAAATCATCTGATTAGACTAAAAACACTCAAAACTAAATCTCTGAGAGTCTCAGTCAGCTCTAGTTCAGTAGTTCAGTCTCTGGTCAGAGAGTCAGAGAGAGTTAATGGACTTAAATCATCTGATTAGACTAAAAACACTCAAAACTAAATCTCTGAGAGTCTCAGTCAGCTCTAGTTCAGTAGTTCAGTCTCTGGTAAGAGAGTCAGAGAGAGTTAATGGACTTAAATCATCTGATTAGACTAAAAACACTCAAAACTAAATCTCTGAGAGTCTCAGTCAGCTCTAGTTCAGTAGTTCAGTCTCTGGTCAGAGAGTCAGAGAGAGTTAATGGACTTAAATCATCTGATTAGACTAAAAACACTCAAAACTAAATCTCTGAGAGTCTCAATCAGCTCTAGTTCACTAGAGAGAGTTAATGGACTTAAATCATCTGATTAGACTAAAAACACTCAAAACTAAATCTCTGAGAGTCTCAGTCAGCTCTAGTTCAGTAGTTCAGTCTCTGGTCAGAGAGTCAGAGAGAGTTAATGGACTTAAATCATCTGATTAGACTAAAAACACTCAAAACTAAATCTCTGAGAGTCTCAGTCAGCTCTAGTTCAGTAGTTCAGTCTCTGGTCAGAGAGTCAGAGAGAGTTAATGGACTTAAATCATCTGATTAGACTAAAAACACTCAAAACTAAATCTCTGAGAGTCTCAGTCAGCTCTAGTTCAGTAGTTCAGTCTCTGGTCAGAGAGTCAGAGAGAGTTAATGGACTTAAATCATCTGATTAGACTAAAAACACTCAAAACTAAATCTCTGAGAGTCTCAATCAGCTCTAGTTCAGTAGTTCAGTCTCTGGTCAGAGAGTCAGAGAGAGTTAATGGACTTAAATCATCTGATTAGACTAAAAACACTCAAAACTAAATCTCTGAGAGTCTCAAACAGCTCTAGTTCAGTAGTTCAGTCTCTGGTCAGAGAGTCAGAGAGAGTTAATGGACTTAAATCATCTGATTAGACTAAAAACACTCAAAACTAAATCTCTGAGAGTCTCAGTCAGCTCTAGTTCAGTAGTTCAGTCTCTGGTCAGAGAGTCAGAGAGAGTTAATGGACTTAAATCATCTGATTAGACTAAAAACACTCAAAACTAAATCTCTGAGAGTCTCAGTCAGCTCTAGTTCAGTAGTTCAGTCTCTGGTCAGAGAGTCAGAGAGAGTTAATGGACTTAAATCATCTGATTAGACTAAAAACACTCAAAACTAAATCTCTGAGAGTCTCAATCAGCTCTAGTTCAGTAGTTCAGTCTCTGTAAGAGAGTCAGAGAGAGTTAATGGACTTAAATCATCTGATTAGACTAAAAACACTCAAAACTAAATCTCTGAGAGTCTCAGTCAGCTCTAGTTCAGTAGTTCAGTCTCTGGTCAGAGAGTCAGAGAGAGTTAATGGACTTAAATCATCTGATTAGACTAAAAACACTCAAAACTAAATCTCTGAGAGTCTCAATCAGCTCTAGTTCAGTAGTTCAGTCTCTGGTAAGAGAGTCAGAGAGAGTTAATGGACTTAAATCATCTGATTAGACTAAAAACACTCAAAACTAAATCTCTGAGAGTCTCAGTCAGCTCTAGTTCAGTCAGTCTCTGGTAAGAGAGTCAGAGAGAGTTAATGGACTTAAATCATCTGATTAGACTAAAAACACTCAAAACTAAATCTCTGAGAGTCTCAGTCAGCTCTAGTTCAGTAGTTTAAGTCTGGTAAGAGTCAGAGAGAGAGTTAATGGACTTAAATCATCTGATTAGACTAAAAACACTCAAAACTAAATCTCTGAGAGTCTCAGTCAGCTCTAGTTCAGTCTCTGTAAGAGAGTCAGAGAGAGTTAATGGACTTAAATCATCTGATTAGACTAAAAACACTCAAAACTAAATCTCTGAGAGTCTCAATCAGCTCTAGTTCAGTAGTTCAGTCTCTGGTAAGAGAGTCAGAGAGAGTTAATGGACTTAAATCATCTGATTAGACTAAAAACACTCAAAACTAAATCTCTGAGAGTCTCAATCAGCTCTAGTTCAGTAGTTCAGTCTCTGGTCAGAGAGTCAGAGAGAGTTAATGGACTTAAATCATCTGATTAGACTAAAAACACTCAAAACTAAATCTCTGAGAGTCTCAATCAGCTCTAGTTCAGTAGTTCAGTCTCTGGTCAGAGAGTCAGAGAGAGTTAATGGACTTAAATCATCTGATGAGACTAAAAACACTCAAAACTAGCACAAATTAATACAAGAACACAAACTATACAAACCCATCATACTTCGGCATTTATGATCTACATTTGATATATAATGAATTACGGATTATATTTAATTAATTAAATTAATGAAAACATTAACAGTTAGTTTGTTAAAGTTGTCATTACACGTTAGTGTTTGTTGTTCTCGTTCATTTGCACTGTTTTACCAACACGAGTCGCGATTCGAATCAATGAATCATTTTGCAAAGAATTTGATTCAATTGACTCGGAGTGTCTAAAAGCTCAGTTTCTCCATCACTACTCGCCAGAGACTGAACTCGTGTTTATGATGAACTGATTCACGATAGAGGGAGAGAAATGAGACGCAGCTTTTCTGTTACTCGTGTTAATGCGATTTACTCACACAAAATATCTTTCATTAATGTTAGATAAAGCATTACAATGTCATATTCAACCGTAAATAAACTAATTTCACGTTGCTTGTAAACACTGAAAAATTGAACGGTTTCTATCGACGAAACATCTATTCTTAAAACAAACCTTTCTTCAGCCGAATCACAACAGACGTAAGAGCGGCGCAGCATTACGACGTCACACCACACCAAAATAAAAGTCCCGTTCACACTCTGCTGTCTATAATCACAAGAGTGCAGAGAAATCTGTCTACTTTTTTTTTTCAGATAATCCCTATAATGCAATTAAAACCGTGACAAATGTGATAAAAACATGTTAAAAAGAGTGTATGAGTTAATAAAGCAGAGTTCATACATGTGTCCGAATTGAAACACATACGGTCAGTGTTTTGCCAATATTAAAAATATAGACAAATAAAGTTCATTTCACTCACAAATTAAGTATAAAATGTGTGTGTGTGTGTGTGTGTGTGTGTGTGTGTGTGTGTGTGTGTGTGTGTGTGTGTGTGTAATTCTATTTCAAGAATCAGTATAAGTAAAATAAGCAATATTCATTTTCAAATGTTCATGTATAATTATATATATAATAACGATTATTTCATAACGATTATAAGGTTCAGTCCAAATACAAAATGTAATATTTCACAGAATTTTAATGAAATCAAAAGTCTAGTCTTCAATGTCAAGGGTGATTTGTGTGAGTTTCTGCCTATGTAGTGATTCAAATCGCTCACTAATGAGTGAACAAACACGATTCACACCTGCTCCAGTTTATATCATTATATAATCTATAATTAATCTATAATAATATCATTTCTATTATAAAAATCTGCCAGCTCGATAAATGTCCTGTTTAGAAATTATACACAAATAAATATTTATTTCTTCATATTGTATTGTATTAATGTGCTTTCCTGAGAGTATTTTTTAAGATTAATTCATAAACGCACAATAAAAGTGAAAAACAAAAACACTGTAACTCTAGAAGTACATCCAGTGCACCCAGCAAACACAACTTTGTTGTGAAAAGGTTGTGATAACATTTTTATCTGCCGTATTTTTTTCACGTTGTTGTTTCATGTTGTAGAAACATATTTAGAACGTTTTATCACGTTACCATGTCTCCTCGCAATGTTACAGAAACGTAACTATTAAACGTATTTAAATAATACACTCAACTCAGAATTTTTATTTTATTCAACTGAATTGATTAGAAACAAATTATTCAGTGATTCGAAGCGCTCCATTTATATTTTTATCTCGATTAATACAAATCATTAAATAGCTACATTTATTTTTCTTCTGTTAATTATTCTCCTCTTAAACAGGACAAACTGAAAAACTCCTGGTGAAGTGACAGAGATCCACGTGACACTATTATAAAGATGGCGTGTATTAAAGAGGAGAGTGAAGACATAATGATGGCGTGAGGAGAGTAAAGATGGCGTGTAGAGGAGAGTGAAGACATAATGATGGCGTGTATTAAAGAGGAGAGTGAAGACATAATGATGGCGTGTAAGAGAGAAGTGACAAGATTGAAGAGTGAAAACATGAAGAAACTGAGGAACACACAGGTTGGTTTCATTCTCAAAGCTAAACTCACTCATTTGATCCTCATTAAAATCTCCAGCTCTGCAGAATTGAATGATATTTTTGAAGAGTGTCCTAATTAAAGCTCTATTATTTGATATGGAGCGGGTCGCCTCATGTGGACAGACATGTTGAGATCACATGACCAGACAAACACTAATGCTGCTTCACCTGAACCTGAATCTGACGTCCATTTGTTATTACGACACTTTAAATTAGGAAAAATAATTCAGTAATAGCCTTTGTGACATTAAACCCAAAATCTACTTCTGATTTAAAACCATTCATGTCACTTAATTATGCTAGATAACAGCATCTAACAAAATCTTTGTTTTGCATGAAATGTGACTGATCAGCTTTACGTTTGTTGTCTGTAAGGGATTTTTTTTATCGTCCTCAGAAGCGTTCTCGGTTTAGCTGACATGTTGTACTATAGAAGATTTTGTTCATATTCCACAATGTCACTGGAGATTGAAATGGTCATTGATATGGGGATTATGAGTGTAATCTGGACTAGACTTTTTCCTTAGTTCTCCTTGCTGTTGTGGATGCAAGGTATTGCTTCCGGGTCATTGACGTTGGGGGATATGGGCGGACGAGCGATGGTAGGACTCTGGCCAACTCAGCCTTTGGCCAGGCACTCTGTGGTGGCACCCTCCATCTGCCACCTGACCGTCCTCTCCCAGGAGCTGACCACAGAGCCTCATGTCTTTGTGGCAGATGAGGTCTTTCCCCTCAGGAAAAACCTCATGAGGCCATTCCCTGGGCGCACCCTTCCCCGAGAGAGACGTGTACCGTCTCTCCAGAGCCCGGCTGGTGGTGGAGAACGCCTTTTTGATCCTGTCCTCACATTGGAGGATGTATTGCCGCCTCATAGAGGTTCCGCCTGATGTTTTGGAGAAGTGTGTGAAGGCGACGTGTGTCCTCCACAACTTCATGAGGAGATCTGCAGAGGCACCTGCTGTGAGGGGGCGGTGCAAGGTGCGGAGGACTCGCTGCAGGGTCTCGGTTGGGTTGCAGCCAATTATTCTGCCAGAGACACCATCCGGGTCAGTGACCGTTTCACAGCTCACTTTTCAGCCGAGGGAGCAGTCACGTGGCAACCGACTAAATAGTTTTGTAAATATTCCCATCCTTTTGTCTTGTCTTTTGATCTACACCCTTTATATATTGTAAATAATCACATATTTTTAACCTCTCTTGTAAATATTGCTATCTTTTTTCAACCTTAACTCTTGTAAATTTTTCATCAGTTTGTCGTTCAATCAAGTTTAGATTGTTTTATAGTTTTCTTGTTTTCAAATGATAAATGGAGCCAGCCTCCAATAGGAATCCCTGTCTCAGTGCTGCATTCTCATTACACTATACCACAACAATCACAGATATGTTCCAATCACAGATAACAATTTTTTACTATACTATTGTTAGTGTATTTGCAATAGGATATAATTAAAATTAATGTACAAATGTTTGCCATAAGTATTCTAGTCTTAACATAGAAATAATATTTATGTAACAAATATAAATTAGAATTTACTATGTTGTGCACAAAGTAACACACCAAAACCTTGGGACGGGTCCGAAGGGCTTCCAGGAGCTGCCGCTCCACCTCCGATGGCTTATAGTCTGTGAAGTATATTAGTATAGTCTGTGAACTTCTGTGTATAGGCTTCCGGCACAAGCTCATGCTGCCTTCACGTGCTATGGGACTTACCCACTTCTGAAGTCATGATTATGAGCTTACCATTCAAAATTTGACTAGGAAACTAGTATTTATGATCATCCACGTGAAAGAAGCATCATACACCCTCAGTACTGCTGTTTTCACCATGTCAATCGAGTCTTTGATTGGCAAGGCAGAGCAAACTTCCTGCGCCCTGCCCACCAGGCTGCTCTGTAACATCACCGCCCACATATCTTTTGGCCAGCATAATTTAGCTGCCACCCACTCAAAGGCTGTGAAGTAGGCATCAACCTCAGATTCTCTGAGCTGATGAATGTTTTATATAACGCCTGGGATCAAACTGACTAATGCTATCTGCCACTTGTTCCACGTTATCAGCAGGTTTGGCATTTCTTTATGCCAAGAAAACAATTTAGAAAAAAGTTGTTTTAATCACTGGTTTCACTGCATAATGAAACATTGAAATCGTTGGAACAATAAAACTCTGGGACTGGATTGAAAATGTTTTCACTTTGCGCCATGTGAATCTGGAAACTCCCTTTGAGAGTACTTAAAACCAAGCACACAATGATTATTATTGTTAGTTCAAGATACCTACAGATTTGTAGATTGATTTGTAGATAGAAAAGCCTTCTAACTGTATCGTTCATGGCACAAGGTTTCCACTGTTAGTGCTGTTGATAATGTCAGCACTGTCTTTAAACTAGTTTAAATCACAGAGACATTTGTGTTCTTCGCTGAATTTAAGCGCTTCTCACTGGATCTGTTTAGTGGTCGCGTGATCAAAAGCAGCAGTCTGTGAACGCATCTGGAGCTCTGCGCTGTCATTTGAGCCGAACTGATAAAAGGTCCACGTGGCACCGTTGCTGCTGTTTTGTTCTGCTTATATCGAACATTTGATGAACTTCTGTTATAACTTTATGTAGGAAAATGATATAGCTTCAATTATCGTTTTATTGCCCAGTCCTAGGGCACGGATAAATAATTTATAATAAATACTGCAATATTAAATAAAAGATTTGGCCATTTTGATTTCATGGTGACTTTAAGGACTAATTCTGGACAGTATTCAGTCCTGCAGTATCAGTGTAGTATTTAGAATACAGAACTTTTAAGGTTTTTGTCTTGCTTCTCTAACTTATATTTTATATAATCAGAGACTGATTAACAAAATGCATGTGGAAACACACAAGGAAACTAAAAACTTAGCAGGAATGAGGCTCTTCAGGACCAGGAATGAGGAATCTGCTTTACAGACACACCTGTTTTAAACACGGAACCAGGAAACAAGAATCACCTGAGTTCAGAGCAACTGAAGTGTAGTTGAGCTGTTGTGTGTTTGTGTCTCTGTATTCATGCAGTAAAATGGCAGGAGCCAGCATTTCTCAGGATGAGTTCATGTGTTCAGTGTGTCTGGATCACCTGAAGGATCCAGTGACCATTCCCTGTGGACACAGTTACTGTGAGAGCTGTATTACAGGCTGCTGGGATCAGAAGAGAGTCTACAGCTGCCCTCAGTGCAGACAGACCTTTAGTCCAAGATCTGCTTTAGCTGAAAACACCATGATGGCTGAAATGGTGAAGAAACTGAAGAAGATTGAACTTCCTGCTGACTGTTACGCTGGAGCTGGAGATGTGCAGTGTGACGTCTGTACTGGAAGAAAATATTTTTGAGTGAGCTAATGTTAAGGAGACCTAGCTTTAGAGCATTGGTCATCAACCTTTTTAAGCCAAAGATCCCTGACCTCGGCCTTGATGAAAGGCAAGATCTACCTATAGATTTTTCATGGCCGATTCAGAGTTTTTTTTTTTTCAAGCAAATTGTCTGTTTCCGATACCAGCTGCCGATTTTCTTTGTTTAAGCAAATTTATTAGTTGTTTATTTGCTCTATAACAGGCCAAACTGGCCTTGAAAAATGTAGCCATTTGAAATGAGAGGCAACCACTACATTTTAATCACGATCCAAACAAAGATACACACATGTAGCATGAGCAGTTGTTTTTGATTTAATTGTTTTGCATAATTTCAATGACTTTAGCTTTGTGAAATTGTTACATAAGACACACCTGCACAAAACAAAAACAGATGGACTGAATAAAAATGCAAATTCACTCTCTGACAGTAGGTGGTGCTATAATATTTTTATTCCTATATTTCAAGCATCAGTGATCTTGCTGGGCTTATTTATACCTGGTCAGGCCTACTTCATGTGTTTTTACAGATCAGATATCTGTCTGATTTATCAGAACGATTCCATTTACACTTGGTCACATAAATGTGTCTGCAAAACTGATATAAATCTGATCTTCAATTCCTGCACTATATGCATTTTTAATGGAGTTCACGTCGCCGAAATCAACAAATGTGAGCTGCATTTTATTTTATTATGCGATTAACAGCTAATTTCACAATCAAAGGCCGTGATAGGAGAGAGAGTGGCATAAGCACTGGTTAGATCATTTAGTTTCTTTACTTTTAATGATGATGATGATTGTGTATTGAACGTCTGCAACTTTCACTTTCATTTGCGGCAGTTTGCTGAAGATATATTCAGCTGCTCGTCTGCAACGATGCATATCTGGCTATAACTGACATACAGCCCATAACACGCTCTCACACAATTATTTATTAGCACTGTTGGAAGGAGTAAAATTTACATATGTGGTTTCAACAACCAAATGCATTTACACTTGTTCAATTTTGTCTGGAATGCGTCCCAAACACTGTGTCTGGTATTTTCTCTGCTGCGCATTTGCACTCTTTGCGTCCATCCTCAGCGTGTCCCATGAGCTGTGTTAATGTCCGTTAATATTTTCACACAGATGGCATTCAGGGAATAATTGCAATGCAGTTCGTGTGCAAGTCTGGAATAGAGATCAGCCAAAATTATACTAAAAACCGTCTGGTTGCTAATTGTGTTTGGAGCACAAAACCAGCTGTTTCCAATTTATGGTCAGTCGAATTTGTGCGGTGCAAATTTTGTTGTTGCAGAGAATACATTTTGGAAGCATATGGAGCAATTTTGAGCTTAGATAATGTGTTGTTACTTTATTTATTCAGTTATTTACCAGTCGATCGCGAACACACAAGGAAACTAAAAACTTAGCAGGAATGAGGCTCTTCAGGACCAGGAATGAGGAATTTGCTTTACAGACACACCTGTTTTAAACACGTCACTCAAACACAAAACCAGGAAACAAGACTCACCTGAGAGTGATTCAGAGCAACTGAAGTGTAGTTGAGCTGTTGTGTGTTTGTGTCTCTGTATTCATGCAGTAAAATGGCAGGAGCTAGCATTTCTCAGGATGAGTTCATATGTTCAGTGTGTCTGGATCACCTGAAGGATCCAGTGACCATTCCCTGTGGACACAGTTACTGTAAAAGCTGTATTACAAGCTGCTGGGATCAGGAGGATCAGAAGAGAGTCTACAGCTGCCCTCAGTGCAGACAGACCTTCAGTCCAAGACCTGCTTTAGCTAAAAACACCATGATGGCTGAAATGGTGGAGAAACTGAAGAAGATTGAACTTCCTGCTGACTGTTACACTGGAGCTGGAGATGTGCAGTGTGACGTCTGTACCGGAAGAAAACACAAAGCCATCAAGTCCTGTCTGGTGTGTCTGAACTCTTACTGTCAGAATCACCTTGAACAACATGAGAGTTTATTTAAAGGAAAGAGACATGATCTGACTGATGCCACTGGACGACTGCAGGAGATGATCTGCCAGAAACACAACAAGATCCTTGAGGTTTTCTGCCGCTCTGATCAGACGTGTATATGTTTGCTGTGTACGATGGATGAACATAAAAAACACGACACTGTATCAGCTGAAGCACAGAGGACAGAGAAACAGGTATGGACTTAAAGAGGTCCCATTATGAATTATGCAGGACGTTTCACAGTGGTGATTCTTTAGTTTATACCTCTCTTACAACTGTCATTTCTCGAGTTCGCCTGCCCATTTTAATGAACTTGGCTTGCTGTCCTCAATGGAGGCACAAACCCAAGGCTTGGCTTGAGCTCTGAGCTCAACACCCCAATAATGGTTGAGAGAAATAGAAGTGGAGGTGGAGGTGGAGGGATGCCGGAAGAAATGTTGCTGGGATGGCACAATGACTGCTGCTTATATATGCTCATAAAGACGATTGACAGGACTGAATGATTAGACTCCTCCCGAACCTATGTTTGTAATTTCAGTAATAACATCTGACTTGCATCGAATTGCATGGTTCAGAAAGCCATTATAAAAGTGGTAAGAACACAACAAAATATTGAGATTGTATATTGTTGAGGAATAGTGTTAAAAGTACATTTTAACCATCAATTTGGTCAGCATTAGGAATAGGGTTTAAATTTAGGGTGGTAAAAACAGTGTCTCTTGGACATGACGACAACACAACTCAACCAGGCCTTGACCCCTTTATTTTGTTTATGCCTTGGGAGGGAATTAATTAACTATTTTGGATATTTTGACAGAAAACTCAAGACTACAATGGAGGCGTTTCAGAGAGTTCAGAAATAGAGACACTGATATTAGAGGTCTGCACAGGCTTTGAACTGAAGTTCTTCAGGACCTGTTGGGCTTGGGTCAGGTAGCAGACCTCTAACTGACATAGAGAATAACTTTCTTTGGAGTGACTTTGTAACTTTGCAGAGCTTTGTCATGCTCAAACAGCAACATTACTGTCACGACTACCAGTCCCGCAATCTCCCTCAGTAACAATCAACGGGCACCCTCGCTTGAATACTGACTGTCTCCCGAACTCCAAATCCCATGATCCCTCACTCTAGCACTGATTCCAATTGCACCTGTGAGTAATGATCACACACACAGCTGTTACTCATTCCCAGCCCTATTTAAACCACACTCACCGCACACTCTGTGTGAAGTCTTGTTTCACTGTTGTGTGTATTGCTGAGTGGTTTCCAGAAAGTTATCCTGCCCGTGTTTACGGCCTCTGCTGTATTCTATCTTTGATTGTCTGCTGCCTGCCCATTGACCTTCTGCCTGTTTCCTGGATTTCGTATTGTCTGCTGCCTGCCCCTGACCTCTTGCCTGGCTCCCTTCTATGCCTTGCCTACCCTGCTACACTGTCTTCACTGGTATTGGACCCTTGCCTGTTGACTTTGATTAATAAACTGTTGCAAATGGATCTGACTGAGTCTGATGATTCACAACAATTACACACTAAAAAAAAAAAGATGAACATGGAAAAAAGCGTAATAGAACCCCTTTAAACCAGTAGTTCACATTTTTTTTCCTGAGGAACACAAAAGAAGGTATTTTAAGGAATGTCTCATCTACCTGTAAACTGAAAGTAGAATAAAAGAAATCCATACAACTCCAAGGGAGGTAATCTGTCCCTAACCTTGACAGGCCAGTTTTACAGTGACAGGATGCAACGGACAGCAACCATTAAAGACGCAGCTGTATGACATGGTAGCATGTCCCAAAGCTTCTCCACTCTTTTGCTACACACTCAGAAGTATGTACTTTTCTTCACAAAAAGAGTACATACTTTTAGGGTGTAGCATAAGCAGGTGAATTTGGATGCAGCGTTCGTCTTCTGAAGTGATCAAATAAATCAAATATGGTGTTCTGTGACATATATGAGCCAGTAAGGTTTGATGTTATTGACATTCAATCAACTCATGTTGCTATATGATTCATGATACGGTTTTCTCACAAATCTTTTTTTTTTTTTTTTTAAAAATGAGATTTAAGACAAATTATCAAATTAAAGTGTCCTTTTATTTCTCAGACAAAATGCTGCATATTTCTTTGTAAAATTGACACATATTTTGTGTCCAGAAATAACTAAATAGAAATTTTAATATTGTATTTATTGTATTAATATAGAAATTTTGTTATAAGGGCAAGATTTTAATTACAAACCTGATTCCAAAAAAGTTGGGACACTGTACAAATTGTGATTAAAAAAAGAAATGCAATAATTTACAAATTTCATAAACTTATGTATATTCTATTGTGAATAAAATATAACATATCAAATGTTGAAAGTGAGACATTTTGAAATGTCATGCCAAATATTGGCTCATTTTGTATTTCATGAGAGCTACACATTCCAAGAGCTACACATTCCACATTCCAAAAATGTTGGGACAGGTAGCAATAAGAGGCCGGAAAAGTTAAATGTACATATAAGGAACAGCTGGAGGACCAATTTGCAACTTATTAGGTCAATTGGCAACATGATTGGTTATAAAAAGAGCCTCTCAGAGTGGCAGTGTCTCTCAGAAGTCAAGATGGGCAGAGGATCACCAATTCCCCCAATGCTGCGGCCAAAAATACTGGAGCAATATCAGAAAGGAGTTTCTCAGAGAAAAACTGCAAAGAGTTTGAAGTTATCATCATCTACAGTGCATAATATCATCCAAAGATTCAGAGAATTTGGAACAATCTCTGTGCGTAAGGGTCAAGGCCAGAAAACCATACTGGATGCCCGTGATCTTCGGGCCCTTAGACGGCACTGCGTCACATACAGGAATGCTACTGTAATGGAAATCACAACATGGACTCAGGAATACTTCCAGAAAACATTGTCGATGAACACAACCCACCATGCCATTCGCCGTTGCCGGCTAAAACTCTATAGGTCAAAAAAGAAGCCATATCTAAACATGATCCAGAAGCGCAGGCGTTTTCTCTGGGCCAAGGCTCATTTAAAATGGACTGTGGCAAAGTGGAAAACTGTTCTGTGGTCAGACCAATAAAAATTTGAAGTTCTTTTTGGAAAACTGGGACACCGTGTCATCCAGACTAAAGAGGACAAGGACAACCCAAGTTGTTCTCAGCGCTCAGTTCAGAAGCCTGCATCTCTGATGGGATGGGGTTGCATGAGTGCGTGTGGCATGGGCAGCTTGCACATCTGGAAAGGCACCATCAATGCTGAAAGGTATATCCAAGTTCTAGAACAACATATGCTCCCATCCAGACATCGTCTCTTTCAGGGAAGACCTTGCGTTTTCCAACATGACAATGCCAGACCACACACTGCATCAATTACAACATCATGGCTGCGTAGAAGAAGGATCCGGGTACTGAAATGGCCAGCCTGCAGTCCAGATCTTTCACTCATAGAAAACATTTGCCATCATAAAGAGGAAGATGCGACAAAGAAGACCTAAGACAGTTGAGCAACTAGAAGCCTGTATTAGACAAGAATGGGACAACATTCCTATTGCTAAACTTGAGCAACTTGTCTCCTCAGTCCCCAGACGTTTGCAGACTAATATATAAAGAAGAGGGGATGCCACACAGTGGGAAACATGGCCTTGTCCCAACTTTTTTGAGATGTGTTGATGCCATGAAATTTAAAATCAACTTATATTTCCCTTAAAATGATACATTTTCTCAGTTTAAACATTTGATATGTCATCTATGTTGTATTCTGAATAAAATATTGAAATTTGAAACTTCCACATCATTGCATTCTGTTTTTATTCATAATCTGTAGTGTCCCAACTTTTTTGGAATCGGGTTTGTATAATTTGTATCATTACACTTACAAAAGTAAAAAAAAAAAAAAAAAAACACATTTAGAAAAATATGCCATAATAATCAACAAATTATTGAGAAAAAAAAAAATCCATGTACATATTTAGAGAAGCAGCAGAGGGTTCTACTTCAGTCTGTGGAGTACATCCTCGCGCTGGTCTTTTTCTTGATGAGGCAGAGCCTGGAATGCATTTACTACAGCAGGAAACAGCCTCGTATCTTTTGCCATGAAAAAGCCCTCGACAGCGCGAGTAGTGCTGCAAATCCGCCGGTCAGTGGTTTGGCCTATTATCTTTTAACATACAGACGGAGGTGACTGGAGCTTCTCACTGTGGTGGTGATTATTAGTATTCGGAAAGTCAAAATGCCGCCACACCTCCGATTTGAATGTGTCAACATAAACTACGTGCTTGTCGTCGCCATTCTTCTGTTTGACAGTGTGCGCACACAGATGAGCTCGTGCTCAACTTATATATGAATGAGCTGAAAACATTTGCTGATTTCCCGCTTCTTCACGCCTGTGTGTGCACAGTCCATAACACTAGCTACAACTTGCTCATTGCTATTGTGCCTGTAAAGCGAGGTCACAGTATACAGTTTCAGTGTTGTGTATCGCAATTCGTTTAACATCTCAACCAACTTGAATCGTCACACATTTGTATTGATTTTCAACCGGCTCCAAGTGAATCGTTACATCCCTACAGGTAACAAATTTGATTTGGCCTCTAGAAACAGAGACATTCTTCAGAATATCCTCTTTTGTGTTATAAAAGAGAAAATCATAGAAGTTTGGAAAGACATGAGGATGAGTAAACAATGAAATAATTTACATTTCTTGGTGAACTCTTCCTATAAAACTAGGCATTGATGAAATAATGCTGGCACTTATGAATGAACCTATAATCTTACCATGCAAGATCTTTAACCCCTCAGTCTCAGCACTTCACTGATACTGGATTCATATCTGTTTACTGATATATGTGTTTCTCCTGTTTCTGGTTTCTGTTGCAGAAGCAGCTGAAGGAGACGCAGAGGTTGTTCCAGCAGAGAATCGAGCAGAGAGAGAAAGATCTTCAGCAGCTGAGAGAGGCTGTGGAGTCTCATAAGGTGAGTCTGGAGAAGAAGAGAAGTTTGAGAAGTCTCAGTCAGGACTCACTGAAGCCACTGTGTGATTGTGATGTGTGTCCTAACAGCGCTCTGCACAGACAGCAGTGGAGGACAGTGAGAGGATCTTCACTGAGTTCATCCTCTCCATTGAGAGAAGCCGCTCTGAGGCCACACAGAGGATCAGAGATCAGGAAAAGACTGCAGTGAGTCGAGCTGAAGGACGACTGGAGCGACTGGAGCAGGAGATCAATGATCTGAGGAGGAGAGGTGCTGAGCTGGAGCAGCTTTCACACACACAGGATCACATCCATTTCCTGCAGGTAACAGAGATCTAGAAGAACAAGAGACTTACAGAGAAACTCTCATGAGAGCAGAATGAGTTGATCTGTGTGTTCGGTTATTATAATCATCAGTCAGACTCTCATCTGATCATCACATTTACGAGGCGCTTTTATCCAAAGCGACTTACATTGCATTCAAGATACACATTTGTCAGTTCTTGCTTTCCCTGGGAATTGAACCCATAACCTTAGCGCCACGCTCTTATTGTTTGAGCTACAGGAAAGCTACTTACAGGAGACGCACTTACAAATGCAGTTCAGCTCTGGAAATCTCTTAGGATACATTTTTCTGAGATTTTTCTTCTGGAAGATATATTTAGCTGCCAAACAACAACAGTTCAAAATGTTTTTTAAACCTTTTTTTTTTTTTTTTTTTTTACGATGTGAAATCCATGAACTCGATAACATTTTCACATCTTTTGACTGCACTTAGATAACAAAACAACATTTAAAATAAAATGTTTAACAGGTATTTTTTTTAAAGTATTTTTTTAAACAAGTTAATATCCCGTGTTTAATCCGAACACAAAACCAGACCAAACTGCAACTTTTGTGAGATGTTTTATTTATTTAGCTGTTAAAATAACGTAATATGTACACTGGAATAAGTTGTTTAAAAATGTCATAAAAGTACCAAAATACAACCAGGCCAAATTGTCTACTGCAGTGCTTCCCAACCCTTGTGAATAAAAGGAAACAATTCACTCTCATGCCTCTACTCCACTCATGCCATGGTGCCTCAATCTGGGCTGCGTTCCACTCCACTTTTAGTCACACACCTGCAAACTTCCCTAAGCATTTCCCCTCGGGCCGCCATTTTAAAGTGCATTCCTCTTCTTGAAGTGGTCGAGTTTATAAGTGGTTAAGTTTATATGGACAGACCCTCATCCATTCGATTTTGCCAGAGGGAGCGAGTCTACTCCAATGTACACTTCAAGCAGCTCTATATTCCACAATTCAACTTGTGATGTCACAGCAGATTGTGTTTAACTGAAGTGTATGTTATATTAATTATGTTGAGATTTAATCGCACAATACTTGTAGCTACCTTATGTTGACTGTCAAAGTTTATACTACAGCTCTCAGATTTCAGTCCAGTCATGGTTGAATAGGGTTGAGGAAAAGATGCAAATTTTCAACCATGAGTCTGGCTCTACAATTGTTCTCCAGGTACACCAGTGCTGAAAAAAGAGATAGGTTGATGCGAATGGGAGAAGTTTCCTTAATGTCATGTCACTCGGTTCTCAGGTATTCAATGTGCACAAAAATCCACTACTGGCTTCTCTGTGAACCTCTGCTCCAGGGCTGTTTCTGTTGCCATGTCAGTCAGTCAGACTTTCGATTCTATTGGCATTCCTCTGTGAAGGGTTTCTAATCCACTCTTCTGTTGCAGACATGACTTGATTTTCATGGAAATACTCACTGAATTACATGTCACTTCAGTGAGTCCCTATAACCGGACGCAAGTTGGCTTTTGGCATGGTGCTTTTGTTCGAGTAAATCTACTCAACCCTCAAACCCTGATCAACATTTATGTTCTAAGCAAATGTTTTATTATCCCAGTTCACATATACATAAGTGACATGATATAATTTGTTGCTCTAATATCATATGATGAATATGAGAAGAATGAAGCCGATGCTGTGAAAGTGCTGGCTTGAGGAAAGTTACTAAAGATCAAATCTGACAGTAGTGCAGGTTATTGGCTGAAGTGTGGAGGTGATGAGCTTTGATTTCTGTTTTCTGTAGAGTTTCCAGTCTCTCTCAGCTCCTCCTGAATCTACAGACGTAAATGACAATCCCTTCAGTTCTCTCTCCTTTTTTGATGGTGTGAGAGAATCTGTCCTTCAGCTGAAGGACAAACTGGAGGATTTCTGCAAAGAGGAGCTGAAGAAGATCTCTGACGGAGGTAAAGTCCTGGAGATTCATCTGCTCTCTGAACTCATCCTCCATCATCTCATATCATGTAGAAGATCATATTAGAAATGTCTTAGGAACGGATGCAGAGATCACTGTCTCTTGACATGATAATCACACTCTTCATGTCTGTTGATTTCCACAGTCACTGCTACCTGGACCAGGAATGACTTCCTACAATGTAAGTCACTAAGAAAACAGGCAGAAAAATTCACTGAGTGTGTTCATGTTCTTCCTGTAGAACCTCAAAGAAAACATAACAGAACATAACAGTTGGTCATGTAAATTAGTGTTTCTCAATGGGGCTATTGGAGAACATCGGGGGGCGCCAGAAGCAACATCTTCGAAAGGGGCCGTTGAGGTATTCTTTGAAGGTGTTTGTTTAAGACACGTAGACGTGAAGTATATAGCGATGTTCGCATCCGGTGTTGACAGAATGTAAGCTGCCACTTTACACCAGAATGAACAGACGGGTATCATTTTCATAGCAGTGACTATTTACTTCAGTGTCTCAGTCAGTTTTCTGTAATAATATACACCAAATTATATATTATAAATAAAATAAAATAAAATATAAAAACATATAATATACACCACCATTCAAAAGTTATGAATTGACATGTTTTAACACACTGATAACATGAATTAACATGTTGTTAGCAGTTTTAGCACTGCTAACATGAATTAGCATGTTGTTAGTGTGAATGTTTTAACATACTGTTAACATGAATTAACATGTTGCTATCATGAATTACCATGTTGCTAGCATTATTTAATGTTTTAACACTGTTATCATGAATTACCATGTTGCTAGCATTATTTAACATGTTTTAACACACTGCTAGCATGAATTAGCATGTTAGTGTAACATACTGCTCTGAGACACAAAGGCTGAGAATCCAAATACAGCTTTATTAAAGGACAATCCACAATCGTAGTCAAAAACAAGCAAAAGATCATACACAGGCAAGCAGTCCAAACAGGCAAACAAGGCAGGAGAGACAGGCAAAGGGGTAATCCAAAGCCAAGAGAGAAGAGAGAAGAGAGAAGAGAGAGAGAGAGAGAGAAGAGACCAGGAAAACCACTCAGAAATTCAGTAATACAACAAACAAGACTTTGCAGTCAATGACAGAATGAACATGGTTTATATAGGTAATGAGGTAAATGAGACACAGGTGTAAACAATGAGTCTGGGCAAAGGATTATGGGTAATGTAGTCTTTGATGGAATGACAGTCCGGGGTGAAATGCCCTCTGGTGGTAATCAGGGCCACTCTCACTGGTGAATCGTGACAGTTAACATGTTTTAATATGTTTCTAGCATGAATTACCATGTTGCTAGCATGATTTAACATAATTTAGCACTCTGCTAACATGAATAAGTTTGTTGCTAGCATGATTTCACATGTTTGTTTTGCAGGCAAAGATCACCTACGGCCCCAGATTACTGTTGTCAACATTCACTGCTCGTTAAAACATCACACTCTTACGGTGGTGCATTGCTGCCACATACATATTATTTTTTCCACTCAATTATGTCGTAATAACAAAATATTATGTTATAAAAATGACATCTTTTGCATAATAATGAGTTATGTTGTTAACATAACATGTTTTCTTGTTAAAATTACATATATTTTCTCCTAATAAGGACCTAATAAAAATACATTTTCTCCTAATAAGGACATATGATGTTTAGTGACGTGTACAAAATATGCCTTTATCCACTTTAGAGAATTTATAGGCTAGCCTATGTGCCTTTGTCACACTTCCATTCGTTTGAAAAGCAGAAGCAAGCTCAGCATAAAATAGGCTCTTCCGATGCCTGAATCGGCAACATTGATGTAGCCTACAGTTCATAACAGATAGCCTTCATCTAAATCAACATTTCTCAAACTTTTTGGGGCCATGGACTGCTCATGATTAGCCTCAGTGGCATAAACTAACCAAGTAATGACAGACCCCGGTGCAGCCACAAATATAATTACTATATATAGGCCTGCTGTAATTAAGACATATATTCAAGAAATGCATTAAAAACAGAAAGATGCATTCCCGACATTCTTGGTTTGCTTCTTATTAAATATACAGGCAATTAGTTGATGAAACATTGATCAAAATTAAAATACAATTTATACAAAACGAAAACAGACGATTCACTACTTTGTTCCCTCGACTTTGCTAAACCGTCCACATGATTTACTAATTCGTGCGCACGATTTAGCAAATCGCAGGAACTTATTAGTAAATCGTGTGCATGATTTAGCCTACTATTTTACGGGGATCCGTACATAATCAACATAGATGAAAAAAATATATATATATATTTAAACATAGCCTAACTATAAAACGTTTTCTTTAACCCTCTGGTCGACGAAGGAGCCGGCGTGTTCTGATGGATTTTTTTCCTCATGACAGCGGAAACAACTCACAATACTTCATAATTTTTAGCCATTCAGATAAGTGCAAGACAAATTATAAACTATAAATTGTCTACTTTTATTTGTGTACACTCACAATAACAACAAATCTTTGTGCTTTTGTAAAATAAGTAAAAAGAGAGTGCGCTTTCAGCTCTGTGAGAATCTTTCTAAAACACATCTCAAAGATGAAACATACGTCTAAAGAAAACTTGAAATCGCCACTTTTAAGTAAAATAATTCACATTTTACAGTAAAATACTGGTAAACATGTTTACAAACATTATCAACATGAATGTTAGGCTATTTCCACAGTGAATCCTTTAAATATAATGATGTTGTTAGGTTTTTGCCTCTTCGTGCCTCATCCCAGTCCTCTGCATTGGCAATTGAATGAACAAATACTCAGTGCTGAGGGAGAGTGTAACATCTCACTTTATTTGATGTAGGATTAGTAGTTATATACAAAGAATACAAGGGGTGTAGAAAAGGTTTAACCAATGAGAGAGAGAGTACATCATATAGCTCAGGGTATAGGAATGTGATGCATATAGAAAAACAAGTCTAAATATGGTACTCTCCTTGTCCACCATCCAGGCTCTCCTTGAGCTCCTGAAGACCCTTCAATTTAAACAGAGACTCTTAGCAGAAACCTATTCCTTACAGGGACTGGTCCCATATGTTAACCATAGGAACATAGAGAATACAGCTTCCACACACAGGAGAAAACCCTCTGTCCCATTTCTTTCAGTGCTGAGACCAACATGAAATCTATCAGATATTCAATGCAAAACAAGAATGAAAAATATACTCTTATTTGTATAACCATGTGTCGACCTTTCGTATTAAGCTGTGGATTCAGGGAACAGATTATTTTGCATGCACTCCCCTCCAAACTCTGTCTTCACTTAAATGCAAAGTTTTTAATTTCAAAAGCATTTCTAAATTCCGTTTATATTTCCAACAAACGAAAATCCAAGCCAAAATAATGAAGTGGTAAAAAAAACTGTGATTTACCACCATGCAAATTCAAACATTTCGCCCTTCTCCCTCCTCCATCCAAGTGCGAATATAGAAACATTTGGATTTGTGCAGAATGACGCAACTCTGGTTTCGGTTTCACTTTAAATAGGCTGGCCTAAATTCGTTTAGGCTTTAAAATAAATATTGCTTGAAATCTAATGTAATGGCACTATCATTTTGTTTTACATTTATATTTTTCATTCTTGTTTTGCATTGAATATCGTTACATTTAAAGGATTTGTTGTGGAAATAGCCTAAATACATGTTGATAATGTTTGTAAACATTTTGATTTTACCAGTATTTGACATCATTTTTTTATGTAATAATGGATCTTCCCACTTAAGAGAATTTTCTATGAGCGATATAATGAACGTTCGTGTTGCTTTCACATGCGTTTCACAAACATGCATTTAACACGATCGCACGCAGCTGTGCTTTAAGTGCTACTTAAGAGTCGCTGTCCGTTTGTCAAGTGTTGAAATGTCACTGCAGAGGGACACCTGCTGACAACTTCCATCGATTTAAGCGTTTGGCACGGACTTGGAGGAGTTGGCCAGAGGAGGAGTGGGCTTGTCGACTCGTGCCATTGCTTACGGGGAAGGCATTAGAAGCATCCATCGCCATAGATGAGGAGAGTTCAATGGAGTATGAGGGTCTACGTCAGTGGTCGGCAACAATATCGGCCAGCAATAACATCTGGCTGGTGCTGAAATAGGTCCATCATGATAGTGTAACGGAGGTCAGCTAGTGACAGCTTTGCAGGTAAATCTCACTGCTGTGACTGACACGGTGACAGAGACTAACGCTAGAGGTCGCAACCTTTAGCCTCCTTGTTAGAGCGTCCGACTCCCATATTGAAACACCAGGGTTCGAGCACCCTTAGGAGCGGGCAGTGCGAAACGGAGATATTACAACAACAACAGTTGCCCATAATCAATTTGTCTTTAGTGATTTTGCCTTCAAAAAAAGTACGAGAACGTTTTTGCAGCAATGTGTTATTTTGGGATGAATTGAGAGCTTTTAATTTGAAATGTTCTGAAAGACATTCAAAAGAGTCAGTGGCTCGCTAGACACGCCTCTAAAATAGCCGTCATGAAATGTGTGGTATGAAAAAACAAACAGTGACCAATTAAACGTTTGCTTATAACGCGGGGCCTCAGCACCAACACGTGACCAATAACAAACCAAATTCAGCAAAAAAAAAGGTGCCATGCTTCGTCTCGTGATGTCGTCTGATATTATATTCTTTACAAACAGCGACAACTTCGTTGCAGATGAGACACACCGGCTTTGCATTCACAAAACCAGTTAGGATGAACGCAGTTGTCTTTCCATTCTTCTTAGTTTGCCCTGTTTTCGCTGTCGACTTTCCTCTTTAGACTCTTTGATAATGCCATTTTCTCTCACCGGCTAGCCTAAATGTTAACATCACTGCACATGACGTAATAGCGTACCTCCAGCACGCAAACAATTAAAAATGCAGTTTAGTACGTGAGGATGCCAAGGAATAATTCTGTGTAAAAGTAATAATTATTACAATAAGTTAGGCTCCATTGTGTAACAAGCAAATTAAAATACATTTATTACTCACAATATGGAAAGAGGAAATAAATCATAGTTTGTTAAGAGCATGACTCAAACATGCCATAAATGGGCTTATTCAAGTCCTCTTTTATTTTTTGAGTTATTTTTATCGATTCTGCATCTCCCACATATGTGTGTTTTAGCAAGGCGGTCTGTGTTGCAAGTTGGTGAATGAAGATACTTGCCAGGTTTCGTGTCACTACTGCTTTATTCATTTATCCAAATTTTTAATCGAGTAACAGCTCACTACCAGTTACAAAAGACACTGTAACAGTGTGTCACAGGCAATTCTAGTTGCATTTTTCATCAATTCATTTCTTAAATTATCCCTGGCCCACCTAGTGGTGAATGTTTTTTTTTTTGGCCCAGTGCCAAATTTACTTGCTGGTCTACGTGAAGCGTTACTGGAAAAATGTGACATTTCAGCAGAGACTTACAGACAGCGATTCCGGCAGAACTCCAACAGAGACTTATCATTGGTTGAAGGGACTGTATGTCCGTTGGATAAGGCCACTACAGCGCACCAAGGAGGAAATCGGTGAGCTGATTATCCTAGAGCAGTTGTTGCGTGTGGTGCCTTATGACGTGCGTACTTGGGTAAAGGAGCATGAGTCTGTAGATGGACTGACATCAGCCCGACTAGCAATGTAGTACACTAACGCAAGGCAAGGGAGACAGCCACACCAACAATCACTGATGATAAGACTGGTTTGCAGCCTCTGCCAAACTTAGATGATAGTCTGATCCAGAGTTGTAATAAACCTAGAAAAACATGTCGGCAAACGCAGGATGGCAAAGTATTTAGGTACCCCTACAAGCTAACATGTTGCTAGCATGAATTACCATGTTGTTAGCATGATTTAACACTGCTAACATTAATTCACGTTAGCATGATTTAACATGTTTTAACACACTGCTAGCATGAATTAGCATGTCGCTAAAATGTTTTAACATTTTGTGCATTTTATTTTTATTGATGGATAATGACACTGATGATTTGCACAGTATATCAGACAGATCCATAATTCCTGATTCTGATGTTGTTGTTCTCTCCATCAGATTCCCAGCAGTTGACTCTGGATCTGAACACAGTGAATAAACGCCTCCGTCTGTCTGAGAGCAACAGGGTGATTACTTACACTGACACACTCCAGCCGTATCCTGACCATCTAGATAGATTTGATGTGTATGAGCAGGTGTTGTGTAGAGAGAGTGTGTGTGGACGCTGTTACTGGGAGATTGAGTGGAGTGGTGATGGTGTGTTTATATCAGTGTCATATAAGAGCATCAGCAGGAAGGGACGGAGTATTAAGTGTTTGTTTGGATCTAATGATCAGTCCTGGAGTTTGATCTGCTCTTCCTCCAGTTACTCATTCAGACACAATAACATAAAGACTGAACTCCCTGTGAAGCCCATCAGGCGTTCATATAATAGAATAGGAGTGTATGTGGATCACAGTGCAGGAACTCTGTCCTTCTACAGTATCTCTGACACAATGAGCCTCATCCACACAGTCCAGACCACATTCACTCACACACTCTATCCTGGGTTTTGGGTTAATACTGGATCGTCAGTGAAACTGTGTTGGTGAATCAGAATAGACTGTAGAGAGATTCTACCCATAATGCTTTGAGCTGCATGATAAATCAGTATCAGTGAGATGTTATAGAGCCTCTTATTTTCTCTTCATGACATTAATACTACAGCTGAACTTCTCTCAGTGAAATAACATCAGAATAAATGTGTGTAATCAATCCTCATATAGACAGTCAGATCAGTGTGTGTGTGTCTGTGTCACGATGAGTGACGGTGTGTGTCTGTGCTTTTCTCTATTTCAGTCATTCACTTCTTACTGTAGTGTCACATAAATCATTTTCATTATTATATCAAAATTAGCTTCAATTGAAATGATTGATTCATTAAAAATGTATTTGTTGTAAAATTGATAAATGTAAGTTTATTAATAAATGTGAAATATGTAAACTCTTGAGTGAAAGTTGAGCTTAATTTTAATCTAATCAGTTTACTGGAACTGAATTCACAGACCTGATGCACTGACTCTGAGAAAAGATAAAACAAGGATTGAGCCAAATCATGATCAGTTCAATCCAGATAACTCTGTGAGCTGAACTCTGAACTCAGTCCAGATGAATCACATGATCACTGTAAATGTCGTCGTTTCTTTGTTCAGTAGTTCATACTGGTTGTCCTGATCTAGAAAGTCTCAGACATGATGAAAGCATGTTTTTCTTCATGAACTGTGGTAATACCATGGTCTGAATTCATCATGTAGTGTTTTGTGAGAGTGTTGTGGTGAATAATGTCTGTGTTTTCTTTCTCTGTCTGTCATGTGATCATCCCGCTGCTGCTCTAAGTGCTGTAATGAACAATATATTAATAAACTTCACTTTCATCAGAGCAAAGAGAGTAAATGATGAAGTGTAATGTTTTAATAGAGGATGTTAAACACTCATGAGCTTCTGCATCGAGCAGAGATGATCTATACAATGACCTTTGACCTTCTTCACTGCTCAGGTGAATGCCGGTTAGTCGAATCTACATATGTCTAAAATGGTAACATCTAAGATATTTTTTATTAAATAAAATTTTTAAAAAACTTTTTTATTAGTCAAAAATATTATTTAATGTCATTGAATCAACCTAAATACAATCATTTATACCAGTAAATTTTGTTTGTCTCTTACAGTTATCACTGTTTATAGTGTAAACTAGTATGAACAAGAACTAAACATGATCACTGTCATGAAGGAGGATTTATTACAGGTCTGTTTGATTAGACTGCATTAGTTTTTATAAAATGTAACTAATATTAGCATTGTGCAATAGTAGGGAAAGGTCACTCAGTTATACATGACTGCAAGTTGTGTAACAACAGTACTGTTACGGAACAGAGACTCCAAAGAGGAAAAGATACAAAAGGGAGTTCATTAACAGTAGGGGAAATAATATAAAGGAAGGTGAGTACTTTAGATGAGATGGATGGTAGAAGAATGGAGAATGGAAATACTGGAAGTCTCTGTTGTAGACGGAGGATGAGGAGGTCGTGGATGGTGGTGACGATGGACAGACACGGAGGACCAGGGAGACAATAGAGGAAGACAATCTTTGTGGGAATCAGGTCGGTAGGAATGGAGAGGTGAGTCCTAACTCAAACGAACACACAAACAAGACCAGACCACTGAGACTGTGAGAAGTGTGAGCTTAAATGCTGTCTGAGGAGGTGAGGTGCAGGTGCAGGTGCAAATAGGTGTGGATCAAGGAGGGTGCTGGGAAGTGTATTGCAGACAAGGTGGAACTGTCACAGTTCTCTCCCCTCCCGGTATGCGCATCCTCGCTCCGTAGATGGATAAACTGGGGAGGGAGGGTAGGCGTCCTGGAGTCTTACAAGGAAGGTGAGGGAGCATTGCAGGCAGGTTAGCAAGCCACCAGGATGGCTCCGGAAGCACAGAGGCGCCGGGAGTTCAGGTAGCCATGGCGGCTCAGGGAGTTCAGGTAACCATGACAGCTTAGGGAGTTCAGGTAGCCATGACGGCTTAGGGAGTTCATGTAGCCATGACAGTTCAGACCCTTCAGGAGGACAGCATGTCGCAGAGCTAGAGCCCTCACTGGACACTCGTCGCGGGCTGGAGATGTTGCGGGACTCTGGACGGAGACAGTACAGGACTCTAGATGGGGACTGGAGACAGTACAGGGCTTTGGACTGGGACTGGAGACAGTACAGAACTCGGGACGGGGACAGGAGATGGCACTGGACTCTGGACAGGGAGTGGAGTTGACACTGTCCAGAAGTCAATGAGCTAGTCGTCCCTCGCTGGCTCAGGCTTGGGCACTGGAATGGCAGCGGCAGCCATATCGGGTCGAGGCCCTGGAAAGGCAGCAGCCATCCATTTCGGAGATGAGGGCTCAGATGTGTCAGCAGCTATCTTGGCCAGAGACAATGGCTCAGGTGTGTCGGTGGCCATCTTGACCGGCGATGAAGGCTCGGGCGTGGTGGCGGCCATCTTGGCCGGTGACGAGGGCTCGGGCGTGGCGGCGGCCATCTTGGCCGGAGACGAGGGCTCGGGCGTGGCAGGCAGGACGTGAAGAGGCTCTAGAAGGGGGGTCTCGATGGGACGAGACTCTGGAAGGGTGATCTCAATGGGATGAGACTCTGGAAGGGTGGTCTCGACGGGACAAGACTCTGGAAGGCATTCAGGAGAGAACACAGTAAAGGATGGGAGAGAATGTGGTGTTCTAGAGGTGGATCGACTGAGCAAGACTGCATACAGGATGCATTGCTCTAACGTGCAGCCATGCACATTCCACGGCATGAGAGAGTGCAGGGGTTTGTCTAAACCTCCATAGAACTGAAACAAATGAGCAAATCATTGTCCATGTAGACTGTGGAAGCCAGCTTCAGGTAATCCTCAGCATACTCTTCAACAGGACGGCCATCTTGGGAGCAGGAGTGTAACATGTCACATACTCCCATACTTCATGCACAAACGCTGCCTTACAAGTCATTGTCTGATAAGTTTTCTAGTTTTCTGGAAGTTTCCGGACACAGACGCTACCTGAGGAGATGAGGTGCAGGTGATAACGAGGTGCAAACAGGTGTGGATCTAGGAGGGTGCTGGGAAGTGTAGTGCAGACAAGGTGGAGCTGTCACAAGTACAAATATGATTACATATTTATTTATTTATACATACCTCTGCAATGATACTTCATAAGGCCACAGTTATTCAGACACACTCCTCACTTTCCTGAATGTTTTAGCAGAAGCTTGTACCTGTTTGTGTCCTGCTCCGGAGTCACTAGAATGAGAACAAGGTGAAAAGACTATTTTGGTTATTAGCTCTTCAGCACTGTGTATTTGTTTGATAACATTATGATATCCATACACTGTTTATGTCACTCTGATGCAATGACTTACTGAGCAAAAAAAAAAGAAAGAAATCCAGAACATTTACATAATATTGGATCATAATGTTTTTATATTTACAAGCACACAAGTCCAGGGACCATCCACTTGCATTTCCCCTTTACATGCATTATGGCATATGGCAGATAACCAAATTCACAATTTAAATGAATCATCTGTAGAGTAACAGATCATGAGTCAATTCGGTTACACTATATTTTAAGGTGTCCTTGTTACACTGTAATTATATAATTCACATCTCAGTAATATTAACAATTAACATATACTTACTATAGAGTTATGTTTAGCATTAGGGTTTGGTTTAGTTCCATGTAATTATGCATAATTCACTGTGATTGATATAGTAAGTACATGTATCATGAAATAAAATGAAGTGTTACCATTGTTTCTATACAATCTGTGATATCAACACAACACAGTTTGATAATATTGTTTCAATATGCTGTAATTTTTATTGCATCATTTCAACGAGACAAATAAAACTTCATTGTCAGCTTTGCAGAATGTAGGCGAACAAGTTGACACTGTGTTAAGATGTTAAACTTTTATATAAAAGTTTTTCTCATTTCATCATCTCACAATTAGATTTGAGTAATTTATAATTCTAGGTGAAGAAACCCCAAACATAATCAGAAACATCACATTGCTTTTAAATATTTACATTTATTCATTTAGCAGGTGTTTTTATCCAAAGTACAACATGTGCTGTTACCAGGCACTCTGGATGGAGCAGGCAGCACCTCTGCCCCTCTTTAACACTAGAACCGCCAGGGGGTTGTATTCAGGGCGCTGTATACCGAAAACCACCAGCGGGTAAAATTTACCCATACTGATGATTACAGCTAAAAAACGTAATATGTCACTGTATTATGCCACTGTCTTCACAAAGTCATGTCTAGGGTCATGAAATTATTATTTTTAGTCATCAACTATGTTTTTGTCCTGTTGTTTTATGCTATTTTAAGCAGGCTACACTAATCACTTTATAGGCTAAAGCAGCCTGCAATGACAACAAGAATTAGAAGGAAATAAATACATATTTGGGTGGTGTAATATTATAATAAAATGTCATTAATCACATATTAAGATAACCCATGTTATTTCAATTACTAAAACACCCTTAATAGACAATAATAATCCACCCGCTGCATAGGATGTAAGACAACATGCGATAAGGATAACATACGAATTCAAGCGCATGGTTTCACCTAATTAATAATTAATAATATCATTTATAGTTCGAATAAGAGAACAACACCAATAAACTTGGGGTAATCGTGAAAATTATTTTATTCATGCCATCATAGATCAGATTTTTTTTTTCTTTTCAGGAAACGGGCAGACTTGAATAAATAGCAACGCAGTAGCAAATACAAAATTGCAAAACAAAAATGTATAATTGATCCAAAACATCTTTATTTGAATGCGTGTTGTGTGACTGCACGTTGCTCAAACACAGCGCGAAAATAAAATAATTATATACGTGTAAATTTGACTCGCTGGCACATATAGGTATAAATGCCCCATTTTTTTATCTGGTTTTATCTAAACAGTTTTTAACAACAGGGGATTGTAAATAACACAATTTTAGTAAAAGTCAGTGACTGGGAGACTTGGATATTTTATTGAAAATCTGTCATGTACATTTGAAAAACAGCCATGGGTACATTTTACCCCGTGGCGGTTCTAGTGTTAAACCCTCTTTCTGTCTCTCCAACAAAAACACTAGCGTAGATGTAAATACTAAGGCAGTCTGGTCTACTGTCGGTCCAATCTACAACTAATCCCATCCTCGATTCTTAACGTTAATCAGTGTCTGTAAAGTTATTAGGAATGATGCTGGAGTAGCTGCTCTATTCAAAGATCTTTTTCAATGCAAGAAATCAGCATCTGGACTGCATTCACCCTGTCAAAAAATATATATTTTTGTACTAGAGTGGATATTTTTGCATGCGTGTGTCAGGGTTCTGTCACTTCAGTCTAGCTTACTCTTGGTTTGTGACAGAGCCTTGACAGTCCTGTATTGTTTGTCTTGTCTTGTGTGAGCGTGCAGCTTCAAGCATGCTCAAGCTGCGTGCGCTTCTGTTCTTTGCGAGTTTTGTGTGTGGGGCGTGGTGTTCGGATCCCTGTTTTGGTTTCGGTTTTGTGCTGGGTAAGAAAAATAATCTTGTTTCTTATTGAAATCTTGTTTCTATCCTAAACAGAAATAAGATTATTGTTCTTACCCCAGTTGTAGATAATTTTGCTTGTTTTAAGCAAAAACTCACTTAATTTAGATTTTATTTTCAAGAAAACAAGGAAAAATATCTTATGCCATTATACTTATCTAGAGAAATGCATCTTGATTTAAGACTTCTTAGTATTTTTTTTCTTGTTTTCAGTCTAAATATCTAAGAAGCGCATTTTTTGCAGTGTAGGCAGGTTGCGTTCATTTGTATTATTTCCTGTCGCTGTCCAGGGTCTTTTATTGAACATGACAGTGTAAACGGCTCAATAACTCTTTTATTTAAAGGTTTAATGTAGGCCATAGTCCATTGCATCATGATTGCAAGAAGGATCAACAATATCAGAAATGTGATGTGCAGTCAAATGTCATTTAAACGAGTGTTCTCACCGATATGCTTGTTGTGCTTCGTGTTTAGACTCCTTATTGTGTCTTATAAGGTGGTGACAATATCTTAGGCTATTTTATTCACTTTAAACATTGGGTGAAGTTATTTATTTTCTCTTTAAAACAGACGATGCTGAGTTATTAATAAATTAGTAATGACAAAAAATGATGCTAACTGATGTATTTTTCTATAAGTCCGATATTTTAGCACTTGTTGTTTTGGTAGCTTGTTGTAAATCACCCATTAAAACTAACACAGCGACAAGCCTATGTGTGAACTGACATTGGGCTAATATTGTAGATCTACCACAGTTGTTGGGTTAAGATAATTGAATAATTATATTACCGTGTGGTGAACCTATGATAACTCAAATTTAAACAATTATCACTTGTGTTGTTGGCCAGATAAAATGAAACCGGACATGAGATCATTTTTCAGTGCACCAAAATGTAGCAAGTACAATTTTGGCTGTATTATTTGTGTCCCCTTCAAAAATTGCATGCCATGATGTATTGTGTGTGTCTGTGTGTGTGAGAAGCGGTACAGCATATCTGTCTTTTATAAATATGATCAAACAAAAGACTCTTCAGAGATATGAAGGATGCAATTCTACTCTATAGGTACTCAACATTAACATGAGAAAGGCTGAAACTGTGTGTGTGTGTGTGTCTGTGAAGTGCTGTATAAATAAATGTGATGTGACTGCAGAGCTGAGCTGCATATCTGATGCAAACAGATCCACATCACTATGATCTGATGCTTTCACAACTGCACTTTTCTCACCGCATTTATTTTGATACTGGATGTTCACCAAGTCCGCTGCCCCTAAGCAAAGACCGGAAAAGAACTCTGCTGTCAGTATATCAGGGCCTTAAGTGCTGGTGAAAGGCCTCCCTATTATGTGAACTTCAAGTCTTTCTTGTGATGGCACATGAAAGGCTTCTATCCGGTATGAGTTATTACATCAACCCTAAGGGTTTTTCTGTCTGAAAATCATTCCAGATCAGTGTTAATGTCATTGACAAATAGTTTTCATCATAATTTTCGCCAACAACCTTTTGACGAAAATGAGACAATAACTGAATAAGAAACAGTTTTGGATGACAAAAACTGAGGAAAATCTACTGTCAACAACGAAAATGTTAAGGAGGGACGATTAGTGAAGAGATCCAGTCAGTACTGATGATGTCCCGCACAGTGCCAATTGGGCATTGTTTAAATGCCACGGCCTACCTGAGCATTGTTTCTGACCATGTCCATCCCTTTATGACCACCATGTACCCATTCTCTGATGGCTACTTCCAGCAGGATAATGCACCATGTCACAAAGCTTGAATCATTTCAAATTGGTTTCTTGAACATGACAATGAGTTCACTGTACTAAAATGGTCCCCACAGTCACCAGATCTCAACCCAATAGAGCATCTTTGGGATGTGGTGGAACGGGAGCTTCGTGCCCTGGATGTGCATCCCACAAATCTCCATCAACTGCAAGATGCTATCCTATCAATATGGGCCAACATTTCTAAAGAATGCTTTCAGCACCTTGTTGAATCAATGCCACGTAGAATTAAGGCAGTTGTGAAGGAGAAAGTGGGTCAAACACAGTATTAGTATGGTGTTACTAATAATCCTTTAGGTGAGTGTATACACACGTGTTTGGTTACACAATAAACTATTTAATTTCATTCCCATTTAATTCATAGTCAGGAGGAAAGATTAAGAACAGTATTTGACACATATTATTCAATAAAGTATCAGGGTTATAAATGAAAGTTATGAAGATGTTTAATGGTTTTAGTTAACTATTATAACATATAGTTAACTAAAACCATTAAATCTTCATTACTAGAAATTAAATAAATGTTAACTGAAATAAAAAAAAATAATAAACTTAAGCTTTAGCTTAACCTGATATACTAAAACAGAAATACAAAATTATAAAAACTATATAGATGTTTTTAAAAAACAAACAAAAAAGTAAATTGAGCTCTTTCGTGTATTTTTGCGCTTGAGCGGTCAAAAACGCACAATTATGTTAATTTATAATTTATAATAATATAATTTTTGACGTATTCAAGTAACAGTCAAGTAACAATTAATACATTACAATTGAGCTAAACTCAGATTTTAGTTGACTAAATCTACTGTCGACTAAAACTAGACTAAATGACATTTTAGTCAAAAGACGATGACTAAAACGAAATCAAAATTTGCTGTCAAAATTACCCCTGTTCCAGACTGATGACATATAAAACCGTTCTCTCATAAGTGAATGCTCATGTGGTGCTTAAAGGTGACTTTATATCTGAAACTCTCTCCACAGAGATCACAAATGAACGGCTTCTCTCCAGTGTGAGTTCTCATGTGTATGTAAAGGATTCCCTTTCGGTTGAAGTGTTTTCCACACTGTTGGCAGGTGTAAGGCTTCTCTCCAGTGTGAGTTCTCATGTGGATGTTAAGGATTCCCTTTCGGTTGAAGTGTTTTCCACACTGTTGGCAGGTGTAAGGCTTCTCTCCAGTGTGAACTCTCATGTGGACATTAAGGATTCCTTTTCGGTTGAAGTGTTTTCCACACTGTTGGCAGGTGTAAGGCTTCTCTCCGGTGTGAATTCTCATGTGGCAATCAAGACTTCCTTTTCTGTTGAAACTTTTTCCACACTGTTGGCAGGTGTAAGGCTTCTCTCCAGTGTGAATTCTTATGTGGTCTTCAAAGTGTTGTTTTTGTTTGAATCTTATTCCACACTGAGGGCACGTGTAGGGTTTCTCTTTAGAGTGAATTCTCATGTGGACTTTAAGGTTTCCATGTTGTTCAAAACTTTTTCCACATAGTCGGCAGGTGTAAAGCTTCTTTCTGGTGTGGTTTCTTATGTGCCTGTTAAAGTTTCCTTTTCGGTTGAAACTTATTCCACACTGCTGACAGGTGTAAGGCTTCTCTCCAGTGTGAACTCTCATGTGATATTCAAGACTTCCTTTTCGGTTGAAACTTATTCCACATTGTTTACAGGTGAAAGGCTTCTCTCCAGTGTGAACTCTCATGTGGACTATAAGGCCTCCTTTTTGGTTGAAACCTTTTCCACACTGTTGGCAGGTGTAAGGCTTTTCTACAGTGTGAATTCTCATGTGCCTGTTAAGGCTTCCTATTGTAGTAAAACTCTTTCCACACTGTTTGCAGGTGCATGGCTTCTCTCCAGTATGTATTCTCAAGTGGTAATTAAGGTTTCCTTTTCGGTTGAAACTCTTTCCACACTGTTGGCAGGTATAAGGCTTCTCTCCTGTGTGAACTGCCATGTGCACCTCAAGGTTTCTATGTTGACTGAAACTCTTTCCACACTGAGGGCAGGTGCAAAGGTTCTCTCCAGTGTGAATTCTCATGTGGTAATTAAGGTTTCCATTTTTATTGAAACTCTTTCCACACTGTTGGCAGGTGTAAGGCTTCTCTCCAGTGTGAATTCTCATGTGGACTTTAAGGTTTCCTTTTTTATTGAAACTCTTTCCACACTTTTTGCAGATGAAATTACTTCTAGTTTTGGTCTTTTGAGCTTGAGAGGAATTGTTTTCAGTTTGTGAGCAACTGTAAGAGTTTTCTTCAGTTATGAAATCTTTGTGTTTCTCATACAGATCTTTCTCTTCTTGATCTTGACTCTCCTCTTTCAGCGCCATCAGGTCTAAGGAACAAAAGATGAATAAAAGTTAACCCCAGTTTAATGGCACAGAACCAACATACAACTAGAACTTCAACCCAATTAACTGAAAAAGGTGTTAAATGTGTAGTGAATGAGACTGACCAGAGACACAATTTATTTACTTTATTAAATAAACAATCCACAATACCCCTCACCCAACTAGCAAAATATGTTTTATTGTTTTTGCCAATGGATTACATGACACACACGACAGATATCTCTTTATAAAGCTTGGAATGTCTACTTTTAAATTAAGTAATTTATATCAAAAACAAATATTCTGTTTATGTAATCCGTATGAAAGTTCCATAAGCAGAGCCTCATTATCTGTAATGTGACCACCCATGCGTGCAAAGCGATTCACATGCTAATCGTCCACGTGGAAGGAACGCAAAACTGTAAACGCCCCCCATCACCTCAAAAGTCAAGTCACCTTTATTTATATAGCGCTTTTAACAAGTCCAATTGTTTCAAAGCAGCTTCACATTGTTAACAGGAAAATAATGCAACAGAATTTGTACAGCCGTTCTGGTGAAACGGTGATGTTATCCAGCTAATTTCAAGTATCATATAGTGTCAATGCAGGCAGATCGGTAATATAGATGAAATTTAGGTGTCCCCAACTGAGCAAGCCAAAAGCCAGAAGCAACGGTGGCAAGGAACCAAAAAAAAAAAAAAAAAAGAATCAGCTTCATCATTCTTCTGATTTCCATCGAGCTTGGAAGACACGCTGCGAGTTTACCTTGGATTTACCTCAAAAGAAACTTAACATGAAGAGATTTTAACATGAAAATGTTTAAGGTAAAATGTGCACTCACTTTACTATATTAACGTTATTGTTGCATAAACTTTACATTGTAAGCTACTAGTTGAACTATTGCCAGACTAAAATGTGTGAACAACAGAAATGTTGAAATATGAATAGGTAGGTGTAGCAAAGTTCGTAGATTTAAGGAGGGAGGAGGCGGGAACCGACGAACATTTAATAGACTTTAATAAATGAACAAAACGAAAGTACCGCGGGCAGCCCCTCATGGACGACTACCATGCACACACATAATAAAACATAAGGCTCCTCCCACGTTTCTCGCTTGTCTACCTCGTCACATACCCCCATCGCCCCTCGCAGGCTGGGGGGGGCGGGGGTACACCCGAGACGGTGCCTACTTCTCCCCCTGGGGCCCAATCTCCTCGTCTCCCATGACGCACAGAGAGCGACAGGGTGAGAGAGTGGAGAGAGGAAAAAAAAAAATTCTGGTCCGGTTCCCAGACACACTGCCGCCCGGTCCTCAGCCAGCCGAGAGGCTCTTCCTCACAGTGCCATGCGATGGTACTGGACGCTCAGTGGACGGCTTGATCCTCCTCTGCCCCCTGGCGGCTGGTGGTGGCTCCTCCGGTTGAGGGCAGGCGGCAGCGAGTCCCGCGCTTCCTGCTCCTCCCATAAATTGTGGACGGCAGTAGGCTCCAGCTTACAGCAAGCGTCACAGACTCCTCCACTCCCTCTCGGACGTCAGCCACCCCACCTCGACCTAGGGGCACAGCAGCGAGCTCTCCATCCCACCAGTCTTCTCTCGCTCCAGGACCATCACCTCGGGCAGCCACTCGCGGTCTTCATCCATCCAAACTGCCCGAACTCCTCAGCAGCGAGGGTTCTCCGACAGCATGTCCGTCCTTCCTCCCAGGTTTCGACACCAATGTAGCAAAGTTTGAGTATTTAAGGAGGGAGGAGGAGGGAGGAGGCAGGAACCGGCGAACATTTAAGACTTTAATAAATAAATGAACAAAACGAAAGTAGCGCGGGCAGCCCCTCACAGACGACTGCCATGCACACACATAATAAAACATAAACAAAACGCAACATAAAGTACTTAAATATAAAGACCCAGTCCTCTCTCGTCCTTCACTGGTGTCGCTCGTCCTTATATGCCTCCGAACTCCCTCATGAGAGAACTCGAGACCGGTGAGACTCGCAGGTGACACTCGTTCTCAATCAAGCACTTAAACCTCCCATGTCACTCGCTCGTCTACCTCGCCACAATAAGCAACCTTTCAATGCTTAATAAAAATACACGTACAACATGAGGATATTTATAATATACACTCACCTAAAGGATTATTAGGAACACCATACTAATACTGTGTTTGACCCCCTTTCGCCTTCAGAACTGCCTTAATTCTACATGGCATTGATTCAACAAGGTGCTGAAAGCTTTCTTTAGAAATTTTGGCCCATATTGATAGCATAGCATCTTGCAGTTGATGGAGATTTGTGGGATGCACATCCACCACATCCCAAAGATGCTCTATTGGGTTGAGATCACTTGAGATACAGTGAACTCATTGTAATGTTCAAGAAACCAATTTGAAATGATTCAAGCTTTGTGACATGGTGCATTATCCTGCTGGAAGTAGCCATCAGAGAATGGGTACATGGTGGTCATAAAGGGCCGTGGCATTTAAACGATCCCCAATTGGCACTAAGGGGCCTAAAGTGTGCCAAGAAAACATCCCCCACATCATTACACCACCACCACCAGCCTGCACAGTGGTAATACGGCATGATGGATCCATGTTCTCATTCTGTTTACGCCAAATTCTTGGCGTAAAAACATTTTTCCAGTCTTCAACTGTCCAATTTTGGTGAGCTTGTGCAAATTGTAGCCTCTTTTTCCTATTTGTAATGGAGATGAGTGGTACCAGGTGGGGTCTTCTGCTGTTGTAGCCCATCCACCTCAAGGTTGTGCATGTTGTGGCTTCACAAATGCTTTGCTGCATACCTCGGTTGTAACGAGTGGTTATTTCAGTCAAAGTTGCTCTTCTATCAGCTTGAATCAGTCGGCCCATTCTCCTCTGACCTCTAGCATCAACAAGGCATTTTCGCCCACAGGACTGCCGCATACTGGATATTTTTCCCTTTTCACACCATTCTTTGTAAACCCTAGAAATGGTTGTGTGTGAAAATCCCAGTAACTGAGCAGATTGTGAAATACTCAGACCGGCCCGTCTGGCACCAACAACCATGCTGCGCTCAAAATTGCTTAAATCACCTTTCTTTCCCATTCTGACATTCAGTTTGGAGTTCAGGAGATTGTCTTGACCAGGACCACACCCCTAAATGCATTGAAGCAACTGCCATGTGATTGGTTGATTAGATAATTGCATTAATGAGAAATTGAACAGGTGTTCCTAATAATCCTTTAGGTGAGTTTACCTTTCAGCATTGATGGTGCCTTTCCAGATGTGTAAGCTGCCCGTGCCACAAGCACTCATGCAACCCCATACCATCAGAGATGCAGGCTTCTGAACTGAGCGCTGATAACAACTTGGGTTGTCCTTGTCTTCTTTAGTCTGGATGACATGGTGCCCCAGTTTTCCAAAAAGAACTTAAAATTTTGATTGGTCTGACCACAGAACAGTTTTCCACTTTGCCACAGTCCATTTTAAATGAGCCTTGGCCCAGAGAAAACGCCTGCGCTTCTGGATCATGTTTAGATATGGCTTCTTTTTTGACCTATAGAGTTTTAGCCGGCAACGGTGAATGGTACGGTGGATTGTGTTCACCGACAATGTTTTCTGGAAGTATTTCTGAACCCATGTTGTGATTTCCATTACAGTAGCATTCCTGTATGTGATGCAGTGCCGTCTAAGGGCCGAAGATCACGGGCATCCAGTATGGTTTTCCGGCCTCTTACGCACAGAGATTGTTCCAGATTCTCTGAATCTTTGGATGATATTATGCACTGTAGATGATAACTTCAAACTCTTTGCAATTTTTCTCTGAGAAACTCCTTTCTGAAAACAAAAGTCCACTAGATGGTGCACACGCGCCGAACCCGTCTTTCCGTGTCCAGTTGTATAGACTGATTAGACTAGTTGTAAAAGTTGCATCTAATTTGGTTTACACCCATCCTGATCTCACCCCACTGGCTCCCAGTTACAGCCAGCTCTAACATCACCCGAATCCACTGCTAAAATCATCCATCCGCTCTGATTTAGGCATCCATAATAAGATTTTGACAATGTTGCAATTAAACTTTACCTCATGTAAACGCCATACTTCCATCAAACTAATGCGATTAAGCTCATAATCGTAGTAACCACAGTCTCATTAAACTAGGTGGCATACACCGATTTTAATCGCATTAAACAGGCATGTAAACATGTTAATCATATAATACCATTCTGACCGAAGTGCGCATGTACGCGGACGTTCACGGATACCGTGTGTTGTTCACACAACTTCATGAATGAACTTTGTGACATTATTCTGAAGTTTTCTCTTCTCCAAATCACTAAACTCTGTCAAAACAACTCTCTGAGCAGTCTCTGCTTCGTATCTTCACCTAGATGGCATGAACAACGAACGTGGTGGCAGCAGGTCTCGATTGAGCATCTTGCTCAAAAATTATATATTAAATAAATATTTTTGCTATTTAAAACTCAACTCTTCTGTAGTTACGTTGTGTACTAAGACCGACGGAAAATGAAAAGTTGCCATTTTCTGGGCCGATATGGCTAGGGACTATACTCTCATTCCTGCATAATAATCAAGGAACTTTACTGCCGTACCATGGGTGCAGCGGCGCAATGATATTATTACGCAGTGCCGAAAAATGCTAATGGTTTAATCAGATTCAATTATCTATACTAAGCTATGCTAAAAGTTCTACCGCCAGATCCAGAGATCGGCTGAATGGATTCAAAAACTGTAAAACTCAACTGTTTAACTCTAGGGGAGTTGGAAAATTAGGCTATTTTCAAAAAAAGTGGAGTGTTCCTTTAAATACTAGCGTTTCACTTTCCCACATGCAGGACTCTTACTTCAAATGTTTACACACTTCCCTCACTAACTTTTCTCCAGATTACACTCATAATCCCCATATCAATGACCATTTCAATCTCCAGTGACATTGTGGAATATGAACAAAATCTTCTATAGTACAACATGTCAGCTAAACCGAGAGCGCTTCTGAGGACGATAAAAAAAATCCCTTACAGACAACAAACGTAAAGCTGATCAGTCACATTTCATGCAAAACAAAGATTTTGTTAGATGCTGTTATCTAGCATAATTAAGTGACATGAATGGTTTTAAATCAGAAGTAGATTTTGGGTTTAATGTCACAAAAGGCTATTACTGAATTATTTTTCCTAATTTAAAGTGTCGTAATAACAAATGGACGTCAGATTCAGGTTCAGGTGAAGCAGCATTAGTGTTTGTCTGGTCATGTGATCTCAACATGTCTGTCCACATGAGGCGACCCACTCCATATCAAATAATAGAGCTTTAATTAGGACACTCTTCAAAAATATCATTCAATTCTGCAGAGCTGGAGATTTTAATAAGGATCAAATGACTGAGTTCAGCTTTGAGAATGAAACCAACCTGTGTGCTCCTCAGTTTCTTCATGTTTCACTCTCAATGATTCTTCAATCTTCACGTCTTCACTCTCCTCTTTAATACACGCCATCATTATGTCTTCACTCTCCTCTTTAATACACGCCATCTTTATGTCTTCACTCTCCTCTTTAATACACGCCATCATTATGTCTTCACTCTCCTCTTTAATACACGCCATCATTATGTCTTCACTCTCCTCTTTAATACACGCCATTTTCATGTACATATGGAGCTCAGTCGCTTCACCAGGAGTTTTTCTCTGTGTTTGAACACTCTGTCCTGTTTAAGAAGAGAATAATTAACAGAAAGAAAAATAAATCCCTAAATCTCTGAGTGTGTCTCAATCAGCTCTTATTTCATGTAAACAGGCTTAGATTGCACCTTTTTAAGTGGCGTTGACAGTTAAAATCTGTCCCAGCCACTGTTACTTTATTACAGGAGTTTCTTACTGAACCAGGGGCAATAATAATGATAATTATTAATAATAATATAAAAATGTACTTGAAAATAATATTTATATAAACCAGAGGTGGTGACAGATATTATGGGAAGGCTTGATGCGGCGAATGAGATGCATAAAACTTGATCTTGATCCTTAAGAAACTTTTGATAGATATATGTTTAATGCTGTCACATAACAAATCTGCTTCAAAGCTAAAATTAAATGAATTGCTAATTACAACATTGAAATAAAAATGTAAATCCTGTACAAATACTAGGAATTGTTAATATAAATGATTGATAAGCATGTAAAAAAATTCACATTTCATTTATCTATTATAACTTTTGCCAGCCAATCGCTGCATTGCTGATCGTGGTGGAGTATCGGTGCATCTTCCCTCTTCAGTGAACACAAGAACGCGCAGTAATCTCAGATTACTTAATCCAGATATTTTAATCCAATCCGCAAATTCGTTTGAAGAACCAAATTAGCCAGAGATCAGTTATCACGATTAGCAGATCTGGGATCTGTCAAATCATCTCAGATGTACGAGGTACGAAGAACGGACCCCAGATTAGACAAAAACACTCAAAATGAACACAACAAATTGTTAAAAGAATGCAAATTATACATACCCTTGATATATTAGGCAGTTTAGATATTTAATGATTTGTAGAAAGCGAGATAGAAATGGAGCGCTTTGAATCACTGAATCAGTTGTTGTGAATCAATCGGTTCTATTGACTCGGAGAGTCTAAAGCTCCGTTCTCTCGTCACTCTCCAGAGACTGAACTCATGTTTGAACTGATTCACGATAAAGAGCGAAATGAGACGCTCCTTCTGTTACTCATGAGTTTATGTTACTTTACTCACACAGCGCTGATAAATGTTAGATAAAGCAATGCAATGTTACATCTAATAATATATCATTAATTAAGTCACTTTAAACTGTTTCTGTCACTTTTAAACACTTCAAACGCTTAAAACACAAACCTTTCTTCAGCAGAATCACAACAGATGCAGGAGCGCGGTGTGGCCTCAAGACGTCACACCTGGATACCAAAATAAAAGTCCTGTTCACACATTGCTGTGTCTAAAGTCACAAAAGTGCATAGAAATTCACGTAGAAAAAAATCTATTTAAAAATATGACAATTCAGAGATGAATGTATTATTGAAATGCGTGTAATAACACACTAGTAAGTTACATTTCTGTAACGTTGCAAGGAGACATGGTAACTTAATAAAAACAAATACGTTTCTACAACGTTGTGAAAAAAAAACATATTTATAACGTGAAACAAATATATATGGCAGATAAAAACTTAATCACAACCTTTTTACAACATAAAAAACAATGAAGTTGTGTTTTTACAATGAAGTTGTGTTTGATATATTAAAATAGTTTTTTTTTTTTTAAATATAGGGATTATCTGGTAAATTTTTTTAAAAATAAATAAATAATAGTAGACAGTACATTTCTCTGCACCTGTGATTAAAAGACAGCAGAGTGTGAACGGGACTTTTATTTTGGTGTGGTGATGTGACGTCATAAAGCTGCGCCGCACTCCTGTATCTGTTGTGATTCGGCTGAAGAAAGGTTTGTTTTAAGAATTTAAGCTGTTTAAATCATTAGAAATCGTTCAATGTTTAACAGTTTTTACAAGCAATGTGAAATGGGTAGTGATGGGCAGACCGAGGCTTCGTGAAGCACTGAAACAGAAAAAAAGTCGAAACAACACCCGACACCCGTCTCCATGACGCCATCTGGTGGTTACTTGCATGTATTGCTCTGAAATAACCTTGACTGGTCTGTTAAAAAAAATAGTTTTTAACATCTGTCTGACAACTACTTGATTTTGTAACCTGTAGCCTCCTCGTTGTGAATAACTTTTTTTTTTTTGTCATGAAAAATGAAGATTAATAAAATAAATACAGCCACAATGTGTCAAAAATATAAATTGCTCTGCTGTTGAAGGACTTATATATACTATAATTATACTATAACTATACTATAATTTCTCCAGCCTTTAAAAATATCCTCTCACAAGGGACACTTGTTGCTGGCATGCACAAATATTTTTTTAGCAAGTACATACAAATGAGGGGAAGTTACTGCTCTCTCTTTCCAATAAATGAATGGATCATGCGTTCTGGGCAAAAACACATCCTTGAGCATCAGCTGTAGCACTGTGTATCGTCTGGGTTTCACGGATACGGCTATCAAACAGTTTCCATAAACTGTCCTGGGTTTCTGCTGGTGTTGATGATGATGACAAGGATGGTGATGGGCCTGATGTTGACATTTGTGGCTCTGAATGAAAATTAAAACAACACTTAGTTACAAAGCATAAACTGACAGCATATATGAAAGTGACAATTATTCAGATGACATATCTCCATAAAGTTAGATGAAGAAATGCTCACCGGGAGTTGCTGTGTTTGAACGCATCAACGAAGCGCACTCCAGTCCGATACTCTTTTCAGCCTCATGGCCTTTGGCAGCATTTCCAAAAGCCACATTTTTGTGGCAGTGTGGAAAGTGCCAAGGCTCTGACGGACTCATACTCCCCACATCTGGAGTGCAGACCTTCTTGCAGGTGTGAGCCTGTTCAAAACAGGAGCAAACCATATGAATTATATTAATGACAACAATATGATTTATAGCCAATTACATGGGTAGAATGGTCATTGTGGCTGACCACAGGAATAAGACTATTTAAAACTATGGACTTCCTCAACCGTGCCCCTGAATTATATTTCAAACAATGCATACCTTGCTTAGACGGCCCAGCAGTGTCAGTAGCAGGCCTGGGTACAGGGGTACAGGGGGAATGTTACCATCCTCTGCACCCTCCAAAATGGCAGGATGAGTGCTCCTCAAATGGCGCATTATGGATGATGTATTGTTGCAGTAGGCTAGCTGCCCATCACAAATCATACATCTCACTTTATTTGGTGATTCCAAATGGAAATGCTCCCACACCACAGATGCGCGGCATCTCTTATGTGGAGCCTCCATATCTATCTATATATCACCTATGAATATATATTTATGTAATCTATATCTATATCTTATGCTGTGCTATCTGTCACTATCTAACTTAGCCTATATGAATGTGTCACTAGCCTATCTATCCTAACTATGTCACTGTCTATACCTATCAGTCAATATATATAATTTAAATCTAGCCTAAATATAACTAACCAAAGCGCACTATAAATCTCACGTATAACACAAAATCTCTCTCCTCTCACAAAAACCCATGAGGTGAAGATGGATTAACTCCACTTTTAAACTGTGGGGAATTAGGTTGATACAGATGTGTGACTGTGTGGTTTGTTCCCGCCACTTTTAATCAAACGCAGTTTCGACAGGCGCACCTGATGAAACACTTTATTTAGCCGTAGTCACGTGACATGGGTGTTTCGAATCACAGTCCGGAGCAATGTTTCGAAACATCTGCGCTTCGGGATCTCGACACAGTGTCGAAACGTTTCGCGTCATCCATCCCTAGAAATTAGTTTATTAACTATTGAATATAACATTGTAATGTTTTATCTAACTTTAATATTTGATATTGTGTGTGAGTAAATCGCATCCACACGAGTAACAGAAAAGCTGCGTCTCATTTCTCTCCCTCTATCGTGAATCAGTTCATCATAAACACGAGTTCAGTCACTGGCAAGTAGTGATGGAGAAATGACTTACGTAACCTTGGTTCCCTCGGTTCATACGCTAAGGGAAACTCCTTTCCTCGAGAATATGAAGCAAAAATGTTATCCTTAATAATTTTATCCATGTAAAGTGCAGTGCAGCTGCACAGCAGATACAGCAGAGCGTGCCTACGTGCTCATTGGCTGTGTTGGCGAGGTGGCTAATCAGGAGGACCAATAAGGTGACTACCTGAACTCCTGCCTAAATAGACCGTCTGAATTTGCATATCGAATCTATAAAAGACCGTGTCTAGCCAAAGGATTCAGGTTTAAAATCGACTGAAGCGATACCCTGAGCAAAAGCACAAGCACGGCAGGCTATGCAATACTCTTTCCCTCAGGGAACCAAGATTATGTAAGTAACCGAGTCGTTCCCTTTCGAGAGTACTCTTGTATTGCGTAGTATACGCTTCGTATTGCGTAGTATACGCTTGGTAAAACGCTGTGTTTGCTTTAATATAACTCCCACTAAGGTCTGTGGAGAAACCACAGACGCCTAGCGGAGATAAGTGAAATGACCACCCAATAGGCCAACTGTGGTGAGCCTCATATGAGGGTATACAAGGGAAACCCAATAAAATTAGGCCGGATATAATCAGGCCTGAATATAAATGAGAATCTCATATACATATGGGTTATGAGACTTTTGACCAGACAGAGTTGGACCTTATAGTATGTGGTGTGAAAAATGTATGCTTGTTTTACACATAGTTTTTTTATACTTTTATTATATGGAAAGAATACCAGCTTGTAAAGCATAGACTTCCCAAAATATAAAATCTGATAAAAGTGGACGGAGAGGCCCAGCCTGCCACCGCACAGATATTCTCCAGTAGTATGCCACTTAACCGAGCCCATGACGGGGCCATGCCTCTACTAGAATGAGCTCTGATGCCTATAGGGCAAACGAGGCCTTTTGATTCACAAGCCAGCGAGATAGCCTCTAGTATCCAGTGTGACAATCTCTTCTTCGTGACAGCGCCATCTTTAGTGTGGCCGCCGAAGCAAACTAAGAGCTGTTCAGACTGCCTGAAAGCAGCTGAACACTCTATATATGACCTCAGTGCTCTGACTGGGCTGAGCAGATTTGCATCTTTTTCGCATCTTGTGACGAGGGCAAAGCCGACAGCGAAATGACCTGTGCTTTGAATGGAGTGGAGAGCACTTTAGGTATATAACCGTGTCTTGGCCCAAACTCGAGACAGGACGCACTCACCGAGAGTGTGTGCAGGTCACCCACTCGCTTGACTGAGGCTAATGCCAGCAAAAAAGCAGTTTTGAGTGAAAGGTGCTTTAAGCTCACAGACTGAAGTGGTTCAAATGGGGGACCTTTCATAGCTTGTAAGACTGTGGAAAGGTCCCATATAGGAACTGAAGGGGGGCGAGGTGGGTTGAGCCTCCTGGAAGGAAGCGCACAATAAGCTCGCTTTTCCCCAGTGACTGTCCAGTCACCTGAATGTGATATGCCACTATGGCAGCCACATATACTTTGTGCGTGGAGGGGGAACGACCAGCGTCCATCAGCTCTTGAAGGAAAGTGAGCACCTCTGCCACCTTACATGAATGTGGGTCCAGGATTTGTGCTGTACACTTTGAAAATATTGACCATTTCAGTGTATAAAGCCGCCTGATTGCGGGGGATCTAGCTTCAGAAATAGTATTCAACACTTTCTCAGGGAGGTTCCCGGGTATCCGTTGATGGGCCATACATGAAGGGCCCACAAATGGGGCCGGGGGTGCCAGATCTTCCCCTTCGCTTGTGTGAGAAGGTCTCTCCTCAGTGGTATTGGCCATGGGGCTGTGTCTGGCATATGAGTTAGTTCGGAGAACCATATTTGTTTTTTTCCATAGCAGGGCTATCAAGAGCACTGTTTCAGAATACCTGGCACGTGAGCTGCTCTCAGTGAGCTCAGGTTGTGCCGTGCCCATAAAAGGAGATGTTTCACCATGGAGTGCAGGCTGTATGATCTCAGGCCGCCCTGGAGATTTATATAAGATACCACGACATGTTGTCCGTTCGGACCAAGACATGGTGGTTTTTTATATGTGGGAGGAAAGCTCTTAGCGATAGAATAAACGCTTTCATCTCTAGACAGTTTATGTGCAGCCATTTCTCCAATACTGTCCAAAGGCCAGAGACCTAGGTTGGAATAGGTTCCCAGAAAGGAAATATTCTGTGTTTGAGACAGTGTGCTCTTTGCGGTGTTGATCCTGAGACCCAAGCATTCTAGATGGTTGAGAAGCCAGGATCTGTGTGTTATCAACTGTGCCTCTGATTGGGCTATAATAAGCCAATCGTCGAGGTAGTTGAGTATTCGCATTCCCCGTAGTCTCAGGGGAGCTAGCGCTGCATATGGACTTCATAAAAGTGCGGGGTGCCAGGGATAAACTGAATGATAGGACTGTGTACTGATAAGCTTGCCCCTCGAAAGGCGAATCTATTTATCGAAGGCGAATCATTAATCGATAGGCATTATTTTCAGTTCATGCAAATGGTATGCAGGAATGAACTCTGCTACAACGTTCTCAGCAGAAAATTAACAACTTCATCTTTTATGAGAATAAGTGCTCCAAACTCTATTGAGTCCATATTATTTGTCACAAGGAACTGGCCTTTTTTGTATAACGTTCCCCTGTATATTACTTCTGCTGAGACTTTGGTATTGTTCTCTGTAAATCCAAACTGCCTCACTGCATCTTTAACAGAATCACCATACAGCTCTGGGTAAAATGCAGTGCTGTTTTTTACCCTCAAAGTTAGATCACACATTGACCCTTCTGACAGATAGGCCTGGTACATTTGATGCCTTTCAGGGAGAGTGAAGCACAAGTTTTTGAAATTCTTTAAGTTCCTAGCACATCTTTTAAAGTAACTGTGCTTTCTCTCGAAGCACATCGTCTACAACCTGATCAAAGGACCAAACTTTAAAATCAGTGCAAGGTAGTGATGCTTAGGCTTTAGTCTATGTCCTGGAAAGAGAGAGAATCTAGAAGCAAGATATTCTTGGATAAGAACGTCAAGGTATGCAACCTCTGGCAATGAAATTTTCTGCGCACAAACCATCTCCACAATGTCTTTTAGCTGAAGGGTCAACTGCCAAGCATCATCCATGGGCTCTCTCACCATGTCACACATGATCACAGGAAGAAGTCTTAGAAAATTCCAGTTCTGAATAGCCTGACCAGAAAGCTTTAATCCATTGGAGTTCACTGCACATGGCTTACTCAACGCATCAGAGGCACTGTATTTAAATTGCTTAATGCGTCTATTCAGAATTGAATAAGTGAACCACTTTTTCTGCTTGAAGTACTTTAGGTAAAGGGCTAAATCATAGGAAAGGATACCTTCAAAAATGTCATGGCCTAAGCAAGGTGGCAGGCCAGGCATGCAAACGTTAAAGTAATTCAACGAGTAAAAAATTGACTCCGATGTTATACCTTCAACGTTTTGTTGTCCCTCAGACTGTAAAATCTCTACAGCAGACTTGTAGTTTTCAGGAGTTCGCTGAGGTCCACATGCATTTGGATCCGTTTGAAAATCCCTTTGTGAATCCACCGATACTATGAGACCCCAAATTGTCCCCTGCAATGCACAAAACAGTCCCTTTTACTTTTTCATCTGCCACGGTTATTCCATTGTCTTCCAGGTCTTTTAAGTCTGCAATTAGCCTTGAGAAAACTTTGTCATGTCCAAAATGTTTGAAGTCTTTTTATCGATACAGCATTACAAGTGACATGTGGTCTGTACTTGATCTTATATGCGGTGGTAAATTAGCCAGAGACAGATATACAGCTAGTACTTTGTGCTTGCTTTTTGCTGAACCTAATGGGTTCACCACCTCAAAAGAATCTTGATATAGAATTAGTTTGAGACATGATGGGTTTTGAGAAAAGAACTCATTGTTTTTGTATACCTGACCATCACTGATGTCACAAAACACATCTGTGCACGGTAAGCATGTATCCTGTGCAGCACAATTCCGCCATAAGTCAGACTCCAACAAACATGTCAAAGTGTCTTTCAATGGAACATCGTAGGCAAACCTCTGTGGCCTTGTTTCATCTCTTCCTAAGTACAACTTTACAGGTTCTGTGTATCTGAACATCTCTTTAAAAGCCTTTGTTCTTGAAAAATTGGTTCTCATTGGTCCTTCGTGACTAATGGTGAATAGGTCAGATTCTTTCACATCACATATTCTACCAATGTCCTCATCTGTTAACTCTAAATCATTTTTCAGAAATGCACTTAATTTATTCAAAGTATATGTCCTAGTTCATGTATGCTCTGCATCTCTTCAACAATATTTTGTATAGTTGATGCTGGCAGAAGAAACTGCCCATGTAATTTCAAGTAGAAAAGACAAATATTTCTGAGAAACAGGTGATTGAAATTTTCTGTAAGATGAACTTCACCTTCATCAGTCTCACTAAATCTCTCTTTAGGGCCTGTAACTAAAGGTTCAGTTTCAAGAGACTGAGAAACTGTCTCCTTATAAAGATCACTTATCCTGTCCACAGAACACTGTCTGTGTTTCCTGGACATGTGGGATGTAAACGACGATTACATTACATTACCTTAAATGCCCCATATGAACGAAACGTTTCGTAGCAATCTGTAGCGCCACACTTGAACACACATTGTGGTTCATTACGGTGAAGTTTGACATGTAAAACGTGTTCCCTAGAGCTTGCAAGTCTGACTAAGTTAACTTTACATGACATGTTTATGTGTCGTTAAAACAGCCAGGGTACATGTTACTCGTGTTTAAAACCACACACTGCTTAAAACGGTTGAATCCAACTTACCAATGTGCCCAGACACATTAATTTTACAGAATATTTCCACTAATTTGTAGTTCTGCTTCGCAAGAATCGTTCGCCACATTATATAAAAATATGTATTTCAGTTCTGTTGGAATGCACTGTTCCTAACAGGCATCCTGGCATCTTTTGGCAGTTTTAAATCATGCTAGTGGAGGATATTGAGTAATGAATTTATATATATATCTATATCTGTAGAATTATAAATAATCAAGTCAAGTAGAAGAAAAAGGTAAAAATAAGAATAAAGAAGTGGAATAAAATAATTGAAGTAGACTGTGCAGTGAATAAACTGTAGACTTATAAATATGTGGTTAACAAATGTATAAGAGTATAATGTGCAAACATTATAACAGGTTGTTACACAGTAACAACGAGAACAGAAAGTGCAGTGCAATGTCAGTATATCGATGTTTATCCTGAAGTGAAGTCACGTGATGTTAAGTGACTGAGTTCAGGAGTCTGATGGCCTGGGGGAAGAAGCTCCTCCTGAGTCTCTCAGTTTTGGCCATCAGGCTTCGGAAGCGCTTACCAGATGGCAGCAGCGTGAAATGAGGGTTTGCAGGGTGATTAGAGTCCTTGATGATCTTAGTAGCTCTACCTTTGCAGCGTTTGGTGTAGACGTCCTGCAGAGACGGGAGAGCTGACCCTGAGATACGCTCGGATAAGCGCACAACTCTTTGCAGGGCTTTGCGGTCATGACTGGTGCTGTTCCCATACCACGCTGTGATGCACTGAGTTAATACACTTTCTATCGCCCCTAAATAGAAAGTTTTCAGGATAGCTGGTGAAACCCTGAATTTCCTCAGCTGGCGCAGGTGGTACAATCTTTGCCTGGCTTTTTTCACCTGTGTCTGAATGTGAGCAGTCCAGGTCAGGTCCTCTGAGATGTTTACTCCCAGGTACTTGAAGCTGCTCACTCTCTCTACTGGTGACCCGCTGATCATGAGGGGGGAGTATGTCCGTTGCTGTCTCTTCCTGAAGTCCACAATCATTTCTTTGGTCTTGCCAACATTCAGAGAGAGACAGTTGTCCTGGCACCATGATGTTAGATGCTCCACCTCGTCCAAGTATGCCGCCTCATTGTTGTTGGAAATGAGGCCCAGGACAACAGTATCATCAGCAAATTTGATGATAGAGGTGGAGCTGTGTGTGGACAAACAGTCATGCGTGTAGAGCGAGTAGAGCAGGGGACTCAGGACACAGCCCTGTGGAGCTCCCACACTCAGGGAGATGGAGGTGGAGGTGGACTGGCCTATTCTCACCACCTGAGGCCTGCCAGTGAGGAAGTCCTCAATCCAGTGGCAGAGAGAAGGATTCAGGCCGAGATCCAGGAGTTTGGAGGTTAGCTTGATGGGAACTATGGTGTTAAAGGCTGAGCTATAGTCAATAAATAGCAGCCTTACGTGTAGTTCCCACTTTTGCTGTCGATGTGAGTGAGGGAGGAGTGGAGGACATGAGAGATGGCATCTTCAGTCGATCTATTGGGACGATAGGCAAACTGAAGAGGGTCCAAAGTGTCAGGAATGAAGGCGCAAATGGTGTTTTTAATGAGTCTCTCAAAGACCTTCATGACTATAAACGTGAGAGCCACTGGACGATAGTCATTTAGGCAAGAGGGTTTACTGTTCTTAGGGACAGGGATGATGGTGGATTTTTTGAAGGAGGTGGGGTCCCCCACAGATGTAGCGAGGGACTCATTAAAGATAGATGTAAACAACCCGGCGAGCTGATCAGCACAGGACCGCAGAACACGACCTGAAATACCATCCGGCCCGGCAGCTTTCCTGACGTCCACACGCTTGAGTGCTCTCCGAACTTCATCCTCTGAGACAGAGATCACGTGGTTGTTGCTGCTCTGAGTAATTTCCTCTAACGCGCCACTTGGCGGCGTCGCGTTGCCGTGGTTACAGTCAAAGCGAGCGTAGAAAGAGTTTAACTCATTCACGAGCAACGGGTCAGCGTTCACCTCTGCAGAGGATTTAGATCCAAACGAGCAGATGGACCTCAGACCTTGCCACATGCGCCGCGAGTCGTTGAGTTGGAAATGAGACTCCACTCGGTCTTTGTAACGGAGTTTTGCGGCTTTAACTGCTCGTCTGAGAGCATAGCAGGACGATCTGTATTCAGTCATGTTCCCCGATAGGAGACCGGCGTTGTAAGCGGCAGTGCGTGTGTTCACTACAGTGCGTGTGTCACTACATGCGTTATTTCATGTTCTATTGCCCAGGTTGCAAGTCATCATCCAGGGAACTTGGATGCAGTTCAGACTCTGTGTCTGTGTCTGAGTCTGCGTCAGATTTGCTGCTGTACTTGCCATGGTGACGCATTCAGGCTCATCAATATGGGACAGACAATCCATAAATTCATCATCAGTGGTGCTGCTTGTGTCACTGTGCATGCTAGTATACTTCTCCCTCCATGATGGTGATGATGATTCTTGCATTGACTGCAGTTGTTTGTCCACCTTAGCTTTGGCTTTTCTTCGTAATGTCCAGTACGATTGTTTTTTGCAAGCCACAAACAACACAAAGTCCATTGTACTAACCTGCCTAAGCCAAATGCAGTGGTTCTCAACTCTTGTCCTGGAAGACCCTTGTATTGCACATGTTGGATGTCTCCATTAGAACATGTGACTCATCTCATCATATAATAGAAGCTCCTTGAAGTGAACAGCACATGTTAGATGAGAGAGACATCCAGAATGTGTAGTGCTGTGAGTCCCCAAAATTGGAATTCAGAACCACTGGCTTAATGCATTAGAGTCAATGAGTGAACATAGTGTTAACTGTGGCTACTGTCGTTGAGTGAGTGCAGTTGACTGTAGAGAATGTTCTGTAGTTAGGGAAACAATATAACATTAACTGTCAGTTTTGTCATTTTATGTATTAAGTATTGAACCTAAATGTGTGCCTAAATGTGTGAAGTATTGAACCTAAATAGTGTACAAAATGTCAGTATTTTAGTACTCCCTTGAATATAAAAATATATTTGATGTGCCAAATTTTTAACATCACGAGACAATGATTTTTAGTAGTGCTATCGATTTGTCACTTTTAATCGATTATAATTTTTATGAACCGATTTCGATTCTTCAATCCCAAGAATTGATGAGTCATCCTGTTTTCAGTTGATGAATGAAATAAACATTGTAACGCATCTCCCATCCAATAAATCACAATAATCTTTGTGCTTTGTTACTATTAATATGAAAAAAAGTCTCAGATTTCAAATTACGTCCATTTTATTACGAAATTCAAAAACATGAATGCCGTTTTGGCGCTGAGGCGTGAACATCACTCTGGCGCATCTCAGCTCAAGAGAAGCGGCGCATGAACTGATCTTCTCTTCCGCCTTAATACCTGTTACAGCGCAAAATAAACACGAATGAGCATCTGAAAGTGTGTTAAAAGATAAAGTACAACTTGCCGAAATCCATATCATGTCTCATGGAAATGCTCAATCAGTGTTTCAGCCGTGGAAAGACGTCAGTAAAACAGCTTGTAAACAAAGTCATGTAACGTCACATTTACCTCAGAAAAACCATATCCAGTGTCCATAAACTCGTTTGTCAGCTAGAAAAAATAACTGCTAAATATATGCACCATTATAATATATTCATTATAATTTTCAATATTTTTTTAATAAAGCTGGTGAGTTATGACCGCAACCATTTAAATGTTATTTCAAAAAACTAATTTGAGTAGAAATATGACCATGTAATTGTAAAGTTAATATTATAACTTTATTATTATTATAAAAAAAAACATTGAGTGTCATTTAAGTTTGGTTTCTACTCAATTTTACATTTTGTTTAATTAGATAGTAATTGTCTTGCATTGTTTTACCATAAGGGTGAAAAAATTACAATAATTAAAAAATATACATTATTTCTCCTCAATGTAATTAAGCACCCCTGTACGTGTGAGCATAGGCGTCACATGCCTAGAATGCCTATTAAAGACTAATGCTGCGTCCCAATTCACATACTATCCGTCCTAAATAGTATTCGAAAATAGAATTAGTATGTCCCAATTCTTAGTATGTTTAAAAGAGTATTCCAAAGATACCCGGATGGTCTACTATTTCCGGTCAGAATTCGAAGTGCGGAGCAACGCTTACGCTAACGGCTGATATTACCCACAACCCATTGCGAGTTGGACGAGGATTCGATTAGAACTACAAACGTGGATAAAAAGTGTTAAAAAAACTACAAACATGACGGTGGATCAAGTCCAACGGTTAGGTTTAGATAAAGGGGTTTGAGTGATCAATTGTCAGTATTTAACTTGACGAAAATATATTTATTCAGTGTTATCCACATTATATTTCACCTGCAGAAGCATTATGAACTTTTGTAATGATACGTTTGGCCGTTAACTTTTAAATGCATCATTATATTTAAACTGCAAACACTTGAGGAGAGTCTCTGCATTAAAGACCCACGGCTGGCAGATCATCGTGCTACTACATTTCTCTCCGATACGGTAGGAAATTAAACTGAATGTGGAGGATCTGAACTGTGACAATGATTGACGGTAGTTTAAACGGTGACAGGAAGTCCGCTATAGATGACGAAGTAGTATGTCCCAAAACTTGCATACTCTTCTGCTCCACACTCAAAAGTATGTATTTTTTCTTCACAATAAGAGTACATAATTTTAGGTTGTAGTACAAGTAGGCGAATTGGGACGCAGCATAAGATTTTATTATTTAATATTGTTTTCTGTATTATTCTTTATTAATATTCATAATCAGTTGTATTATCATTATTATTTAGTGTGCCTGAACACAGTAGTGTGAGGATTCCATTGAGAGACATGGAGAGGAGATCATTTTGGACACATAATTATGCAGATGGGACTGTATTGTGTAGAGCATTGGTCACCAACCTTTTCAAGCCAAATATCCCTGACCTTAGCCTTGATGAAAGGCAAGATCTACCTATAGGTTTTTCATGGCCAAGTGTTTTTTTTTTTTTTTTTTTTTTTTTACAAGTAATTGGCTATTTCTGATACCATCTGCTTGTTTAAGCAAATGTATTACTTGTTTATTTGCTCTATAACAGGCCAGACAGGCCTTAAAAAATAGCTATTTGAAATGAGAGGCAACAACTGCATTTTAATCACAATCCAAACAAAGATACACACATGTAGCATGAGCAGTTTTTCTTAGAGCAAGTACAGAATGGTCTGACTTTGTGAAATTGTTAAACCTAAGACACACCTGCACAAAACAAAAACAGATGGACTGAATAAAAATGCACTCTCTGACAGTAGGTGGTGCTTATGGAAAAGAAGCGTTTATTTGGGTACCGCTGTAAAAATGCCATCAAAACTATTCTGAAGGCAGACTTTCCAAGAGTTTTATTTGTCACATACACAGTTATATACAGAATATACAACCGGCAGTGAAATGTAAACAGGTCCGCTCCATGGACAGTGCAAATTCACAGTTAAAAACACAAGGAAGAAATTATAATAGAAATAGAATAAAAAAGTACTATATATGTATATGTAGAATTATAAATAATCAAGTCAAGTAGAAAAAATAAATAAATAAAAATAAAGAAGTGGAATAAAATAAGTAAAGTAGACTGTGCAGTGAGTAAACTGTAGACTTATAAATATGTGGTTAACAAATGTATAAAGAGTATAATGTGCAAACAGGTTTATAACAGGTTGTTACACAGTAACAACGAGAACAGAAAGTGCAGTGCAATGTCAGTGTATCGATGTTTATCCTGAAGTGAAGTCACGTGGTGTTAAGTGACTGAGTTCAGGAGTCTGATGGCCTGGGGGAAGAAGCTCCTCCTGAGTCTCTCAGTTTTGGCCATCAGGCTTCGGAAGCGCTTACCAGATGGCAGCAGCGTGAAATGAGGGTTTGCAGGGTGATTAGAGTCCTTGATGATCTTAGTAGCTCTACCTTTGCAGCGTTTGGTGTAGACGTCCTGCAGAGACGGGAGAGCTGACCCTGAGATACGCTCGGATAAGCGCACGACTCTTTGCAGGGCTTTGCAGTCAGGACTTGCTGGGCCTATTTATACCAGGGGCCTGTACCACGATGGTAGTTGAACAAACTCAGGGTTACAGAATTAGTTTAGAGTTGACAACCAAACCATCATCAGCTTTCTCTGTCAACTCAAGCTTTCATCCTGAGTTTAGAAGTTTAGCTGTGACATCAGTAGTGAACAGCCAATCACATGCTTTGAATCAGTGATGTGACATCAGTAGTGAACAGCCAATCACATGCTCTGGGTCAGTGAAACTGAGATTCACTTCTCATGAGAGAAGCAATGAGATTCATTTCAGAATATTACATGATTGAAAAATATTAAGAATTTAAACAAATTTACACAGCAAGAAGGAAAGAGCTGTCTATGAAGGAGGTTCAAAGTTAGTTTAGTTGATATATAGAGAGAATTGAACATTTAAGCTCACATGTAGTCATTTTTATAGCTTTATTGATTTAAAATCTTATTTGTATGACCTTTTATATAGGCTATTTATATAATTAGGCTATTTTAATAAAATGCCTATTAATGATTGATAAACTAAAATGATACATGTGTAAGGATTAAGGGTATAATAATTACATAATTGATATCTAAATCCTTCAAAATTATTATTATTAAGCATTGTTAAAAGCCAGACGCTTTAGTCTTTAAAAACCATTTGCTAAGTAGAAAAAGTGGCAGTGACTTTAGTGCATCAGAGGTGTGTCACTTTGCTCACAGCCAATTTCAGCCCTGGAGCAGGTTAGCTGTGGAGCTTAAGTTAACATCATTTTATGAAAACAATTCAACAAAGGCATCCGTAAACTATTAAAGAATGTTTAAGTCATTCTGAGAATGTAAAGTTGATGAGCAATTAAAAAAGAAAATGGCTCTAAATATTCATGTTCAAATTTATTCATCCCCCAAAAGTCAATTTGTGTGTGGAATAACCTCTAATAAACGCTGCCTGTAAGTGCTTAGAAGCTTCTGTCACCTCTCTACTGCAATCTCGGCCCATTCCTCGTATGAAAAAGCTTCCAGATCACTGATAATCTTTGGTTTTCACGTTACCACTGACCAGTAGCCTACGCTTGAAAAGAATAAGATAAATGAACATCAGTTCAAATATTAATACATTTCATGCGACAATGCTACACTAAAACGCCGATGACACAACGGTGATAGGCCTGATCACCGACAACGATGAGACGGCCTACAGAGAGGAGGTGAGCACTCTGACTAAATGGTGTCAGGAGAACCACCTCTCACTCAACACCGACAAGACCAAGGAGCTGGTGGTGGATTTCAGGAGACAGAGCAGAAAACACAAACCCATCACCATCGACAAGACACCAGTGGAGCGGGTTAACAGCTTTAAGTTCCTCGGTGTCAACATCAGTGAGGATCTCACCTGGTCCACACACACCGACGCAGTGCTGAAGAAGGCACATCAACGCCTCTTCTTCCTGAGACGGCTGAGGAAGTTTGGAATGAGCCCCAGCATCCTCAGATCCTTCTACACGTGCACCATAGAGAGCATCCTGACGGGCTGCATCACAGCCTGGTTCGGAAACAGCACCGCTGGCAACCGTAAAGCTCTGAAGAGGGTCGTGCAAACTGCCAGCCACATTGTTGGAGGTGAGCTTCCCTCCCTCCAGGACATCTACACCAGGCGGTGTGCAAGGAAGGCCCGGAGGATCATCAGTGACTCCAGCCACCCGTCCCACAGACTACTCTCTCTGCTGCCCTCAGGAAGACGTCTCCGCAGCATCCGATCCCGCACTAGCCGACTTAGGGATAGCTTTTTCCCTCAGGCTATCAGACTATTGAACGCTCAAAACTAATACTCTCTACAGCATACTCCCACAATATGGCATGCCATACACCGCACTCAACCATAACAGTCAACACTGGACTATATACACACACTTCATTTATCACCGCACTATCTACCGGTTACCACTGGATACATCCGATGCACACTCATGACATTCTGTATCCAGTTCACATACAATCATCATCATTTTATACGTATAAATATCAATAATGTAGAACGTGTACATTCTGTGTATAGTGTTTATTGTGTATAGTGCTTAATGTGTATATTCTGTGTACAGTGCTTAATGTGTATAGTGCTTAATGTGTATATTCTGTGTACAGTGCTTAATGTGTATAGTGCTTAATGTGTATATTCTGTGTATTGTGTTTGTGTATAGGGTCTAATGTGTATATATCTGTGTATAGTGTCTAATGTGTATAGTGTCTAATGTGTATATTCTGTGTATAGTGCTTAATGTGTATAGTGCTTAGTGTTTAATGTGTATAGTGTTTAATGTGTATAGTGTTTAACGTGGTGCTAACTGTATGCATGTACTTTCAGAGTATAATGTGTAATGTAGTACTGCCTGTAAGTATGTCCAATAGTACACTGTGTGTACTAACTATATGTATGTGCACATTGCACTTTTTTCTGTTTTTACCTGCTTAAGGTTGTATGGTTATGTTAACTGTTACTGCAATTGTCTGGAGCACGCTCCCAAGAATTTCACTCTCCAAGGCACATGTGCTTTGGTGATGTGACAATAAACTAAACTGAACTGAACTGAACTGAACTAAATATTACTGGATTCGCTGGATGTGTATGAATACACTGGATATTGGCAAAATAAGTAAAAATTGAGATTAATGTATAATAGTTAGTAAATATTTTGAAATGATACATAGGCTGATTAGGTGTAGGGGTGTAATGCTTCACTCGTTTTCTCGATGTATTTTGAATCGTGAATCATTCATTTCGGCCTATACTCGATTTAAACTGCTAAGAATCGAATGAATCGCGATTCAATAATGATTCAGTGCTTTAAAATAAACATTTGATTATATCTACTATATGTGTGAATTAATAGAGACGTTGAGCTGCGTCACCCGGGAAGGACCTTCATCTATTGGCTCAGAAGAGTGAAGTGCATGGACTCTGGATCATCTTAATAGAATCCAACAAATATCTGTGGAATCCTGTTGGAAAGCTTAGCAGTGACTTATTTGTTGAAGTAAGCTCTACTTGCGCTTTAGCTCTTTGTGTTTAGTGGAGTATAAAAACTCTACATAAGGAGTGTGGTGTTAAACTAAGTCAAGAGGCTTCTTGGCCTAGTAGGCCTCTGCTGGATGAGGGCCTGGACATCAGCATTTTTGCCAATATTCTACTACAATAATCACCTTTTGTACATCTTGGTAAGATCATGCCTCCTATGCAAACTAGAGTGAGGATAGGATAGGGATGAGTGTTCTCTCCCAAATGCTGGAGCAGCAGAGAGAGTTTTATAAAGACATGCTAACTCAACAACAAGATAACGTCAAAAGTTTCATACAAGTGATGATGGAGGGAACAAACAAGAGATTGGATGGTGTTATACGGGATGCTCAGTAGTTGAAGACAAGTCTGGAATTCGCACAACATACAATGGATGAGATGAAATCAGGACATAAAAAAATTGAAGCTAAAATAAAATCTTTTGAAAACGATATAATGAATTCAAAACGTGACATTGATGAAATGTTCACTAAGCTCGACTATATTGAAAATCAACATAAAAGGAAAAATTTAGTCATTGACAGTATAATGGATAAGGATGAAAGTTGGAGTGGTTTGAGCTGAAGGTCCAACACATGTTCTCCACTAATTTTGGACTGGATGGGTAGTTTGAAACGGAGAGTGTTCAGAGAATGGGTCAGTACCAGGAGGGTGGAAGGCCCAGGAGAATTATGGTGAATCTGCTGCGCCTCAAAGATAAACAGCGCATTCTTTCCTCTGCTAAACTCAAGGGGACTAATATCTACATAAATAAAGATTTCTCTGGGGCTGTGCTTCAGAGAAGAAAGGAATTGCAGCCCAAACTTAAAGCTGCTAGAGCCCAATGTGAAAAAGCAATACTAAGGTATGATAAATTGGTAATTTTGCCTAGAGAGGAAAGAATACAGAACTAAGACATATTTCAGTGTATAAGTATTATGTTTTTGACTTGTTTGAAGCTATATTCCTTTATATCATGCTAATGTGTACAACCAAAACAAGTAAAGGTTTGGTTTTGGCACATTTGAACATTTGTAGTATAAAGAATAAAATACAAGACATTAATAATTTAGTGCAAGTATTCAATTAATATATTAGCCATATCTGAGATGCATCTCGACAGCTCTATTCAAAACTCTGAACTATCAGTTAAAGGTTTTAATGGTTTTTAGAAAAGATAGAAAAAAATTTGGTGGTGGTGTGGCCATTCTTGTGCAAAGTAACATTCCTTGTAAGTTAAAACAAAATGCTATGACATTGAAGCTATATGGGTGGAAGTCTATGTACCTTATATGAAACCAGTGCTTGTGGGATGCTGTTATAGACCTCCTGATGCACATGTGGACTATCTGACATGCTTAGGTGAAATGCTCGATAATGCCTCATGTAAATCGGCATTACAACAGCAACATGTATTGATCACATTTACACTAATGTACCAGAACTGTGTACTGACGTTGTGTCAACACCAGTAGGGTTTAGTGACCATAATCTCATTGCTGTCAACAAAAATGCTAAGGTCCCTAAAGCTAAAGTTATTTTTGGTACATATAAAAGGTTTTATAAAGTATTTGCTATTGAAAAGATTGTGGGAGAAGTTAAAAATGTTGATTGGAAAGATGTGTACAGTGGCCACAACCCAGAAGCTTCCTTGAATGTTTTTATGGGTATGAATTTGGGTATTGGGTATAGTCTAACATCTGTAAAACTGCATTCTACCATCTTAAAAGTATATCTAAATTACGGCACATCCTTTTGATGCAAAATGCTTTACTGGGTGGTTGCCCTGCTCGCTTAATAAACAAACTCCAGCTGGTCCAAAACGCAGCAGCTCGAGCTCTTACTAGAACAAGGAAGTATGACCATATTAGCCCGGTTCTGTCAACACTGCACTGGCTCCCTATTAAACACCATATAAATTTTAAAATCTTGCTTATTACTTACAAAGCACTAAATGGTTTAGCTCCACAGAGTCATTAATATGTCACTTGTCATACTGCACCAAGGTGTGGTCTTCTGCATCTAAAAAGGACTTGACAAGAATACAAGTTGTGAAAAATAAAGCAGCAAGACTTGTTCTGGGCTGCTCAATTAAAACAAGTAGAGAACTGATGTATTCTACTCTTTCATGGCTCACTTTAAACCAAAGAACAATAGTTTAAGCACCATGATATATAACACATTGACAGTAAAAATGCCTATTTTTCTGTCTAATCAAATAGTGTACTATAACTCTGTGCACAATCATAACACCAGAAAGGCAAACAATGGTCATATAATGACCCCTTATCCAAAAACTAATTTTATGCAGAAAACTGTCTTGTATAGAGCTAGTGTTGTCTGGAATAACATTCCCATTGAAGGTCGTCAGCTTTGTAATAAGCTGTCATTTAAAAGTAGTTTAAGGTGTTGTGTGTTGATGAAGGTTCTTAAATGTTCAGCATTAGTTCATCTTTGTTAACGTTAGTTAATAAAAATCCAGCTGTTCATGGTTTGTTCATGTTAGTCACAGTGCATTAACTAATGTTAACAAGATTTTAATAATGCATTAGTAAATGGTAAAATTAACATTAACAAAATTAAATAGATGCTTTATAAGTGCAGTTCATTATTAGTTCATGTTAACTAATGTTAACTAGTGAACCTTATTGTAAAGTGTTACCGGGTTTTTCGCCCACTCTCTCATTCACACCCTGATTAAGACACATTAGGGGAAGCATTTTAATAATCCTATGAATGCATATATATATATATATATATATATATATATACACTCACCTAAAGGATTATTAGGAACACCTGTTCAATTTCTCATTAATGCAATTATCTAATCAACCAATCACCAAACCAGTTGCTTGGGGTGTGGTCCTGGTCAAGACAATCTCCTGAACTCCAAACTGAATGTCAGAATGGGAAAGAAAGGTGATTTAAGCAATTTTGAGCGTGGCATGGTTGTTGGTGCCAGATGGGCCGGTCTGAGTATTTCACAATCTGCTCAGTTACTGGGATTTTCACGCACAACCATTTCTAGGGTTTACAAAGGATGGTGTGAAAAGGGAAAAACATCCAGTATGCAGCAGTCCTGTGGGCGAAAATGCCTTGTTGATGCTAGAGGTCAGAGGAGAATGGGCCGACTGATTCAAGCTGATAGAAGAGCAACTTTGACTGAAATAACCACTCGTTACACCCGAGGTATGCAGCAAAGCATTTGTGAAGCCACAACATGCACAACCTTGAGGCGGATGGGCTACAACAGCAGAAGACCCCACCGGGTACCACTCATCTCCACTACAAATAGGAAAAAGAGGCTACAATTTGCACAAGCTCACCAAAATTGGACAGTTGAAGACTGGAAAAATGTTGCCTGGTCTGATGAGTCTCGATTTCTGTTGAGACATTCAGATGATAGAGTCAGAATTTGGCGTAAACAGAATGAGAACATGGATCCATCATGCCTTGTTACCACTGTGCAGGCTGGTGGTGGTGGTGTAATGGTGTGGGGGATGTTTTCTTGGCACACTTTAGGCCCCTTAGTGCCAATTGGGCATTTTTTAAATGCCACGGCTTACCTGAGTATGGTTTCTGACCATGTCCATCCCTTTATGACCACCATGTACCCATTCTCTGATGGCTACTTCCAGCAGGATAATGCACCATGTCACAAAGCTCGAATCATTTCAAATTGGTTTCTTGAACATGACAATGAGTTCACTATACTAAAATGGCCCCCCCAGTCACCAGATCTCAACCCAATAGAGCATCTTTGGGATGTGGTGGAACGGGAGCTTCGTGCCCTGGATGTGCATCCCACAAATCTCCATCAACTGCAAGATGCTATCCTATCAATATGGGCCAACATTTCTAAAGAATGCTTTCAGCACCTTGTTGAATCAATGCCATGTAGAATTAAGGCAGTTCTGAAGGCGAAAGGGGGTCAAACACAGTATTAGTATGGTGTTCCTAATAATCCTTTAGGTGAGTGTATATATGCATAGTATATATATATATATATATATATATATATATATATATATATATATATATATATATATATATATATATAAAATATGCATAATAATCGGATCGAATTAATCAAATTGTATTGAATTTTAATGTGAATCGTATCGAATCGTTCTGAATTAGCAAAATGATTCTTGAATCGAAAACCTATGAATCATGAATCGAATCGATTCACTGCCTAAAGATTATTAGGCAGCCTAGGCACCTATTTAGGTGGCAAAGGTTTGCGCGATTGTGAGTCCACCACTCTCTTTCGGTGGCATGTATGGGAAATTGACATCTGTTACATAAATCCTAGTGTCTCGATTAATCATAACTCATCATAACGATTAATCATAGTGTCTTTTGATAATCAAAAGTTTTGTCATCTGTCAAGCCTGCAAAGGACAAAAGAAAACAATAAACATATAAAAACAAAGAAACTAATAATATAAAAATACTTTATTAATACATTTATTTATTAATGAGTTGTATACTTCCCTTAAAGAGTTCCACATGTAAAAATATGTGAATGACCATATCTGTACACTCATGCACTCTCATACACACTTTGTATTGAATAACTGCTTGTAAATAGATGTGACATTTACAGTACAATAATTTTGTGGATGAGTCATGTTCTCACTGCGGGAACATGACCATCGTGATTTTGCGGTCGAGACTCAATGACCTCCATAAAAGGGAGAGAGTCCCCTCTGCCACACCCCAATCTACCCGTGAGTGGTCGGACTGAAGCAGTGGGACTGACTGTTGTCGCCCTGCATGTTTTCTTCGGCGCTCCAGATGGCGATCGCCACATCTCAAGGTGGGCTAGAGTCCTCTGGGGATGAAGATTCGGCAGTGCTGCTGCCTTCGGGTGTGCCAGCATTGTTCGAGTCCGACCCAGAGCTGACAGCCATGTTATCTCGGGCAGCGATGAGCCTCGGGCAGGTGTGGAACGACTGTTTGCGGTTGGGGCGACTGTTTTTTTTTTTTTGGGGTCGGGGGTCGGGGGTTTACACTGGGGTGTCACCTACGAGATAGCTTGTGACATACAGATCTCCAACTAAAAAAAAACACTATTATTGCCCTAACGGATGGAGAAAAAAAAAAGTGTACCTGGCGCCAATAGAAGGAGAAACACCGGCCTTTGCAACTCTGATGATATGGCCAGGGATGAAGACAATCTTTTTACTCGGGGAGGGTATGTGTCCCTGAGTTGAAAAAGTAAGTGATTTAATGAGATTCATGGAATTCTAATGTATTTACTTATTTTGTTAATTGAAATTCTATCACTTTGATTAACTCTTTTCCCTCTTTTTTTTAAACGTTGCTAGCGTTTAAGATTTTTACAACTTTCATGGCCCCCATAATATTTTGTTGCATGAATAATAGGTCCCGCTTTAATATACACACTCGTTGCTGAATTTAACACATTAACTGCCATACGTTTTTCAACACTTCCCAATCGGAGATTCTGTCATTTATTTTGATATATTATATGTTTAGATATTCTAGTAGCCTGAGAGTTTTGTGAAAATGATCAAAAATGCTGGCCCCATCTGGCAACTTAAAAAGAAAAAGAAAGCTGGTGGGGAAAGTGTTCATCTAGCCTTTGCAGTTATATGTAATTGTTTCACATGTATTGCATTAGCAACAATGTTTTATTTAACTGTAATTAAAGATGGTCCGAATGACTCATGTTAAAGACGGAAATGTCCCAATTATTGACATGTCTTTAAAATGTGGACAGAGGATCACTGACATCTTTCTCTGGTGGGATGAAGCCTTGACCGAGCTTCATTTGGGAGCCCGAGTTCAGGCATCTCATCTCACGGCCACAATCAGGCCAAACGGATACAGCAAGTTCAATTTGTCCCCCTTTTCAGCCGTGAAGGCACATAACAAAAGCCCAATCTCAAGTGACTCTTGGCTAGCACTTGACGCTCCCTCCTCACTAGCTTCGAATTATATGCGAATTTAGAATGGAATCCGTTTGTCAGCGATTATTGGGTTAAAGAATTAAATTTTTGTGCGTATTTGTTGTGGAGCTCCGATTCGCGTCCACTCGCGTCCACTCAGCACCGTGCCATAGCCGAAAATCTCTCAGGTGCATTTTTGACATAAGTCACCCAGCACACCCGAGTAAAAAAAAGTCAAAAGTCACCGCTCACCACTGATGTATACACATCTATGGGTATTGCACTGTGCCCAGGATTAGATTAACATTAGTACAATGCATTCCTATTTAACACAGATCTATGTTCTTTGATAATTACAGTGGAAACCATAAGCTCAATTTAACATATAATGCCATAATAGTAGTATTGTAGAAATATATATTTGTAGCAATATGGTCCTCAAATGTGTTATATTTCACCAGTATCAGCACAGGGACTTTTCTCCGATTGCCTGTGAACTTGAAATGTGGGGGGGGTTGAGCCGTTCAAACACCTGTGTAGATAAGAAAAAAAATTATCTGTTCCCTCCACTCCCCATAACAACATTACTTTGGCAGGGTCCTCAGTATTTAAAAAGCCCTGCGTAGCCTACGGCACTGATTCCAGGCAAAACTCGACAAGTCTAAATGCATCTGGATGTTGAAACCACTCCCAACAATGTGTGAGAGCGTGTTATAGGCTATGTGACGTTACAGTCAGATATGACAGCAGCGCTGCTGCAGCATGCATCACCGTAGATGAGCAGCTTTCTCTTCAGCAAACTGACGCAAATGAAAGTAAGTCACAGACACTCCATACACAGTCATTATCATTAAAAGTAAAGAAACTAGATGATCTTACCGGTGCTTATGCCTCTCTCTCTCCTATTGCTGTCTTTGATTTTGAAATTAGCTGATGATCAATAAAATGCAGCTCATATCTGTTGTTTCGATGACGTGAACTCCATTCAATTTGCATATAGGGAAGGAATTAATCGTATTTATATCCGTTTCGCGGGGACACATTTAAGTGACTAAGTGTAAATGGAATAGTTTTGATAAATCAGACATATCTGATCTATAAAATGCATTAAGCGGCCAGGTGTAAATATGCTCAGAAACTATCCTATTTTATCCTATTATTATTTGAATCCTTATTCAAATAACTTCAAAGAATATTGTTTGTATAATTTATGTAGAAAACAATGAGTATGATTGTAACTGTACTCACTCTTAACATTACTGTTTTTCTTGATTATCAACATACCAAAAAACACTGTTGACCCACTACACCAAGCCATTATTTTAACTCATGTTTATTACTGTGAAGCTGCTATGTTGCTAAACGATCTATGTTATCTTTTTCATTGCAAGATATTTCTCTTAACCATCAATTCACGAGCAAGGACCATGCAACAACCATGAATGTTAGAGAATTATGTATTGGATAAGTTAGGGATGAATAGGGATGGTAGTCAGGCTGATCTGGGCATCTGGTGTTGGCGGCCAGGAGACTCAGAGTGGGGGCATCATCTCGAATGTAGGCCAAGTGATTAGGACCCCCGATACAACCTGGAAGGGAAGAAAACAGGGGATGGTAAGGATGGTTGAATGGATAAGAGAGGGAAGGGAAGGGACAAACAGTACTGTAAAGGGCGGCCAGATATAAATAAATAAGGTGATTGGTTGAGGCGTGGCCCCACTCCCGTACCTCAGTTAACTAGTTAACTCCATTTGTAATACTTTTGGTCTTTTTTTGGCAATGAGCCGTTTGGCATGTAAAATCCACATGGCTATCAATTCTTTAATATCCTTTTTAATAGTTCAGTTATCTGAATACATACCCAAAATCAATAACTCAGAACCTAGTGGTAATCTCACAAAGACCAAATGCCATTTCATATATGACTTCTGATATCATATATATATATATATATATATATATATATATATATATATATATATATATATATATATATATATACTTATCTTTCCAAAACGCTTTTATTTTTTTACTCCCACATACAGTGAATTAATGTACCTTTTGCACTGTTACTTTCAAGACAAGTATCTGGGATGTTGCTATTAATTCTATATGATTTTACTGGAGTTACATTAGTACACCTGTACTGTCACAGTTTTAGTCTGCCGTTAACTGTCAGTGTTTGGGCCTCTGCACATATTTGTTTACATATTTCCTTGTCTATCTCCAATCCCAGTTCTTGTTTCCACATGTCTAATCTAGATATAAAGGATTCCTGAGAGCCTGATAATAGCATACCTTGATTTTATTTTTTTATTTTTTTTTTTTGAGTTTGCATATTGCTTGTGTAATATAATATCCACTGACTCACCTTCATTGTTTAAAGTGGGCATATTTCCAATATTGCAACGTGGCATTTTTCTTTCTCACCAGTTGCTTGCAAAATGACAGACAATGATTCACATTCCGTGCACCATTTCCCGTGATAATAAAATTAAGTAAATTATTATACACACACACACACACACACACACACACACATATATATATGAGTAAATAAACAAGCAGTGTTGGGGGTAACTCATTACAAGGTACTTGAGTTATGTAATCAGATTACTTTTTTCAAGTAACTAGTAAAGTAACATATTACTTTTAAAATTTACAACTAAATATGAGTTACTTTTTCAAATAAGTAACTGAATTTACCTTGTTTTTCCATTTATTGACTAACAGCTCTCTTGTCCCAATGTTGAGACGAATCGTAAGTGCAGAGGCTAGATAGTTCACAATGTGAGCATGCATTTATTCATCTCACTTGCACAAAAAAAGATTCTGCAAAAACTGTCAGAAACCGTCTCAGGAAAGCTAATCTGCATGCTTGTCGTCCTCATCGGGGTCTCGACCTGACTGAAGATCGTCATCGTAACCGACTTGAGTGGGCAAATGTTCATATTCGATGGCATCTGGCACATTGGAGAGGTGTTCTCTTCACGGATGAATTGTGGTTTTCACTGTACTGCCCTGTACAGCGTGTATGGCGTTGTGTGGGTGAGCGGTTTGCTGATGTCAACATTGTGGATCGAGTGGCCCATGGTGGCGGTGGGGTTATGATATGGGCAGATGTATGTTATGGACAATGAACACAGGTGCATTTTATTGATGGCATTTTGAATGCACAGAGATTCCATGACAAGATCCTGAGGCCCATTGTTGTGCCATTCATCCACGACCATCACCTCATGTTGCAGCATAATAGCGCACAGTCCCATGTTGCAAGGATCTGTACACTAGAGCCCTGCGCGGGACTGTTTTCTTAAACCGGCACCCGCCTGCTCCCACTGAATGTATGACCAGGACCACCCGCTCCCACAACCTATATGTTCCACTCCCACCCCCGCAATAATTGTGTCCACTCCCGCGGACTATCCCACAGCTTGTGAAAAATGTACACATACTCAGACTAAATATTCGTTCAAATTAACATCCAGAATAACAGACTTTAAACATGATTGCGTTTAAATAAGATGAAGTAACCGACACTAAACCAAAGCACCACACATGACAAAAAACATTGGGTAGCCGTTGAAACAAAACTGCAACTAGCGGCACCTCAGTTTTTAGGCTACTGCATACACTCTCACCAAACGAATAACTTGAGAATAACTAACCCTAACCTAACACAGAGAACTTTGAAAACAGGCAATATAATTCAAACAAATTAAATACAAAATGAAATAAATAAAATGTTTAAAAAAAACCCCAAAAAACACAGATTTCACATTATAGCTTGCTTAACAGGCTACTGCAAAAAAGAAAATAAGTAATACTCATAAATAAAAAAAGTTCTGACCGCCCACTCCTGCAAAGGTAAAACCGCCCGGTCCTGCAAGATTTGCGTTGGGTTCCTCGGGAGCCCAAACCCAATACAGCCCTCTACTGTACACAATTCCTGGAAACTGAAAATATCCCAGTTCTTGCATGGCCAGCATACTCACCAGACATGCCACTCATTGAGCATGTTTGGGATGCTCTGGATCAGTGTATGCAACGGCGTGCTCCAGCTCCTGCCAATATTCAGCAACTTCGCACAGCCATTGAAGAGGAGTGGACCATCATGCCACAGGCCACAATCAACAACCTGATCAACTCTATGCGAAGGAGATGTGTTGCACTGCGTGAGGCAAATGGTGGTCACACCAGATACTGACTGGTTTTCCGACCCCCAATACAGTAAAACTGCACATTTTAGAGTGGCCTTTTATTGTGGCCAGCCTAAGGCACACAATAATCATGCCGTCTAATCAGCATCTTGATATGCCACACCTGTGAGGTGGATGGATTATCTCAGCAAAGGAGAAGTGCTCACTAACACAGATTTAGACAGATTTGTGAACAATATTTGAGAGAAATAGGCCTTTTGTGTACATAGAAAAAGTCTTAGATCTTTGAGTTCAGCTCATGAAAAATGGGGGCAAAAACAAAAGTGTTGCGTTTATAATTTTGTTCAGTGCAAGTAACACAATTAGTTACTTTTTAAGGGAGTGGAACAATACTTTTAGTAAGTAAAAAGTAACTTTCCCCAACACTATATTAAAAAATAAAATAAAATAGTTCTGTCCTATGTGTTCTGTGCTAGATTAACTGAGACTTGTTACAGCACTTGCATATTGTTGCCCTTGACTGTTTTTAGGTGCTACTATTGCTCTCATTTGTAAGTCACTTTGGATAAAAGCGTCTGTTAAATGACTAAATGTAAATGTAATATTTTGAAGAAAAGAGACAGAGTAGAGAGTTTGTTCAATGAGGGAAGAGAACACAGATGACCTTACCGATGACCCAGGTCTGTGGCAAGAAGAATTATCAGACAGAAATGATTGTCAGAAAGTTAGCAACAAAGATTGCAGACTTTTTGAAGGAGATACCAGTAGATTCACAAGGGAAACAATTTCCAGAATATTTGCAGTTCACAAAGTTCAGGGAAATGGTCAATGGAAGGGAAATTCTCAGATGGGACTGGCAATGCTTACAGCAAACACACAAATGCTTTATACTGTATTCCTTGCTTGCTTTTTCTCAAATGAACTTTGGTTCCAGCAAACATTCGCAAACTGCATCACAAACTTGTCTGTTTGGAACAACAGCACTCGACCTGTGGTTAGAAGTGTAGCTCCTGTTAGTCTGAGGTGTCGACATCATTGATTTGCCGCATTTAGGCTGCGTTGTATTCAGAGTTACTACCCTATTCCTTTAGAAGACTTTACCATCCATTTTGAAAAAATTGCAAAGCTTAAACACATTTAATTAAAATATTGCCCATCTCACAGATTAAGAATGAATTGCATAATGCTACTAACACTGATCTGAGATCAGAGAAACCTCTGTGTCATTTGTCTGTGTCTGTCTGAATCTGAACTATATATTTCAGTGGTGTCTGTCAGTTTATCTGTCTCTTCAATGTCTGTCTCTTTTTACCTGTAATTTCAGATACACTGGCTGGGTCTTTTGAGGACAGACAAAATGTCCAGCCCTGGAACACATTTTTAGCACTCACGGCCAATCAAACGCATCAGAATAGCATCACTTTACTAAACAGCCTTTAAATGGCATCGTGCACATTAAAAACAGACAAAGCAACAAATTAATATTATTAATCTAGTAAAAAAACAACAACTAATTAATCACATTGTTTGCTGTAATCACAATTAATCGTACATTGGCTGCTATCACTTTAAGAACATATTTTCTCACAGCTCTTTACGATCATTTAAGACTTTATTTCACTCATTTAAGACCGTACTTATGAGGATACTCAGCAAAGCGGAAATTTTGGTATAACTGTTATTATCCGTTCAATCTTGAAAGAGAACTCAATGCGGCCACATTGTCTTTTCTCCTCTGAGTGGGACACATGGTTTGGATCAATATTGGGGCTGCTTTGAAATCATTTGAAAGCACCTTTATTAGTTACAGTTTCAGGAGTGTTTGTCATCTTACTCTTGTACATTGGCTTGTTTTGTGAGACACTTGACTGCTGTAAGGCTATCATCCAATCTCAGACTCATTCCCCTCAACTGACACAGGTACATGGTATAACTGGAGAGACCTGTTCTTTTAAAGAGCATGTAGAAGGGAAGAGTACCTGATCACCCGAGCTTTTCAGAGCATGTTTTGATCATGATCATAAAGGTTACGTAATCAAGCGTTTTCACTTATGACAAATGAAGGATCTATGGGTTTTTAATAACAACCTGTGTGTTTTGACTTTTATTTGTTAGCACACTTTTTATATTTTTAGAAAATATAAATTTTATTATATTTGGACAATCTAATGCTGTGAAACAGCTGATAAAAGACTTTTTAATATAATTTTACAAATCTTTCTTATTTGACATTAAATAACTCAAGAAGAAAATAGGGCAGCAGAAATTCTTTTTTGGTGATGTTCCCCTATATGGGTTCTGCATCTGGATCAAATTTTGTGGTGATAGCATAAAGTAATCAAAAGTTTGGAACAAAGGTAGCCTTTTTGGCATTTATAAAACTGTTGTTTTCTGAATGACATACACAAACTTAAAGACTCATAACTCCAAAACTATAGCAAGGAGAGTCAAAAGTATATCATTTGTTAGAACACTTTTTATTGTTTTAGAAAATATAAATTATTACATTTGGACAATCTAAGGCTGAGAAACTGCTCATATTTTATATATTTTTGCGGGGGGGCGGGGTGTAGCGCAGGCGGTACACTTCAGGTTTAAGGGGTTAATAACTGCTATAGTCTTTATTTTCAGGGTATGAGATTTATCTCAATAAATCCAGTGAGAACATGTCCGTCACGCAACCCAAGAAAGGTGTGGTAAGTCACCTGTACTGCAGCATGCTTTAAATGTTACTCATTCATTTATCAGGCTAATCACCACTTTGTGTTGGAAAGAGGTTAAAAGCTGCTGCTTTATTTATCAACACCACTGATTTAAACCACAAAATGTTTCTTACACGTGTAAAAATGTAATTCCTGACCGCAGAACCATAACATACTGTAACAGAGTGCGTTATGGACAGTGTTACTGGGAGCTCTAATACCGTCAAACTCCAAGTAACTGAATGTAAAGAAAAACATTTGACCAAGGAAAACACGATGGTTCTTTTAGAAGTGTCACTGGTTAAACAAACACTACAACTTTTATTAAAAGTTGATACATTTGGTCTCGTATCAATGCTCTATGTATCATATACGGAACATTTCAGTGGTTTACGTACAGTGTATATGCATTGATATCAAGAGAAGTGAAAACTTTAAAAAGCTCTTGAAAAAGCAGTTGAAAAAGCTTTAAGATAGTAAGGTTGAGATTACTTCTGTCTACTATTTCATCACTTAGTCTGTCAGTTCTGACCGTGTTGTCCTGTAGAATAACACAAGGATAAACATGGAAACTTCTTGAAAAGAAAAAATGTCATTGTAAATGTCATCACATGAACTCTAAATCTGAACACAATCATCTTTATACCTAACAGTGTAAACAAAGGTGAGGTCTAAAGGTGTGGGTTTTTTTTCATGAGATGTTTTTATAGACTCAAAGGCATTTGGCATAACCTTATGGTGTTGCTCAGCAGGTCTGAATTCTTTCCACTGTCTTGTCTTTCATCGGTACTGCAAGGGAAGAAAAACAATCTTTGAAAACCACATTGTACGGCCACTTCTGCTGTTACTGCTTAGCATATGAAACGTTTTCAGCAAGATGATAGAAAACTGTACCTTTCTTGTCTGTTACCACCCACTGCTACTTACACCAACAACGGAAATAAGAGATTCGAGATTCAAGAGTTTTATAATAGCAGTTATAATAGCAAAATATGTATGAGAGCATTGCTATAATGTGACTATATTGTGTACCAAATTAAAACTAGTTAGCATATCTTTTGTAATTGAAAGGGTTTAATGACAGTTTTTGGTTATGGTTACACATAAAATAGTTACAAAATAGATAAATGAGATGATAACTTACACCATTAATCGCACCCAGCATATATGTTAGGGTGACTAGACGTCCACGTTTTCCGGGGACAGTCCCGGTTTTTGGTGTTCTGTCCCCGACTGGAGCTGTACCCGGAAATGTCCCCGTTTTACAGCTCGTTTAAAACAACCCACAGATACTTTGCAAAAAAAAGCACCCAACCAACATGCAGCAGCTGCTGGTTATAGGAGCAATTGTGTAGTGATTATTTTCACTACTTCATGAAGAACGTAACCGAGATGACGTAACCATCGTCAAATATCAAAAGAAACATCATTATCGCTTTTCAAGGTAGTAACATACTAACTATTCATGTTAAATTAAAGTAGCCTACTGCTGTTTGCATGTACTTTATAACAGAGCCTCAACAGGGTGTGGGATTGATTTGTCCCTGAAAGTTCTGCAGTCACAACGCAGTGATTACCACACATCTGAACTATAAAACACCTAAACAATTACACTAACTTACATGTGCAGAATACACATACTCAATGTGTATTAACACTTAACAAATGCTTAAAATAAGGCTAACATGCAAAATAACAAGACCAATTAAAGATAAGAGTTATTTTCAATCACATTTGAAGTAAAAAAAAAAGTAGGCTAATTTATAGAGTATAAACTTGTGAAAATCAAAGTATTAAATACAATTATATTTGTTAAATAGTTTCAATAATCATATCATATTTATGTTGTTTTATGTGTTTTTAAGTCATGCTATTATATTGTTTTGAACGGCTTGTGATTGACAATGGTTACTATTAACTGTTTTCATTGTTTGTGTGTTTTTGTTTTGTTTTGTTCTGTTGCCCGGGTGCTGTGAATTGTATTCAAACCAGACCAAAAATGTAATAATCAAACAAAATCATAATAATTATTAGTTAACAATAATATAGAGAGCCCACAACACCAAAAAAACATTAAAAATATATTGTCCCTGTTTTATAATTAATAGATAATAACAAATGAGATTTTTAGTGATATTTTGACCACTCAAATAGGAAATGTCCCTGGTTTCCATTTCAGAAATCTGGTCACCTTAATATATGTAGAATGTTACCTGAGGGAGAGAGAGAGAGGAGGGAGAGAGGAGAGAGAGAGAGAGAGAGAGAGAGAGAGAGAGAGAGAGAGAGAGAGAGAGAGAGAGAGAGAGAGAGAGAGACTTTTTTTGACTTTTTAAAACTCTTTTAATCAATCAATTAACAAAAAAAATAAATAAAAAATTACCAATTAAAACATAACTCTCCAAATTCATCTCTTACCACAAGAGCATTTTTCACACTCCACCTCATATCAAAGTAGTACATATTATTAGTTAATTTACAGTATTCATGATCCACAACAACCCTGTACTTGACCAAAGATTTAAACATTCCAAGCAAATCTGTATTTTGTCCATTGTTTTTACAATTGTGGGATTTTAAAATGGCCAACTTAGCCTGTCCTACTAGAAAGTTGCCAAGCGTACACTGAGCCTTCCATTCTTTCTTATACTTCACACCCAAAATAAACATATTTTTTGTAAACATCAAGCCGAGCTTAGTAAATATTTTATCCAACAAATCAAACAAAGGAGCTAGTCTAAAACAATCATAAAATAAATGAAAAATAGTATCAAGAATGTCACAAAAAGGACATGCACCTGCACCAAAGGACCTGTTTACATTTCACTGCCGGTTGTATATTCTGTATATAACTGTGTATGTGACAAATAAAACTCTTGAATCTTGAATCTTGCAGAGAGACCCATCCCATTGAATTTTGACACATAAATATTTGTTGCCACAGCACAGAGTACTCTCCACTGGAGATCTCCAGACCTCTTGGGAATAGGAGGCTTGTACAAACACCGCCATGATGGAGTAACTTCTGAAGAAACTGATAAATACTCTCTCCATTTGGTATCAATACGTTTTTTCGAAGGATTAAAAAACAAGGATTTCACACACATACAATATAACCTCTTTTTATCAACTTTGTGAAAAATTACATCTTCAAACCCTTTCAATAAAGTATTATTTAGTTCTTTATCCAAATCAGAACTTATACTAACTCTAAGATCCGGAAATGACAAAAACATTTCACCATTACCAATACAATTGTTTACATAAGTCAAATAAGTTTGAGGAAAAGACCCTTTAAGATCCTCAATTAACTCTTCAACACATCTCTCTGATCTGAGCCCAACTTTATCAGCTATTGATTTAGCCACATGCCATTGACCTTTTGTCAAATCAATTAGGTCTTTTACAGTAGATATTCCTGTTTTTAAAAACCTATCAATCACTGAACTCGAAAGTGGAAAGCCGGTTTTAAAAAGAGGATTAAAGAATAATGGTTCTGAAACACCATAATGTTCATCATCCTTTCTAAGCATTTTAAACAGTTGCCAAGCTTTAAAAACAGATACATAAAAATTAAAAAAAGAAACATTTGCTTTTGAAACAAAAGATTTCTCAATTAGGAACAACTGCTTATTTAAACTGATTCCACCAATATTCTGTAGAACAGACAACCCGAATGCAATCCAAGGTGTTGTGTCTGAACAGTATAATAACTTCTGTAGTGTTTGAAGCCTAATTGTCTTAACCCTTGCTTCTAAATGTATTAAACCTTGTCCTCCTTCTATCACTGGAAGATATAACATTCCAGGAGGGAGCCAATGATAGCCATCCCAAAAAAAATTGACAAAGGCCTTTTGAATCACAATCAGCAGCTCTTCAGGAGGATCTAACACTGTAAATCTGTGCCACAACATTGAAGCTGCTAAATTATTAACAATTAAACATCTCCCTCTATAAGATAACTTTGGGAGGATCCATCTCCACTTCTGTAGTCTCCCCACAACTTTGTCAACTAGGCCTTCCCAATTCTTTTTCATATAGACATCAGTTCCAAAATATATTCCAAGAACTTTAAAACCATTTCTAATCCATTGACATTGTTCTGGAAGACAAGGAGGGTCCATGTTTTGCCACTCGCCTAGTAGCAGGGATGTGCACTTCTCCCAGTTAATTTTAGCAGATGTGGCTTTTTGAAATGTTTTTAGACTAGAAGTCAAAGCATCAATATCCTCAGTGTTTCTAATAAACACAGTTATGTCATCAACATAAGCTGTAAATTTAACAGGTGGGATTTCTGAAGAACCAGGGACACCAAAACCACATTTCCTTAAGTAACACAGCAAAGGCTCAATAGAAATTGAATATAGAAGTCCAGAAAGAGGGCATCCTTGCCGTATGCCTCTTGTTACTGCGAAAGGTCTGGTTAAACAACCATTAATCCTGAGCATACTAGATGTTCCACTGTATAGCAGTTTGATGCAAGAGACAAATTGTGGACCAAAGCCAAAGGCCTTCAGAGTCTTTAGTAAATATACATGGTCCACTCTGTCAAAAGCTTTCTCTTGATCTAAAGAAAAGAGTCCGATGTCAATTTGATGTTTTTTGGCAACTTCAATAATGTCTCTTATCAAAAACAGGTTGTTAAAAATCGTCCGTTTAGGAATACAGTATGACTGATCCTCATGAATTATAGTTGCCATACATCTCTTCAACCTGTTAGTTATAGCTTTTGACAGGATTTTGAAATTGGTACACAGCAACGACACAGGACGCCAATTCTTTAAGAGTCCAAGATCACCTTTCTTGGGGATTAATGTCAACACCGCTCTTCGACAGCTTAAAGGTAAAATACCTTGTTTAAATGACTCTAGAAAAACATCATACAAATCACTTCCAAGCACATCCCAAAAGCTTTTAAAAAAGTCAGCAGAGAGACCATCCAGCCCAGGAGATTTCCCACTGCTCAGCCCTTTCACAGCACTTGAAAACTCAGAGAAAGTCAAGAATCCTTCCAGTTCTTTCCCCTCTTCTTTAGACAACTGTGGAAGTTCCTGAAGAAATTCATCTACTGCTGCTTCATCACAGAGCTCTGACTGATACAGTTCCTCATAAAAAGACAGAGCAGAAGATATAATTTCTCCTTGATTAGTCGTTTCTTTGCCATTAGAAAGTCTCAATTTGTGAAAAAATTTCTGCTCTTTTGACTTCTTCTCCCGTCCAAAAAAAAAAAAAAGGCAGTTGGAGCATCCATTTCATTGCACTTTAAGTATCTCATTTTGACAAGAGTTTCTTTCTCCTGTTCCACCAATAAATCCTTCAGAAGGCATTTGTTCCCACTGATGATGTCCACTGATAATAATTCACCTCCCTCTTTATGGATACTTTGCTGAAGAATTTCTTGTTCTATTATCTTCATCTTTGTTTTCAAGTTTTCAGTATTATTTGCTGTGTATTGTTGACAAAAAGCCTTTATCTGCACTTTTCCCAAATCCCACCACTGACTTAGGGATGAATAACTAGCTCTCTCTTCTCTCCAAGACTTCCAAAAAACACCAAAAGAGTGCACAAAAGTGTGATCTTGAAGTAATCTGTTATTAAAGTGCCACTGTGACTGATAGGGTTTAGATGACAGAACAGACATAGACATAGAAATATAATGATGATCTGACATAGATGTAGGTGAGATACAACTACTAAAAAATCTTCCCTTATTACATTCGTCAGTGTAAAAGCGATCCAGTCTAGCAGCAGATACATTGTTTGAATTTACTTTCAACCAAGTATACTGTCTAACCTGGGGATAAGTATCCCTCCACAAATCTGCCAGATTATGTCTGCGAATTAAGGATTTAAAAACATCTGCTGAACCAAAATGAGATTCCTATCCAATGTATGGTCCACAGTACAATTAAAGTCACCACCTATCACAACAATCCTTTCTCCAGAACACTTCAACAAATCTTCAGAAAGCCTTAGAAAAAAAGCACTACGCTCACTTCCTATATTAAGAGCATAAACATTAAAAAATGAAAACCTATTGTCATCTATTATTATATCTGCTCGCAGAAGCCGTCCAGGTATTATTTCTAAGAAAACAGCCGTATCTTTGACTCGCTTTGAGATCAAAAAAGCAACACCAGCACTGAGATTAGTGCCATGGCTCAGACTAATACTGCCCTCCCATTCATTTATCCAGTCTGCTTGATTACAGGTGTCAGTATGAGTTTCCTGTAACAAAGTTACATCTGCTTTTTTAAGTTGCAAGTACTTAAATAACATAACTCTCTTTCTTACATCCCTGCAGCCATTTATATTTAAGGATCCGATGTTAAAAGACACCATCAGGATGAATAGAGAGAGAAAGAATAAAATCCAATATTGATGTAATTTCCAGTACATGATCATTCTTTAGGAGCTTTTCTTTACTCTTTTTCTAACAGCACTCACAAATTTCTTTAACCGTTAATGCTTAGGCTGATCTAATTCCTCCACTGTTGCTTTCTTCATAGCAAGGAGCGAGGATTCAACAAAAAGCCTTAAATCAGGAAAGAACATTTCAACCTTTGGTCTTCTCTGATTTTTTGTATCGTTCAAAAATGCATTTAGCTGTTCCACAGTATAATAGCGAAGCTTTGTGAATCTCCCAGCTATGCTTTCTTGAGAATTTGATTCAGCCAATTCATCAGTAATTAGGTCTGAACACTCGCTCTCCAAATCACTTTCAGTAACCTGAGATAAAGTTTTTTCAACAGACAAATCAATATCGTTGTGACTCATATTACTGCTTGATGCCTGCAAGACATCAGTAACTTTGGAC